>JAFMTC010000999.1:423086-544580 GCA_018845635.1 Nicrophorus orbicollis
TTAGACAAAGTTTATGGATAATTTTTTTATAAAATATTGATGAAAGTTTTGACATTACGGTTTTTCTTTATAAAAGAAACAACATTATTTTGTATATGAAAGCGTATTAAAATTTCTATGTACATTTTTAATAGAATTGAAATATGCAATAAATTAATTATTTATGATGAAAGTAAACTAATTTTTCCATCAATTTTGACATTCAACGAAATATAACATAGATGAAGTATTTATATAATTACAAATATTATTGATAACTTTCATATAGACATAACATCATATTTTATCAAAAAAAGTTTCATTCTATATTGATTCACAATTTATTTTTCTCCAAAGGCTATTAATATTTAACAATGAATAATTCAATAATGAATGAAATGAATCAAACTACAGTATTGTTAAATATCAGAAAAAAAAACCTGTATCAATTATTGTATCTTTAATTTCCATAAAGTTTGATGTATTTTTAATGAAGCAATATTAGTATGCAACGTATGCATTAATTTCTACAATTGAACATGTTTATGCTTTTAGTATCATTCTATTCATTCAGGTTTTTTTTCTTTGCAGCAATGCACTCCAATTGTTCTGCAATATGTGCAATTTCAATGACTCTTGTATACTTCTTTAAGAAGATATACATAACTGTCCATGTGGTGAAATACATTTGTCTTTCGCTAATGTGCATTATAATATGTTATTGCATGTTATTTCTTCATAACACGTTTCCATCGAATATCAAGTGAACGGTATTCTCGTCTTATTAAACTCTATGTTTCGTTACTTAGCAGATAATAATAGTAGTAATAAAAATAGCTTTTCACCTTAATTAAATTGTATTATATAATATAAAAGACGTCCATCATAGATTGAAGTAAGAAAAACAAGTTTTTTTAAATGTTATTCACCTCAATTAAATTATATTATATAATCGGATGCACGTGCATTGTGCATTGAAAAAAGAATAAATGAATAAGTCAGTTTTGTTAAGTCTACTACACGTTTTTCTTATATTTCGGAACTCGTTATTAAGAGAGAAAACAAACGATACAAAAAAAAAAGAATTTTCCAAAAGCGGATGCGACCAGCTGGGAAAAGAATGCCGAATTCCGTGGTGATGACCGTCGACCGGCCACTTTCTCTCGAGTTTTATGGTCTTCTCGATTAATTATTACGACGGGAAGGATCCTTCCTTGTTCTCTTGCATTTAATACCCGAACTGAAACTGTTTCGCCTGCGAAAATTTACTTTTAATTGGAATGTAAGGAGCGGAAATAATGAACGGTCAGAGGGTCCAGTCAACGGATCTGTTTTTATCTCATTCATCTTGTAGCCAGTGAGTTGTTTCCATCGTTACACAATTGACACAGATTTCGGCCATCCTGAGATTCAGCCAATTACATTTTGTTCGAGTTCGTTTGAACCAAAATATTATTTGGATGTTGTTATTTTTTACATTTATGTAATACAACCATCCTTTCTCTTGCATGGCTTAATTGAAGCAATTGCGCAACGAGAAATAATTGGATTACATTATAATTAAGTAAAATTTAAAGATATTTAGCACACAAACAATTGCAATACAAATATAACAGAAACTAAAAAACTTGAAAACGTAAAATTAATATTTTTATATTTTATACTACTAATTTCTTATTATAGTTATAATTGTATTATGTATAATATGAAATGCATATTATATAAAACTTCAATGCCATGTGAAAATGAAGCTGAAAGTTATTATTCTTTAAATAGAAAAAATCTATTTGTTACACAATGATGTTTAAAAATTAATTCTTCCTAATTTGAATTTAAATTGGAACTCAAATAATAAAAAATATAAATTTATTATTTAGAATAGAATAATCAAGTAAAAAATATATATTTTTGTTCAAAGTGAAATTCAAACTACATTTTTTTTATTAATGAAATTCTGTATTCAACAAGATCTTGGCGTAGAGAGTAAGAGGAAACAAAATTTAAAGAAAAAAAATGGAGAAATCCAAGTTAGAACTTCTGGTTGCAGAGTTGTTTTAGACCGGAATTTATATATTTTTTAATAATTTTATTTGATTTTAGTAAAAGTTTTTCGCCAATAAGTGTAAATTGGTAAATAAATAGTAAGTAATGATTTTTTTGAATATTACTAGTATTTATTGTTTGTAGTTAAATGATATCATATTTTTCGTATGTTTCTTTGCTGATTTGAAGGAATCGAAAAACCCAAAGATTATTAATCTTGAATTAATGAATTTAATTAATGTTGTTTTAAATTATATAAATAAACCTTTTTATGTCAATGTTAAACCATTTACTGAATGTTTTGTTATAAAATAGATTGTAAATAAAAACAGACGCTATACACGAAAAAAAGTCAATGAAAACTTGTTAAAGAAGAATCAGAGATCATACTGTCACTCTTCAAGATGCTAATAAAGTATTTTAATACACTGAAATGTCGTGTTCAGGGATTACAAGTGTTTTTTTTTACTTAGAACATAACTGGATAATTATTAATCTCATGGATTATTAACTAAGTTACATTCTACATTCAAGTTAATAATTAGGAAGTAAATTCTTTCCCCGACACATCACGTATGAATATTCTTCTAAGATTATATAATTAAGAGTAGAAATATTTATATACTTAATGTGTGGAATTAAAAAGAAGCATTGCACCATGCACCAGTTTCATAAGGAATATATCAGTTTATGCTCTTAGTTTTTATGAACTAAACGAAATAGTTTAAATATGCAATAATCACATGTGTATGTCGTTCTTAGGAACTTTCCATATAGAATTGTAGAATTAATTACATTAATAGTTATCAATAAAGTTGGGCTTTATAATAATAAATCGGATTGACAACTTTATAAAAAGTTCAAGAAAAAATATAAATTATATATGGCAGAAGACATATACATATCTGCATCAAATTTATTGCAACAACTACATGAAAAATATAAACCAAAATAATGCTAATACACAGAAAAAAGAAAACACAACTATTGTAATCACTGCAAAAGTATATAGAGTATAGTATAGAACATAGGTATTTCTGCCGTTTACTACTTATTTATAAGTATTTATTTGGTAGTAAGTTCTCTTTCTATACAGAGTACCAATTAATTTACTTTAAAATCATACAAAAAAGAAAATAAGTTTATTATATATTAGACAATTCATTGAAAAACAAAAATTAACAATCAATTAAAATTAGAAACAAAAATAGTCCATACCAAAAACACAAAATAAAATTCAAATTATAAATTAATAAATTTCGATACAGATCCGTGCTAAAAAGTTATGATGCAAATTCTTATGCAAAAAATCAATGTTCTGCAGTCTAAATTTTTTCAAATACGTTTTTTTTGTTACATTTAACTGTAATATCATTATTTCATGAACATCAGTTTGCCGAAAGATATATTTATAATAAAAACAACATTTAGAAGCAAACAAATTATATGTTGGTTTTTAATAAGGATATAGAATATGTATCATTGCAAAGCTTTTGAGGCAAATTCCAGATCAAACAACTTCACTTGAGATATATGTATCCAGGTTAACTCTGCCCACGATTCAAATTTAGTTTCCAGTGATCTCATTTTTTTCTTCTTCTCTTCTACTGCTTCCTCTTTCTCGCAGACCGTCTGATTGGTGCTATCATTGCAGATATTTTATTCATATAGTGTATATCAGAGTTTAAGAGTCGCAGCAATTTGGCACATAAATGAAAGTAGCCGAAATACACGCGTCTCTTGCAAATTTAGATCGACTCTGATGATATTCGGCGTTTTCAACATTTATTTAAATTCTAAACACCATAGAGTGAATATCAATCGAAGGTGTTGCTTTCACATTTATTTCTTATACAATGGTTAAACAAAAAAGGAAAGAGAAGAAACGCAGCCGATACTCTTTAAATGATACGTGCTGATTGCACTGCAAGTCTGCAGATGAATAACGATATGAAAAAAAAAAGATGAAACTCGTCCAATATATCACTTCCAAAAGTTCATTAACTTTCTCTGTAAAAATGTTAAACGTATATCGATTTGGACAAAAGATTGCTCTTCGATAATAATATCTTCACGTGCAAGAGAAAATATCGTTTTTTGCGAGCCAAATACCAAGCAGCTTCTTTTTAAATACAATTACATATATAATTAAATTCCTCAAAGGCAACGGACTAGTGTGATTACGTTAAGATGTAACAGTGACTACGTAATGCACACTCCAATAATGCGCAACTTTCGCATGCGATTACGCCGTTTTAACCTTGTGAGAACGCACATTAAATCTCGCCTTATAATTGATCACATTACATTGAAACGTAGCGGAATTGAAGAAACTTCGATAGAAACTCTCACGCAAAGCCAATTCACGATTGAAGATCTTTATTTATTTATTGTTTCTTCTTTCCAGCACCGATGGAAATTAGCCGCTCCCCAAATAGACGTGAAGTTTCGCCCACGAAAAAACACTTGAGTTTATTTTTAAAACACTCGAGCGAAAAAATAAATGCCTATTAAAATAATCGAACGGGATGTGCATTTAATGCGTGCCAGCTTGTGCCGAGTTTGAGTACTATTTATAAAACACGGCAGAGATGTTTCCAGGATGGAATACTATGAGCAAAAAAAAATAGGAAGGAAGATTTTCATCTTACTCTGAGAGATATTCGAATTATTCATATTGCAAGCATACACTTTAAGTTTTGAAAAATGTATCAAAATAATCAAAGAAAATTATAATTATTTATGTAACAGTGAATAAGAAAATACAATTATTACCACCGCTGCAAAGGGCTATAGACCATAGGTCTTTCCGCCAAAGAAAATTTATTTAAAAGATAACAGACAATAGAACAAAATACTACCTTTTGGTCTGTCATATAGACCATTAAGTTTCTTGTCTTTTTGAATTGATATTTTTGTTTCATAATCTATTCAAGTTTATTTACAATTTGTTATTATTTTTATTTCAATTTTTCCGTGGTAATACACAATTAAGTTACAAAGATCCATCGGTCTTTATTACAGTTTGTAGATAATAAATTTGAATATAAATAAATTTTAATAAATAAAACATTAAAGAAAACTTTCATGTAAAATAATTGTAATTTTTTCTTCTTACTAACAAAATTAACATGTTAAGTGTAAAAGTTACAATGTTTATGTTCATTGTAACTTTAGGATTTTCAGTATATTTATTTAATATGGCCAATTTCAAAAATTGCGTTTGCTCCAATATGCGACTTTTTAAGTTAATTATCAATTATATGTTACAGTATTAGACCTTTTCAATGCAAAAACTCATGAAAATTGTATACCAAATATATGTACAAAAAATATTAATTTTAAAAGTTATTAGGCGACTCGTAACCTTTAGGTTAAAGTCGCTAGTCTACATCTTAAAAGAACTCGATTCGAGTTCTAGATACAACAGAGGATTTTGTGGTTTCTGAACTTCTGGGATTTGTTGTCAAGTGGCAACGGTTCCAAACAAGTGCCTGCAACAACTTTGTAATTTATTGAATATCCGAATGGACAGATTGTAAATATCATTGCAAAAATACACACACAAAATGTATTATATTCAAATATATCAGTTTTTATAAAAGTATTTTAACTTTACATATAATAAATATCGTAATATGTTTCTAATATTAGAAAAAACATATATATTCCGTATGAATATGGAATGGATATAATTGTAATGTTTGTACTTGCTTTGGTAATACATATACTAAAATTGGTAACTTTAAATTTATATTTAAAAAAATCAATCAAATGTACTACGTAAAGAAGTTACAAAATAAAATTATAGTAGTTTCCATTGCAATAGAAAAATGTTATGAATAATTCATAAGATGAAAAAAGCTACCGAAAAAATGTGAACAAATCAGCATATTATCAAAACCTGTTTTTAAATTATTTTTAATAAATAATGAACATACACATGAATCGAAGTAATACATTACAAAATGTATGATATTCACATATTATAATTCGATTTTATTAATTTTTATTGAATTTTTAGATGCTACATTTCATTTTAATATAGATAATATTAGATTGAGACTCTAAATCGCTTTTACTAAAGAAACTTAATTTAATTAGAATTAAAATTTCATTATTTTTAATAGTTATTTACATATTTCAATTTTTCGTTCTAAACGACTACAAAATCTCGACAACGTAAGTAGTTTTGATTAATATGTATAGTTAACTATTTGCAATTATCAATGTTTTATAATTAATAAACAAAAATAAGTAGCTAAGTCTAGCGAAAAGATATTGGCGAAAAATAAATTTAAATAATTAAAACAGTCTAGTTACTTGGATTATAAGATTCTACAATATTACGTAATAATATGTAAAATAATAATTGGTTTATTGTTAACGTTCATTAATTATTATTTGTATATTTTTTCCTACTTCATTAATAACATAATAAATAAGTAACAAAGAGCTATTTAAGCTTAATGAAGTAGGATTAATAACATAATAAACAAGCTTTTTAAACATACTACTAAAAAAACTTACAATAAGAAGAAAGACTTAGGTCGATAGACCCTTGACTCAATTTGTACTAATAAAAACTTTTATATCCTAAGAATAATACTAAAGGACATGCCTTTAATGAACGATTGAAGCGATTTTATAAAATATATATTTTCAACTATTTTACATAGATCAAAAAAGCGTACATGACGTGAATACAAATACGACTACTATAATTTATTATTTAGAATAGAATACTCAAAGAAAAAGTATATTTTTTCATTGAAAGTGAAATTAAAACTACATTTTTTTAATTAATTAAATTCAGTATTCAACACAATATCTTCTAGAAGAGAGTAAGAGGAAACAAAATTTATATAAAAAAAGGAGAAATTCAATTTAGAACTTCTTGTAGAGTTGTTTCAGACAGAAATTTATATAATTTTATTTGATTTTAGTAAAAGTTTTTTGCCAATAAGTGTAAATTGGTAAATAAACAGTAAGTGATGTTTTTGTTAATATAACTAGTAATTATTGTTTATAGTTACATGATAACATCATTTTCGTATGTTTCTTTGCTGATTTGAAGGACTTGAAAAACCCAAAGATTATTAATCTTAAATCAATGAATTTAATTCATATTATTTTAAATTATATAAATAAACTTTTTCATGTTAATGAAAACCTGTTAAAGAAGAATAAAAAATCTGAAATATCGTGTTCAGGGATTACAAATTTCTAGACACCATTGGTCATCTCGTACAAGTGTTTTTACTGAGACCAAAACTAGACAATTATTAATCTCATGGATTATTAACTTACATTCTTTAAGTTACATTCTGCATTTAAGTTAATAATTAGGAAGTAAATTCTTTCCCTGACACATCACGTAAGACTATTTTATTAAGATTATTTAATTAAGAGTAGAAATATTTTATATACTTAATATGTGGTATTATGTGTAATATTAAAAAGGAGCTGATTGCAAAGCGTTGCATCATGCAGTCTCCGAAGGAATAGATCAGTTTATGCACAAGTTTTTATGAACCAAACTAAATAGTTTAAATATCGACGAAGTTCAACATTCACACATGTATGTCGTTCTTAGAAACTTTCCATACATACGTGTAGGCTTAATGACTACTCATTAATAGTTGTCAATAAAGTTGGGCTTTATAATAATAAATCGGATTTACAGTTCGTATTTAGTTCCCATCGGGTTTCTTCTCAAATAGGAGTATCAGTTTTCACAATATTACGTATTTTTTCCATAATTTGTTAAATAATAATCGGTCTATTGTGAACGTATTAATTATTATTTGTATAATTTTTCCTACTTCATTAATAACATAATAAATAAGTAACATAGAACTATTTTCTTCCCAACTTCCGCCCAAAAAATATCATCTTTAATCAATAATCTTAAATTACATTTACTAGTCTTCTTAAACATAGTACTAAAAATGCTTATAATAAGAAGAAAGACTTAAGTTGATAGTCCTTTGTACTCTTAAAAATCATTTATATCCTAAAAATAATAGTAAAGGACATATATATTTTCAACTATTTTACATAGATCAAAAAAACGTACATGACGTGAATACAAATACGACTACTAATTTATTTATTTATGCTGAGTTTAAAGTAAACAAAAATTAATTAATTTTTAAAATGTCCCTCCTGGCACATCTCGATACCTCACGTTATTACATTTAGGATAGTCAACAAATATTCAAACAGTTGTTACGTTAATGGTTATTACGTCTCTATAGAATCATATATTTTTTGTTCATATTTATTAATTAAAATACGTTTATTATCGTATGGTTTGGGTGCAGTTTGCTCCATGCAATTATGTAATGAATATGACAAAAAAGTGCATACATTTGGTAATAATTAAGCATCAACGTAGTATTAAAAAAAATGGTCACGTATGATGATCATTTTATTGAACACACCTTTAATAATTACCTTAATATAAAACTTACAAACAATAATTTTGCCCAGAAGGTAAACAATTGCGTACAATTTATATGCATTTTGTAGAAATTAGTTCATTAATTACAATGGACATTGATGCAGAACGTCAAATATATTTATATATGATTTTGAGTATTAAATAATGCCTTTAGCATTGTGTATAAGATAGAGAAACAAAGGAAAAACAACAATATTTCGCATTGTCTAGGTAATTGGTTTCGTTAGATTATCCTATATCCCGGACTGTTTGAAATCGGACAAATTGAGGATTTTATTTTACAAATAAACTATATAAAAGTTATTTATTTTATGTATATAAAATATTGTGTATTATTAATATTTTAGAATTTATTTTCATTTTCTTGATTTTTGTTAAATTTTAAAACCAGAATATAGTGAAACCGGATTGATCGAAGCCGCACTTTTTTAGTGTTTTCCGTATGTCTAATATTAATAATGTTATTGAAAATATACTTAAAAACCAAAAGCTTAACATATATTCGTTTAAAAAAAATGCTTTGCTTTCGTAATTAACTTACTATGAACATGTTGAGATAAAGATAAGTAATTTGAGATTTATGTGTGAATAAACCGGTTAGCATTTGTTAAATTAAACTAATGATAATAAAGAAATGTCTTGTGTTATTAATTGCACACGACAAATTTAACTACAGCTTTAATTAATTGTGCAACAAGTGACATCAGTTTTATGTACACTAATTAATCTACAATGGAATCTTATTATAATATATTCAAGTTGTTAAACAGGTATAAGATATATTTGCATATGTTAAAAACCGTAATATATAAACATTAAAATCACATGATTTAATTATTAATAGTAATAAACAATTTGTAAACTGCAGTTTCCAAAAACATATCAATATACAAATGCAAATGTATTTCTTAGTTTTGAATCAAATTCCTAATAAATGTGTAAAGTGTCTGTTTATTCAGTTTAAAGAAAAATTAGCTAACCGAATAATTGGGTCTGACTTCAAAGAAAACGTTTGACGTTTCTGACGTTTCGAGAATCAGTGATATTATGATGTGTATACAATTCACTCGAAAGATAGATTTTCGAGAATACAATGAGATTATTTATTTACAATTTCTAAAATAACTTTGTATTTCCTTCAAATTTTGAACTGAATTTAAACCTTTGCTACACTTGATGAATTTATTTATTTATCATTAATGAGTATAGATATGTATATAAAATGATAAATAATATATATCTGCAATTATAAAATTTTCAAATGAAATATGTACAAATTATACTAGGAGAGCTAAAATATTATTAAAATGAAAGTAATACTGAAATTAGATATGTTATCGAAAATAAATTATTATTCCACTGAAAAGTTTACAATTGACAGTCAATTTAAATCGTACTCAGTCTGCTTTTAGGTCACTTTCTTATACACTGAAAGTACAAAAAATAATAATTGGGTCATTAACAACGATTGATATCTCAACAATTATAAAAAATATGAATAATAAAATCATATTTAATTAAATTGAGAGGAAAACCAAGGTCGATAGCCCTTTGGCCAATATTTATTTCAATAGAAGAAATTTTTTTGATTTACTACATTTTAATATATTATTAAATATTAACATCTTTTATTGCAACAGCAATTACAAAAAATAAATACAATAAAAATTAAGAAATGCAAAGAAAAGAAAAATAAATAATTTAATCATGGAAATTTGCAAGCCAATAAACTTTCTTATTAACAATAAGTAAAATACTGTCATTAAGATGTAATTGTATTAAAATGTGAAATACACTTAATTATATGTTCTTAATATAACTTTTATTTATTTTGTATAATACCTCCCATTTCGATTAGATTTATCTTTTCTTTTTTCTCATTTATAAAGAATGATTATTATTTTTTAATTATTTATGCAATTGTGAAATGATTATAATTAATATTGTTGTTAGATAAATTTCAAAGAAGTTAATAACCATCTTTTTAATAATCTCTTTTTTGTGAAATAGCTATTTAATTATTATAAGTACAATTATCCTTGAACAACTAATAATTGTATTAAATTTCAAGGAATCGCAGTAGAAATAAATAATTAATTGACAAGAATAGCTAAATATATACAACAATAATTGTATTTATCTATTCCAAGTATTCATACTAAATATCGACTCCCGTCTAATAATCACTCATTAGTATTGTGTTTTTTGTTCGTTTCAATGAAATTCTAAACTAGAGAACATTACTTCATCATTATTAATTAATTTCGATACGCGAAACGCAAATTAATTTATAATTGACTCCCATCCTAGGACAAAGACATCAATCATTGATTAATTAACTGAAATATTAATTGCCCGATCTAATTTCTAGATTGCGTGTCCTCAACAGACTTTCGTTGCATTCTTGTGAAACGGCAACGTCGAGAGAAGCCGCCAATATTCCTCCTATTATTTAAGATACAATTAATAAAAAAAGAAGCAGCAACTTTGCTCCTATAAAAGAAAGAATCCAATCTTAATGTTGCCTTACGCAATGCACTTTATAAATGTCATGAAATAAATGCAACGGCAAACCGAGCGCATGCAATACGATTTTTTTTCTTTTCATTTACCCAACAATCAAAGTTTCTTATTCTCGTCGGAAACCCGCTCCACGGAGCTTCTGGTAATTGGCACAAACTGCGATTGATATTCAATTCCTTAATGATGATCATCGCATGGCTCATCCTCATCAGTATTTTTTTATATTCGCTTGGAAATTATCGACTGATTACAAAAAACTAGTCAAGTTGTTATGTGCAATAGAACATTTGATTTTAATATCCAAAATTTACCTTGACACAGATGAGATTACTATATTATCTGTTTGTTTATAGATTTGTTTTTTATTCGGATGAAATAACATTGTGTAATTTTTTTAAAATTTTTCTTTCGCGTTTTATGAAAACGATTCGGGAGTTTTAGACAATTGCAGATTACTTTTTGTTTTTTTTATTGCACAGGTTTCTGTCTGACCTTCTGGTTTATTGCAGCGGCCTTGCATTTTTGATGACCGATTTGAAGTTTATTCATATTTACTTATTTTCCACTTTCCTTTGAACTTGTCCGAATCAACCTTGTCTTCTCGTTTCAGTCTCATTGATGTATTAAATATCATTTATTGTATGAAGTGGTTTCTTTGAAATATGAAACAATATTGAATTATTATAATAGATACAAGAATTTGGTATATCATGTTCGAGGATTAGATAGAATACGATTTTCTTATTCTTATTTAGTCAGAACAAATCGCACTTCATAAAGTACAGTTTGGTTATATTTTAATTTAGAGATTAAAGAAGTCATAGAGATGAACATTTATTGCAGTAATTCCCATTGTGAAGCCTCAAAAATTTCACAACTAAAATGTAATTAAGCAAAATAAAAAGAAAGTAAACAAAATATAACTTTTTCCTTCATTATATCAAGTCTTTTTTTATGCGATTTATTTATATTTTATTGAGGAATTAAATATTAGTCCGGTTTCAAATAGTCCGGGAAAACGATCACAATGAAATTTGTTACATGTAACTAATTTATTTATATTGTCAGTACACCCATATCTCGCTTTACGGCCTAGATACGTTCCACGAAACTTAGCCGCAAAGCGAAAAGCCGTATAACGAATCAATTATTGCGCTTGCGCAAGATTTGCAATATGTAGATATATCGACATTGAAAAAGTTTTTTTACCCTTATACCGAAACATTTTAGGCCGTAAATCGAAAACGTACCTTAATTGAAGAAGGCCGTTATAGTGAAATGCCGTATAAAGAGCGGCCGTATAGCGAGGTATGGGTGTATATACTATTTATTTATGTTTTTAATAAGAATTGTATTAAAAATATAATATTTTGTAGTGTTTTACTAATTTCTTTTACTTTAATCAATTAGATTAGTTAAAGACTAGAACTTTGAAACTATTCAAGATTTTTATCATCCTGAAACGGAAATTTTGAATCAAAAAACAAATGCACGCTGTTAAGTAATCAATATATAAACTTATGTGATATTCAACAGCTTTCTGGCATTTATGGATATATATAAGTAAAGTAAGTTACAAATGTTCCGTTCTCACATTCCAAAATAAAATTGTCAAATGGAAAATTACATAGACAGTAGTCAAGCAAAACCAATATAAAAACAATATTTGTGAAAATCAAAATTACTTTCTTGTCGATCAAATATTTGTATTTTTTCGTCTAACAGAACAAAACCACCTAAGACGAAAATTTGGTACAATCTGTACAATATTTGTGTTTGCTCAAAGAAAACAGTCTATTTACAAATGTTATCATCATATGCATACAACATTTTCCAACGAAAACGCTGACAGTTCACGAGGTTGAAGACTTACGAAACGCACTATATTTAATATACCATTTAGTGGTGAGTAATTATAAATTTCCTTTCCGTGTTGATATTCACGTACGCAAATATTTAAACGTCGTGAATGTGCAAATATTATATTTAATTATTGACGAATAAGTATTGCAAAATATTCAAGTAAAAGTCAATGAGCTGTCCACCTATAAAATCAATCAATCCCAATGGCTCTTCTATTTTTTTTTTCGAAAAGTATACGCGAATAAAAAAAACAAACAGCCAAAAATATTACGCAATTGCATTATCCAACTGATGATGAACACTCGTATTTGTTAATTGTTATCTTGATATTTGGCCCGAGGCAAGAGAGGTACTCACGTTACAATTTACAGTTAATTAACTCTTTGTCACAACCTTGGTAATCCATAAAAAAAACGGCGAGACGGGATCGAAATTTCGACCGAAATTTTAATTGCCCGTTGTTATATTATTTTGTTAATAAAGTAACGAAAAACACAACGGAAATTGCAAATTGTTCATAATTAAAATGGGAAAAGTTGAATGCGTTGTCTGCGGTCCATTAACAGGTTGCGTTCATTCATTCGGCGATGAAAATAGAATTTTGTTTAAGAGCACCCTGGGACCACATCAAAAGCTGAAACCGTATTGTGTTTCTTCTCAACACGCACTTAAAGCTAATGTAAATATTTACATTTCGCAAATTTTAATATTTAGTTTCGTTTATAAATATACTTCAAGAACAATTCACATCATAGTTTTTTTATTTAGGATAGTTTAAAAAAAAGTGTTTAAATGATTCACTTAATGAAATAAAAATAGTTATAAAACGGATAAGCTTGTGATGCCCATTAAATTGTTCATAGTTATTGATATGTGTTGTGTAATAGAAAATATTGCGGGAAATTGAAGGTTGTATCTCGCCATAATAGATTCTTATAAATAGCCGTATTGATTATGTTTATAAGTAGTTAGATAGCAAAGACATTGATGTTCGATATTAAAATAAACTAATTGAATGTACAAATATCGATTAAATTAATAAATAGTTTTATATATAGTTTGGATTGGGGGTATAAAATGTAAATATTTGTTAAATATATAGAGAAAATCAAAAGAAAGCATACAAAATAGTATGTGTGTCATTCAGAGAGGTGGATATAATGAGCAAATGAAGGACACGCTTTGAATAAATCGAAGAGGAGTAGGAGAAATTTGTGGTATAAAGGCAAGATTTCTTGTGAATTGAAGATTATTCTTTTCCGAACTCACAACTCACAGTTATAAACAAAATTATTGTATAAAAGTTTAGTGAATTAAAGAAAACTGTAAAACACATATTGTTTGTTTGTTAACGGTGTATTCATTAGATTGGATACAAAGTTACCTATATTTAGATTGAAGAAAAATCATCATCCAAACACTTTCATATTAAATTAAATATAATGTTAATTGAAATATTGTTTTCTTTTGAAACTATAATTTATATTATAATCAACAAAATGAATTATTTATTGTAGTCAATAAATGATTTAATATTTGTTGCAAAAAACTATTTGTTATATTAAATTCATCATTAATTTTTTTAATGGCTATCTATTAGTACTTATCAGCCTCACCACTACCTTAATTTGCTGACCAGTAAATACCGGCAAAAACGGTCAGTGGTGGGATTCGAACCAGCACCATTTCGCACCAGATTTTGTGATGCAAAGAACTCTTAACTATTCGACTGAAAGTTGCCTCATCTATAAACTTATATTTTTTGTAAAATTTTATAAATAAACCAAAGATGATATTGTATTACAATATTATATATTATTACTAATACAGTATAAATTATGAGATTAGCTAATAACATTATTTTTTACATTATACGAATTTAAATTTTAAATAATATTTAAAATTAGTCAAGAACATTCGTAACCATAATAAATAATGTAATAAATTAACTATTTCAATTTGCTAGGATAGTTAGCTTAACAGATGGAAGAAATAAAGACGCAGAATGTAATAAATGTGAACTTACCCAATTCCGAAATGATGCTCGTGAGAGGTCTCGCTTCGTCGGTGTTAACATTATCGATTTCCACGCAAGATTCGTAAAAATGCTTCAATTTCCATTTAACTGTATTCGTATGTAAAGGCAATGGCAATGTGGTTATCAAATCACGAATTCTTGTAGCCTCTGTAAACCAAAACAAGCAAAAATACATGTTAATAAAACTTCTTGATAATAATAATAATATTTAATACAACAAAAACCACAAGAAATATAGAAACTGAATATAATGGAAATAAAATATTATTATTGCTATAACTGCAAATACTATAGGCCAGCTCTTTGTTATTAATTTTACATAAAACAAATAACAAATATATGAATAATACATAGTCTAATTTCATAAAAAACTATATCAAGCAATTACTAGTAGTATTTTCTTATAAAATACACAACAACTAATTAGATTTAGGCAATATTTAATTGTGGGAATATTATAAATTGTTGGCAATTTCCAACTTTCATCAACTAATTTAAATATAATTAATTTTCTTAATTAAACTTATATAACTTGAAATACAATAACGAAATGCGGATGTTAGACTATAAATATCCAATATAATGAAATCCATTTTATACACATAAACTTCCGTCATTGTGTTAATTATCATCAAATCATTGAGAATTTTATAACATCAATTGTTACATATCAGTTTTTTTACATTATCAATTAAAATGTGTAATTAAATCTCAACAATTAGGAAAATCAAATAAATAGGGAAGATTTCAAAAGGTGTGAATAAATATAATTGAAAAATGTAACAAAATTCACAAAATTCTAAAAATTATACATTTTTTACTTTTCAATTGCGATTAGATTACAATTTCACAGAATTATAGTATCGTAATTTTCCTACAACCTTGATATTAAAATTTGAGAAAACAAATTCTCTAAGAACGTTTTGAAAATATAAACTGTGCAAAATTCTTATTAGACACACATTATGAAAATAATCGTTCTAATACCCTATAAATGAGAAAGTTGCAATAAAAATGTAAATGAACAACACGAGATAATGTCTAATGGTAGAAACTTTTCAAAGTCAAATAGACCCATATGTCTTCAGTGTAATCGTGAGACACACCTAGATGTTTCTTAAAAAGGTCAAGAGTAAATTACTTGTAAATCGTATCTCTTGAAGTAGGTGACTATTAATTATCGTCACTATTTGTTTACAAAAATACATTGCTTATATACAATAATATCTTACAATAATTCATTCATTAAATAATTATAAATTAATACAAATGAATATAATATAAAAATAATAAACATCTTTATTAATTACAAAAAAAGTGACTAAAAGGCTAGTGACCTAGGTCTTTCGGCCCTCAAATGAAAATAAATATATCTGTAACAGTATTTTTTTTAAATAATTATAATTTTTATTAAATCTATTTTTGTAAAAGTAATTGTTACAATCATTGTTATTAGTTTTTCTAATATAAAAAAAACCTTTATAAAGAATCTTAAAATATCGACAAATAATTCTATGTAATGTATACTGATTATTTAAATAAACTTTCGAATTATGTATTTCTTCATACATGTATGAAAATACTTTTTTTGAAGAGTTTTTACATCTGATTTTTGTTTTAAACAGGAAATGTGACTATATTTGTGCATAGAAGACATTTCACCGTAGGATGAGTAAATATATTCTCGTATGAACTTCGTTCGTGTATATAGGAAATCAAATACAGGAAACTCTCCAAAGCACTCGAACCGATTACATGCTACATACCTTGTTGTCGCAATTCCTGTCTCTGGTTCCATTTGCTGTAACCATCCGGAATGGTCCTGTGGGACATCCAACTGCCGCATGCCCAATTCCACACATCCCTGCACTGCGATGCACTTTGATTTAGATAGAGCTGAATCTGAAAAGTAAATATATAAATAGAAAACATATACATTTTCAGTTTCCGCGAAACTTGGCCGTAAAGCGAAAAGCCGTATAAGGAATCAATTATTGCGCTTGCGCAAGATTGGCAACATGTAGATATATCGACATCGAATTTTTTTTTTTGCCGTTATAGCGAAACATTTTAGGCCGTAAATCGAAAACGTGCCTTAATTGAAGAGGGCCATTATAGCGAAATACCGTATAAAGAGCGGCCGTATAGCGAGGTACGCGTGTATTAAAAAATAAGATTCTTTTCACGAAATTACTTCCGTAAACGAAACTTCATTGTCAGAGCTTATTATAAGCTTTTTTAGAATATTTATTAACTTAAATACAAATTAAAACTATAATTTAATAATTGCCTATGCAGTTGTTCATTTAATACATTATATCTTAAATTTGGATTATTTTCATATTAAATCAAATGTCATTTCAGTATTTTTATAAATTTTAGTTAACATTTGTATTTTAGTTGTATCTGCAACGATATTTGCAATATATCCATTCAGATATTCAGCAAATCACCCATCGTTGCATACACTTATTTGAAACGTTAAAAACTTGATGACTGAAAATTGATGACTGTTAAAAACACTAAATCCTGTGTCGTATGTTGATCCAAAATCGAACTCGAGCTTGTAAACCTAAACCTTTCGTAACCTAAACTATCTGACTAATTTTATTTCTTTTATGTTATTTTCTTCATCAAGTACAATTTTTGGATATTTATCGAACGTTTCGTTATCTAAGGTATTGTTAACCGAGGTATCTAGACTCTAGCTATAATATAGTAAAGTTTAAGAAATAATTAGAAACTTTAGAAAAGGTTAATATTAAATAATACAATACACATCAATAACCCTTTTCTATGTTGTTTAATTAAGTATTTTTATAAAAATTCAATAAATATTGTTATCATTAGAAAACACACATTTATTTCTTCATTGCTTTGGAGGTCCTTTTTCTGTTCCTATTTAGCTTGTGTATGAATAGCCTCAAGTACATATTTCATTGATGTTCATGTTATCACTATCTTTTACTTTAAAAAAGTACTTTATAGTATGTATAAAAATAAATATTATTATAATAATTTTAAATAACATAATAAATTTGAATCAAATATTTCATAACAATCTATTTAGTTTACATTTATATGTATTTATATTTGAAAAATTGGAAAGTATGCAAACTGAGTTCATTCAGTAATTAAATTATACGTCTAAATAATGAGACATCGTATGATATGAAATTAACAGTTAAATTGTAAATATCATAAATTGTTGCATGCAAATACAGTTGTTCTGGTAATTTGTCATTGCGGCAGACAGCGCACCCAAATTACATAAACGTATTAATCAATTTACTAATTACATTCATGTTCACTGCATAACGTTCCTGTTTCATCAAATTTATGTATATTTCGCAATATATCATATATTACACAAGATGTGCGGTTGACTTGCACTCATTTATTTGAATCTCTATTTTTTTCATAAGTACAAAATTTACAAACTTTTGTACGGGACTTCACTAGCATTTTTAAATTGTAAAATTGGAATGCCATTTTTTGTCCAAAATACATTCTTATATTACAAAAAAAAAAATCTACTTCCCTTTAACTATTTCATAAGACTTTAGTATTTTTTTTTTGCAACTGAGTGTTTCTAGGAATCAATTTTTGAAAATATGTTGCAAATATATACTTAAATTTATAATATAGTGTTTTTTTGAGGTTTTTATCAATTGATTTTCGAGTTTTCACTGTCTTATAATGTAAATGTAGTGATTTATTTCAATATACAAAATATGATTGAAAGAGATGATCTATTTTCTCATCTCCAAAGAAGGTTTGACAAGTTGTTTGAATCAAACAATTTTGTGCTTAATGTCGAGGAAGCAGTTACTTATGTACGTAAATACATTCATCCGACGACTTTTATTAAATAATTTGCTGGAACTGAGAAAGTAAAATGCGCACAAAATAATGAAATAGCAATCTTTATTAGCCACCAACAACCTAACAAACTGTTATCGACCTAACAAAGTTTGAACCGAAAGCTATAAACTATTCACAGAAAGAAATATTTTTAACGAAGATTATCAGGAAAAGCAAATTTTTGTAATTATTATTTACACATGAAATTTTATTGCTAATCAAATTATTTTTCAGGATATGTGGGATGAGTGCATAATTGCTTTTTTGGTGGGTTTTTAGTAAATAAAAAGTGCTATTTTGTTTAATAATGTTATCGAATAATTTGTATGTTTTAAACTCATAGTGATCATGAAAACGACCTTGCGATAAACCTACTGGACAACGGAGAGACAACAAGACGACTAAAGCATTTCAAACCCTTGGATCTTCAATTTAGATTCGACCAACTAAATAATTTGTTAATAGGAAAATTTTTCATCGCCAAGGAATTCTTCCACTAGGCATCAAGTTATAAAGTCTGCAAAACTGATTTGCTAAATGTTCTGTCAAATAGATTTCAATTAAAATATGACAAAAAAATGTTTCTTTTTTTCATAAGTATTGTTTAAAAATGCCATATAATGGTTTTTTGTCTGTATATAGTTATTCCTTGCCAGTTTCCCAGATTTAGTAATTACTATGAACCAAGGAAACCAATTATTATTAATAATTGCTTTATTAGCGCAGTAATTAATTCTAATTATGAAAACATTTATATAATGTTTTGATATAATTCAACTATATATTTATGAATGAATACGATACAGTAGTTAATAATATTGACTAACAACATTCACATAATTTATTGTCTTAATTAACAACACAAGAGATCTTTGTATTATTAATAATTATTTCAAACTAACTTGTAATAAATTATGCTATATCTTCTAGTAATATGGACCTGTTCAATATATTTAAATTATCCATTAATGTTTTACAATTCATTTCAAAATTTAAGCAATTAATTTGATCCATGTAGGTTATAAATTTAAATCAAACGTTAAATGTCAATAATATAGCAAATGATAAAATAAAAGTTGGAAAATTTTAAATTACTATTATATAAATTACTCAAAATGGATATATGCAGATGTGAACAATACCAGCAACAATTGAAAAGTTTCAAATGTTATACATTTTCAACGAAAAATGAATTTGTTCCGAGAGTTCCATGTAACTATCAATTTTAATCAATATTTACAAAATACTTTAAAAAACTTATATTATCACTTATAATTATTCGTATTATTCGTTTTTTTGATCGGAAAATATAAATAATCAATAGCTCTTTGTGACAATTTATATATTATTTTTATTTCTTTAATACTGTAAGAATGTTTCAATTCTTAGTATTTAAATAAATATTTCCGAATAAGATTAACTACGTATTAGAAGTTAAATTCACATCATTAGTTAAAGAAAACACACGATTTATGGTAAATAAACATACGAAAATTATATAATATCCTCGAATTTTAATGATTATTCACCAAAAACTTATATAACTATCTTAACGCTTGTTTCATGTGGATTGTATCCACATCCGCTCAAATGCATTATATAATAATTACACAATAGAGTGAAGTTATTATTAATGAAAATGGTCTACTTTATTAGTCTCCATTCATAAATATAACGAATCGCACGCTCGTACTAACTAGACGTGTCTGTAATAAAAACCACGTCCACGGCTCAGCCCATAATTTGCTTCTGAATGAACACTAAATCACGTAAAATTATATTTCCTTTTCAACTTTAATTAAAGATAATACCTTTATAATTCAATTCTCTTCACAAGAAAAAAACAATTTCATTTAATTTCTTCTACTTTTACTCCCCTTCAATTTGGTCCTTTCACACTTTTCAGCACACACATTTTTTCATTCTTTTTTATTTTAATATTATTATAAACTTTTCTAAAGATTGATTAAGTTATTATTATGATTTGAATTAAATATAATTTATATCATAATGTAAAAAATATGAATAGTCTTTTATGAAACTGATAAAATTTCGCACTTTTTAGAACATTTGCACTGATTCTTAATAATATAATATAATTTATTAGCCCATTATAAAAACAAAATATAAATCAAACATAATAATAACAATAATAATAACAATAAAAAGAAAAGCTGGTCAAAGGACTATTAACCATTGGTCTTTTCGCCCACTAATTCTTATTTGCTTGTATTTCTCTAAATGTTATTATCATTATCACATTTACTTCACCAACTATAAGGAAATATAGAAACAAAAATAATGAAAATTCATAAAATAAAACATAATTATTGACGTTGCTGCAAAGAACTATAGACTATAGGTCTTTCTGACCTTTAATTATTAATTTAAATAAAAGTTACAAAAGATTTGATATAATGAAAAAATATCAATAACAATTTAGTAGTATAATTAGTTAAATACCTAAATAATTTGGAATATAAAATATGTACACTATGATTATATAATTTTAATATTTTGTTTGTCCAGTTCCGAAGGATGCTTGTTTGGATAATCGTCGGAATACATTGATGAATCCGGATCCCAGGTTTAACAGGCCTCACATAATGGAGCCTAACGATAATAAGAGTTTACGTGATTTGCCTCACAAGTGGATACCAATTTTGCCAGGCCAGGTCTCCAATAAGTATAAAACCACAAATTCTTCAACGCACATATTGAGAACGCATTTTTTAGACTCGTCAACGAATGCCGCAGCAAATACACAAATTCCCGAATATTTTAATGTTTCAATTAAAGTTTTGTATTTGAGAATCAAAATAGTAAGTTCTTTACTTATATTCATTTATTGAAAACTTTGATAAATTATTATTTTTTCACAATTTTCTTTTTTTATTAGTTACTAATTATCATTTGAATAGTTTAATGATAAAATATAACAATATCAAAACTGTATACACATACATATAATAATTATCGTGAAGCAACATATTTTTGCTCCAATTTTTAAAATATTTTCATATAATTTTTTAAACCTCTACAAATTTAATAATATAAATAATATATTTTTATTTTAATTAATGATAGAAATAACGTAAACATAATGTAAAATAAATGCAAATAGATTTCGGTCGACATATTCAAATTAGGGATAATAAAAAAGTAAATAGTATTAACAATTTAGTTAGTATATAAATATCAATAATTGTAACTAACACTACAATACATCAAATACAATTACATATTCCTTGTTATTATATACTTAAACTTTCGAGTATTTTTAGATTGTTCGGTACTATCATCGTCTCAACATAAGGTGTAAGTAAACGTGATGATTTCCAATTTTAACGATTTACGAATAAAAGTAATAAGTGTCGTTTATATATAGATTTATTGAAGAGGAATTGTTCGGTTTACGATTTACACATCCTGTACGCAAGGTAATCTTGAAAACCTATAAATGTTTTACTGCTTATACGATTTTATAAATCGGATATCCTCATTGACTGACGAAATACTACTCAATTTTATTTTCTTAACATGCTTCCTACATCTATTATTGAAATTAAATTGAAATTATATAATCTATTTTGCAATTGTTGTAATATAGAAATAATTAAATGATATAACTATTGATAAAATATATGTATTGCAACAATAATTACAAAAAACTGAATACAATACAAACTGAAAAAAAATACAAAGAAAATAAAATCATATTCCGTTGCTGCAAATGGTTCATAGGTATTTCTACCCCAATTATTCATATTGCTCTGTCTTCTTTATTTTTTTAATTCCGTTAACATTTTTGAGTTTTAATTATTGTGGATGACCCAAAAAACTCCAGTCAGCTGGTGAGTATCGAACTGGTCACTTTTTGCATGAGATTTGTCATTGAACTCTCTCTGCGATTCCAGTTTTAGTTCTTATTATTTTACACAATTGTATAAAGTCGTAACAGTTGCAGTCAATAGGCAAATTAACTTTAAAGCTAAAATACAAAATTTGTCTTGAAATAGTTGTATGCTTAATGATCACATAATATATAATGAACTGCATCTAAAAAGCTATGTAATATCTTGTATTTTACGGGTAATACGCACTGTGTGGGGTAAAGTAAAACATTTAACAGTTGATACATTCTATTAGACAATGGCCTTAGATAATTTTCCCTTAGTTTGTTAATTTACTTGTTGAATCTCAACGGTAGAATCTCACTTGCTTATAACGTTTCAGACACTAGATTTTTAAACCATTGTCAAGAAGTTTGACTGCTCATACGCATGTATCACCAACTAGACGATTTTGGTATTAATATTCATAAAATATTCCTCCACTGTTAGCATTATCCTAGTGAACTTTTTTATTCGTAATAAAGAAGGATCATTTAAGACTCGTTAACTTTATATAATGTTAATAATACTACTGGTTCTCCACTGCAATCTATAGGTGCACAATTTAAAATTACCTTAAATTAAGTTTCCTAAAATTAATTTGGATTTGTCCTCTTTTTGCTTGATCACATTCAATCTTCTATTCATCTAATTTTCTTTATTTAACTTTGTTAGTAACTCGGACTTTTTTTTTAGCTTAGCATCGTTGGTGAACAGGAATCATTACACTACATGATATAAATTAAAATCCATGTTTGTTCCTCTTTTAGAAAATGATTTACAATTCAAATTTAAATTCACAATTTTATTTAGTAGAAAAATAATTAAATAAAACATGATACAAATTACTTTAACGCTGACTTTTTGTTTGATTTGTAAATCATACTTAAGTGTACTGTATTCAACTTTTGTACAGCAATAATTTGTCGTATAATATAAAATATAATTAATTGTATATACTAAACCATAGAAAAAAAGGATAAAATTAGATAATTGATGTATAAAAACAATAATTTTGTGTAATATTTTTTTAAATTTTATTTCCATTACATATATAATTTAGATATTCCACACTCATGCAAGGTATTGCTGTGTATGTTTTGAATGTTTGTCTAAATTTCTTAATAAAATTAATGAGAATCGTTACAAAATATATATTTTCAAAATATAATGTGTATTTTGAAACAAGTTAAACGTCTTTTTATTTACGAATTTCTTGACAATTTTTTTACGAAAAAATTTAAATTTACATAACTAGATAAAATCATCTTCCCTGAATTAAACAAATGCACATGACTTCTATTTTAAACAACAAAAAAACGTATTTTACATAAACCACAAAACAGACGCACGTATATTTGAATATTATTTAAAATATCAAAACAAAATTGCGGTTTCCTACTCGTTTTCTTGTTTTGTTCTCAGATGTTTGATTTGGATCGAGAAAATAAATAATAAAAACAGTGTAGGTTACTAAAACGACGTGAGATATGTTATGGTTAGTTTCTATAAATAAAATCTAAATTGAATGCAAACAGAGAATTATCGGCGCAGAGTGGCACTCCATATAAATGCATCATGCATATATACAGATATACATATTTATTTATGCAAACTTTCGTGGCGTTTCCGATATTGTCTTTGCCCGTGTAGCAACTAAATATTTACATGTTAATGCTTTCCTCCTCCACCCGACAAATGTTCCGCTCATATTTTCGATGAGCAATTCACGAGCGAGTAACTTTTGTTTACGGAAAAAACTATTTTCAGAAACTAACGGACGACGTTGTTAAGATTATACAATATGTATTCCTCGTAAATACTAATAACTCAAGTCCGGCGTCTGTATAAATATCCACTTTGAATAGAACTACTAAGCGTTTTTTTATTGACAATTGTTATAATGCTACACTAGTTTACAACTTCCATGTTTACGTAATATATTGGACTGAAAAACCTCGGTCAAAAACACTTTCGCCCAATTTGTGACATGAAAATATCAAATTAAATCTTTTTTTTTGTTAAAGAACAAACTACAGTTAAATGCTTTGTGTATTAAATAAAATATAGTTACATTCGACCTACTAACAGTATTATTATTCATGAATAATAACACTGGTCTAGTTGATTTATCATACAAATAAAGTGCACATTAAATCTACTCTACAACACAAATCATCTATTTTTTATTCCGGGGTACGACAATATAATTTTCAATGATATTGTATTTCAAGTTATTTATATATATTTCTAATTGAACATTGTGTAAATCCATTTAAATGACCATTAAAATCATTCAATAATGCAATCAATTAATTAATAAAGTGAATAATTTCCATAATTAGTATTAATCATGAATTTTCTATAAACATAATTTCAAGAAATAAAAATCTTTAAAATGTGTATGAAACGTTTATAAAAGTATATTATCATGCTATTTTTTTAGTTTTAAAGTAACAATTAAAACAAAAGAATCTATTGATTGTTTTGCGTTAATGCATGTGGGTGTTCACCTGCTTAACCAGCATTATTTTATCAATTGCTGTTGGATGCATTCGACCGATTTGATTACTGCTGTCGTTATTTTGCTTATCTGCAGAAAAGAAAGAACAAGCACTTGCGTAAAAATAAAACGAGCAGCACTTCATGGTATGCCATTTTTAGAAGCAACATTGAAGATTAGATTCTTAATGGGAAAAGCTGAGTATTCGGAGTTGCGTAATCAGTACTTTCTAATGTGAAAAAAAAGAAGTTTCAAGCGTTTTATCGAATACAAATATAGATTAGGTTGAATGTTTTTAATTGACTTTCGACGTCAATCATTCTTATAAATTTTATAATTAGATTTGAAGATCTCTGAGAATTAATTAAAAATAAGGATTTATATCGGAGGACAAGTAAATCTCTTAACAAGACTAGAAAACTCTTATTTGGTAGATTTTTTATGTATATTAATTGCCTAGTATAATGCATTTATTATTTATGTTTCCTAATACTTATTTTTATTATTTTACTTGTAAAAACAACACGTTTATACATTTCTTTCTAATTAGGATTACTTACAATTATATAAATACAAACAAGATATGAAATAATAAGAATGTTAGTTTTAAAAGAATTTAAAAAGTAGTAAAATAAAACGAACTTTAAAAGCACAAGCTATTGTATTGTATTGTTATATGAATTATGAAAGCATCGATAGCGAAGACTTTAACAATGAATTGAAGATCATAATGCATTGAGATATGACCTTTTAAGTGTTTGATATTTACAATAGATTTCATTTCTTGCGATCATCATATTAAATTATTAATTTATTTATGAATTTCCATATATGTCATAGAATTATTACAATTACTTTAAATTGATGGATTTACTATTGTCAATAGACCTTCACATGCAAAGTTTATTATTAATATTTATTTAAATTGTAAATACAAATCGCTGGAGAAAAATGCAGTACAGAAGTTTTTTGTAATATCTTTTTTTAATTATCTAATATTATTTGATAATAATAGAGACTTTCACTTAAAAAAGGCATATTAAAACACTGTTAGGTGCATACACATTTATTTCAATATATTAGTATCAATAACTGACATTATGACTTCCTTAAATTTATTTATAAATTAACGTACTCCATTTTTTTAATAAAAAGTAAATAACAATTAATTAGGTCACGTCAATTTTTGAAGTTTATAAAAACAGCTGATTTGTTGTCATCAGAAAATAATACAACTGAACCTTGGATAGTAAATATTTTGCAAGACAAGCAAGAAATATAACTTGATAAACACGTCGAACGTTTATCAAGTTTGCAATACTATTATCATCTATTCGGTAATCTTACTATCCAATACTTTTGAAAAATAATTTCTAAATTGTTAATTGAGTCAAGATCATTGATAAATTTGCTTTGTAATTTGTAATCAATTAGCCTTGCTAATAAGGAATCATTAATATTTTTTTGGTGTTTTTTCCAATGAAATATAAAAATAACTAGATACACAATATATGTGAAAAACGTATGACTATTATAAATAAATCCCTCGTATAAGACATTTCCTCGTACTAAACAAATTAACCCTCCTATAAGACAACTTATTACTTGGATAAGACAATTAATTCCACGTATAAAACGTGGTTTTACTCTTAACGTGATAAGAAAATTACATTCTTTCCGGTTACAACAATGTGCTTATTTGCATAACTCTATATTGTATGTTTTGCAGTTTACTTTTCACTAAGCGTTTATTTGGTAAACGATAAAAATGGTAACTATAAAAATTGGCATTTTAGATGACATATATTGTCATATATTTTGATAATTTTGTTATATATTACATTGTGAATAAAGAATATATCATAATATAATATTTACATTTGGAAACATATCCTTAAATTAAACATTGAGTCTAGTTTCTAGCAACATAATTACTGTGGAAAACAAAGGTTCCTAAAGTTGTAAGGCAAAATATCTATTTAGATATATAATGATTTTGGATGTTTATTTATCGATTAAACGACTACCAAATAATCAGAGAAAGTAATGAGCTTTTCTTTTTATTGATTTTCTCATGAAAACAATGCGCCTAGAAAGAATCTACCTGTACTACCTGAGAGGTAGGATTGGTTGCATAGAGAGAGTTACCTACCTGTGAAGAGGCGCGTAAACAGGAGTCGCTCTTGCAAACTGGAAACCGCCGATGGTGAGGAGTGGTGGGCCATGTGGCCACCAAGGTCACGATAACAATAAGAAGCGTAAAGAGGAGCAACAGCAAACCGCCCACGTAATACAGTCCATTCCGCGAAAGTCCACTTTTGTCCCGCAGCTTCTGCTCGGTCCTTCCCCACAGGAGCCGGCCGCGGCTTTTCCTTTCCTCGATGCACGGGTCACATTCCGACGGGTTACTGCCGCCGCCCTCGACGCCGTTTTGATGATCCTTAACGTTATCCTTCAGTTCCGAAGACATTGTGCTCTCGTTTATATGTCTCTCACTATCTCTAATCAAACTCTATCACAAATGCATTGTTCGCATAACTTCCCCTTACTTAATCACCAGTCACTTGTTGCACACACTCACGCACTTTTCACTAATGGATTTCATTTGTATCAGTTGCTAGCAGCTCTTCTGCTGTTGTTCCAGTTTCGTGTCGTTCGCTGCTTTCAGGCACTGGAAAAGGAAAGAGAATGAAATGCAGAAAAACGAAACGTAATAGAATTGCGCCCTCCTTTTTCTTTTCTTTTGATTTTGGCTGCAGCTGGACCAGGCATTATCACGTCCCCAAAACTATTACCTGACTAAATAATAGACAAACGCCACACCGCATTCCAGCCTTAGGTGCAGCTAACCAACAAGTTCTCTTATGTGCCCTCCGTGTATAGAAGCTCTCACTGACTAAGTAATATTCTGCTGTGGACTACGAAGCGTCTAGCCCGGGGACACTTATCAATAATTTTTATCATCTAATCAACTTTAATTTTCAAGTTTCATCACTGCGCATCTACAAAATCTCGGTCATTATTATGCAAGAACATTCTTAACGGTATAACGTTTCATAACTGCAATTTATGCATTTTGAAACTGATGACTGGAATTTTAATTGTTACCATTACTACATTTGAATACTGTTGCAATGAGGAAACATTAAATATAAATTTATCTTTATACAAAATTCAGGACTCAATTATAAAAGTAATAAAATCTTTATTTACTAATAAAATAATATTGGAAAAACAAATAAATAAAATAATAATAACTATATCTCTTTTACAATAATTTTTATATTTACAATCTCCCATTAACAGAAAATAAGTAAATTCATTTTACAAAGAAAAATAACAACAAACAACTTCTCATTTGAAACCTTCGTTATAACAAAAATATAAATAAATATTAATTTTAACAATAAATTATCAAAGTTATTCTATTTTAAAATCTAAATTGAATGTAAGGGTGTTTTGCAGTTTTTAGTCTTATTTTTACTTTTGTCAAGTATATTTTAACCAAAACATTAGCATATTTCCTGAAATAATTATATAATAATATAAATAATTATTTGCACAAAATTGAAAAAAAAACTACGTGAATCATTATAATAGTTTACCCAGACAATATTCTTTGATTTAATAACTAAATATAATATGTAGCTAAAACAAGAATACAAAAATCTAATAAAATGTATTCAACTTTAAAAAAATCAATTATGTTGCAATTTTTATTAGATGAAATTCCGGAAATTTGTCAGTCTGATATTTAATAGGTTTCGTATATCTCACGCTTTAGTTCAAGTTACATTTAATTATTTTTGAACAGACAATTCGAAGTTCATTGACTTTACTATAAAACATTAGTAGTAATGAAACATTTTTTAAAATAAAATAAAGGTATAAAACTTTGTTGCAATAATTTAAAACTTAGAATCAATAGGAAGAATATTATCATCTTTGTTATTTTTGAAAAAAATCATATTAACAAATGTATTATACATTTGTAAATAATTGTTGTTATTAAATTGTACTTAATATGATATATGATAGATGTAATATACTCGATGTAATATATTATTAAATGTTGTAGTTCCTAATACAACGCGTTGTTATTTTGTCTCCAGTTTTACAATTGAAATACCCGAGCAATTCGTAAATAAAGCACGTACCGAATAACGTTCCACTTCCACCGTCGATGTAATGAAATCATTCTTGAACATACGCAAATTCTTTGACCGCAGTTGAGTCTACGACGATCTTTCTTGTTGAATTTCGTTCGTTGTTGTGAGCAGGAAGACGAAACGGTAGTCCTTGTGTATTCCCTTGCATTGTGTTTATTTTTAATCGACACGCTTGGCTAACAGCGCGTAATCTTCTGTTCTAATTCCAAAATGTTAATAATTGTTTAATTAATGTATTCTTCCAAAAAAAGAGATTGTAAATCCCACACTGTACAAAAATTGGATGTTGCCAATTATTTTATTCTTAAGTTAATTATAAAATATACGAGATGTTATTGTCATTTTAAAGAAATCCATTCGCTCGAATTTTGCAATTATTGCCACAAACAGAGCAACACTTGATTCGTAATTATTTTTTGTTCTATATGACTTATAATTATCTTCAACAGTTTTTTCTTGAAAGTACTACACTAATGGCGATGTTACATGAAAGGTTTTTTTTAAAATTTAAATTAAATTATCTTCAACAGTTTTTTTCTTGAAAGTACCACACTAATGGGGATATCATATGAAAAGGATATAGCTTTTTTTAATTGAAATTAATTTATATAAAAAATATCTAAGTCACAGTTTATATAATCAAGATTATCTGATAAGATAATTGGATTTTATTATTTAACGTGTTCTTGAAAACGTAAAGTAAATATAATATGCTATTTATAAGTTTAGTGACCAAGGTTTTATTTATTTAAATTAAAAATAAAAACTTAATAAAATTAATAATTTTACTTACATTATTAGATTTCCAATATATAGATAGAACGCTACCAGTAGACTTGGGTTTGGTTGAACATTCATTAAAAATAGTATGACTTTCCTTGAATAAAACTACACTCTAAACCGGTTTGTGTATATGTATATTATATAATAGATTGATAACTAGTCATCGAAAATATTCTTTCAATATTTGATTCAAGCTGTTTTAGTAAATCCAAACGAATAGAAATAAATGTAGTACAGATTATTATTATTTATTACAGATTATTACAAATTTATAATTCATTTCAATTTTCTTTGTTTAAATATCATGTCAAATGTAATTGAAAAATAAAGCACATTTACAACATATTAAAATAATTTATTGAGAAAATATAGATTATAAATATATTTCATATTAGATAAAAGTTCTTTATCAGCTATGTCAATATTAGGTGCATATTTTCCAATAACAAGGGTAGTTATCTTATGTACATTTCACAACTATTTTGTTGTAAATTTTCCTATGATAATAAATAGTAAAATAATATATATTTGTGATATTGTTCAGAAGAAAAAATATATTTTTATTATTATTAAATTTATTGCAAAAACAACTACAAGAAAAAATACAAACTAAAATAATTCAAATACACAGAAAAGAAAACGCAATTATTGCCATAGCTGCAAAGGGCTATAGACCATAGCTCTTTCGGCGCTAGAAAAAAAATGTGCTTTCATTACATGTTGCAGAAATTACTAAGTTTCTATACATTATCGGTATTTACATTTGTTAATAGTATAATTAATGAAAATGTATCAATATATAAAACCGAAAATTATTCATAACCATATATTGTAATAAATATGATCACATAAGTGAATCTAGTAAAAAAAGATATATTTTCCTTTAACGATTTTTTTCATTGTTAGTTATCTTCAAGACACATGTTTTGGTTTGTAATTATTTGTCAAATTGTCTATTGCAGAATTTATTTTATTAATGTTGGTTCTTGTTTTCTCGTGTTCTCGTTTTAAAACTGCATCGATGGTTTAAGTTCAAACTTTGATTAACATTCAGTTTAAAACCGTACATTTCACACTCTGAATGGTCTAAATAACTAATAACTACAAATGTAGTTACCTTTAGAAGAATATTTTATGATGGAAATAGTAAATTGGACATAAACCTAATATAATTATAACTAATCCTAATGTCTTATTTAAACTACCACGATGAAATGATATCAAACATAAAAATAACGTGTATTTGGATCAATTAGTTAATAGAAAAGCAAAATGGTTTATCTCTCCTAGCTTGATAAATTGTTACATTTTATTTTTAAGGACAAAAATAGTGATTTAAGAAGAGAGAATCAATTTGCTAATAGCAACAAAAGGCATTGTTTCAATTAACTCGCAACTTGCACCAATTATACATTTCATACAGAAAATAATAATAACAGGAAGTTTAATCTGAAACGATGACGTAAATACGTAAAATATTTTATAATCTAAAGTTACAATTAAAATCTATATTTTATTCATTTAGAATATACTAATTATTGTTATATTTACATATTTCGTAACAAAGTCCTATACTAGTATCTATTGTCACTATAATTATGTACTTTCCATTTCCCAGAGGCTGTTCTTTTTTCTCAATTGTAATTTAATTAATTTACTTTCTTATTAATTGTGTTTATGTAACTATCTTAATTTCTGGTCTTATTCATGGACGGAAAGACCAATGGTCGATAGCCCTTTACCCAGCCATTGGTAGTATTTATTTGGAAATATGTATTTTTTATATATATATTTTTATATATTGTTTTATACACGTGATGGCCAATGAATTATATATATAAAATTAAAATTATTTAATGAAGTTTTGAAATATTTTCAAAAACATTCTCTTTCAACCTGATATAGTACAGTATAACCATTTATATGTTTAGTTTTAAAATAAGATTTAATTAAGTATGTAAAAATAAATTATGTTAAGTAATTATAACTGCATTTTATGAAACAATTTAAAATAAGAATTAAACTTCATGAAAATTTGTTTTACTCATCATGTAAATATTTATAATAACTATTATAATAGCTACATGACGCATAATTCCGCATTTAATAAATAAATCGCTGTTTTTGTTTAAACTTATATAAGTGATAATTTCTAAGAAACCTTCGCATTGCATATATTAAGATGCATAAAACGTCAACAATTCCTATTAATTATTTGTACCATTAGTTCTACCATTTGCAGTACATGAAAGCAAATACTGTAATTACCCGTATAATTACTGCAAACTTTAATTAAAATTATTTTAAAATAGCGAAACTAAATCTCTAATCTATTCAAGTAAATTGGTTTATTAAAATTGACTTAAAATTGAATATTTAATTAGTGCATATTTTTAATTACGATATTTTAGACTTTTACTTCATTTTTTTTATATAAAGGGAAAATACACAGAGTTTCCTTCCAATTTTAAGAAGGTTTATGATTTGGAATTAAAATATAATTAAATTGGATATCTTTTTAGGTTTACAGGTATGATTTTTTTTCTTGTCAGCAAATAAGAACTGAATATCAATATTATTGAATAAAATACATAACTTTAAGAAGTAGAATTTCTAAAACGAATGATGAAATATATGAGGTAGACAAATGGATTTTGTTGTATAGAGAATAAATGTTATTAAACACGTTGTTAATTGTATTAATAACTATGGAATATTATCACTTTTTATCAATTTTTGTTGTATATAACTTGAGTGAGAAGACTAGCCATAACCTATCTATATCATTAAGGTTTTCAATAAGAAATACAGTTATTTATATATAAATTGGTTCTCCAAAACCAATCTTTTTAATATTTTCAAAGCTTTTCTTCATATTACCTTACAAGAGCTTAAAATTCATATGTCATGAACAATTAGGTCATAATATAACTATAAGTATGTAGGCTTGTCTGGAAAAAAAGTTGAGAAGCTTTGAATTAGCATATCTCCGTTTCCATATTTATTATTCTTTCAGATGAAGGGAAAAAACATTTAAAGACTTCGCCAGACATTTATCTTTTTCCTTCTACTTTTCTGTCAGAAACACAAAATACTGAGTTGATATCGCTTCCTACATTATTCAAGATGCACTTTTGCATAATACGATACCAGCATTTTCTTTCATGTGTTTTTAAAATGCACACTGTATGCTCCGAGATTTATGAGAATCCATAAAACACATTTCAAATAAAACCACTGTTAATTGCCACTTACAATTCATTTATTACAAAAATGTGCTCTTTAAGAACTAAATGAAGTGTGGAAGTGTATTTCTAATATTAGCTTTTTTTCAATATGCAGGCAATAATATTTATGTTATACATTTACGACCAGTTTAATCGTAAAACATTATTTAATTAGTTATTCGATTAATGATCTGAATGTGATATTATCATCATTAACACATATTTATTTTACTTTTCATTTCGTCTGCGAAAATTTTTGGTTTAAAATCAAATAGTGAAAAATGAAAGAATTAATGTACATAGCACGAAATGCGTTATTAAAACCGTTAACTATAATTAATCATTGGAATTGGAGTGATATTCAAATATTATCAGTACTAATTACTAATGATTAATTAACTAGCATTAATAATTTTCGCAAAATTAAATTGATTTTTTTATAACCTAACCCAAAGCTGCTCAATCGCTCATATTATCAACTCAGTCATTAATATTTATTATATTTGCTTTTTACATACAACACTCCGGTTGAATGACCATAGTTTCTTATATTAAGTACTTTGTTATATGAGTGTAATTATTACATATGAGCCATTTATTTTGAAAGACTCCTAAGTCCATTTGTCAATTCTCTTTTTTGTTGAATGTAGTAATGTTCACAATTAGCTATAATCGATAATAATTTACGGTTAAGTATATTCAAAGTAGATGATGATTTTGAACACATACAATTTCAGACTTAGTTCAATAATTCAAAACATTATTTTGTAGGTGGTCTTCATTGTAGATATGGAATTTCAAATTTACGAAAACAATGATGAAGGTTCGGCAAGAAATTATACTTTTAATAGTTTTACATATCTGATAAATTAAAAAAGTTTCCTACTGTGAAAAATATGTTTTATATACTTTTATACAAATAAGTGAAGAACGATTAAAAAATGTATTTAGTATTATATTTATTGCACCTACAACTACAAGAAAAATACAAACTAAAATAATACAAGTACATAGAAAAAGACAATTATTGAGATTGCTGCAAAGGGCTACAGACCATAGGTCTTTCTGCCCTAAAAATGTATTAAACTTTAGAAATATAGTAAATTATTACGTGACATACGGTTGGAAAATCGAGAAAAATGATGATGAGAAAAACATGTTCAAAACCACATTAAAAGTTTATACACATTCGAATCTCATAAATCTAATAAAAATATCTACATCATAGTATTACTCTAAAAAATGTTTAATTTACACGAAGTTCATAGCAAAGGAAAATAATTTAAAATCAGTTACTGAGTGGACTTACAGAAAAATATATTTTTTAAGTCTCTCCAAACATACACAAAATGCAGATTAGCAGTAAAATATTAAGTAAGTATAGTTAAATTATGTATATAAATGATTTCCTAAATTTAATTTTTAAAGTGTTGTAAATAAATATGGATAAATTGTGTTTTATTTTATTCAAAAAAAATATTGTCGAATTGACCAGAGCTCTTTCAAATTTTTTAACAAATCTTAATGTTAATTTGAAAGTGGATAAAGAAAACACATATTATTCACTTAATTATTATTATTTTAATAGAAATTTGTAAATTTAACTCTCTTAGATACACTTACATATACACTTACACATTGGTGTATATTTTTAATTTTATTGTAACGGAAACTCTACATATCCCAATTTAAATGGGCTTAGATTACTTTTTAAAAAAATGCCTAGTATATCTAAATAAGTTTTTAATTTCAGAAGTTTTTATTGATCCATGAGAAAAGGAACATTTAATGCTAAAACTTGATGGTCCTATATAAACGTCCTTTATAACGTCCATTAGATCCTTCGGGTAAATTTCTGTAGCGTTTGTGGTCTAAAAAGATTATCATCGAGCATACAAAGAGAACCTTTTGTTCTTCCACACGTGATAATGTCCCTTGGAAGCTCGGTTTCCGCATAAAGGTAAAACGCATTGACATTCACATAGAACTGTGAGAATCACCGTCAGTTCTTCATTTATGTTTTTGTTACGTAATGTTGATAGTTGATCATCCAACCAAACACTTCTGAAATTTCAAGAATTGTATATCTTTTTTAACTAAAAAATATACCAATTTGAAAGATTAACAAGGAATCTTTAAGAATACAAATAGAAAACAAATATTAGATAATATTTAATAATCTTGGGAAAATGGAATTACTAACTAAAAAACTTGTTAAAAGAAATCTTCATTATTATTAATTTTGCTATAAAAAATAATCACATATTTTTTAATAGTGCACAGTTTATCAAATTATAATTCCAATAGAAATTACTAGACAATAAAGTTCTATAATGAACTATTTTTTATTTGTTGAATCAAAATTATTCATAAAATAGGCATTAAAAATTACATGAATAATTTCATGTTTCTTAGTTGCGTTGACATATAATTGACTATACACATTGTCACTACATAAATTTACTCATGCTGAAATAATATTACCAGACATTTAATCTGAATAATGGAAGCATCTCTTGTTTGTTATTCTCACGAAAATGTCAGTATTAATATTTGTAATTGGGAATTCCATTATTAACATACAAATACAGACATTCCACATAAACATGTGCATGGAATGGAACGTGGTTTAACTGTAACAGTAAATAATTCATGTTTCGTGCAATTCCTGTAATTCAATTATTATGTACGGCGAGTAGAATTTCCGATAAACTCCGGGCGATTGAAAGTAAAACAACTATTGTCGAGGATAATAATTGGATGGGCTTTGTAGTTTCCATTTATCAACTTGAAATAACTAGAATTTCGCTCGGGTTCCTTGAAAACATTTTTTTGTGTGTATACAATATCATCATTTATATAACTTTAAAAAATATATTTTCAATTAATGAACAAGGTGTTGATTCTAATTAATATTTTTCAATTAAACTGAACATCAAAACAATAACGTCATACTATAAAACTTTTATTGTTTGGATGAACTTAAAATTATATTTTGTGTATTACGCCATTAATTTATTAATGTATTTAAACACACTTCAACATACATTTTTATATGTAATTAATAAATTACAATTATTTTTTCGTAAAATAAAATGCGGAAATCGAATATTTTCTTAAATGAAATGCTTCCTTAAAGAGAAGATGCAACTTAAAAGAAGAGATTTAGAAACATATACTTTAATAGGGCTAATTCAATTAAATACTTCATTATTATAAAAGTTTCAAAGTCAAAATAATAATATTAAGTGGTAATCAGCAATTTTTTGTTTCTATTTCTTAAACTTAATATTTATAAATGTAATAAATCAGTCATTAAATATTATTATATCAAAATATGGATTACAAAGTGCATTAGTTATATAATGTCAACTATTTATTTATTTTATATTTCTTCAATAGTATTACTAGTAAGTTATATAATTCTCCTACATTTGAATTATGTATGTCACAAATACAATTAAAAAATATATCTAATATCGATATAGTCAATAAAATTTCTTTTTTTTTTTCAAAACGGAGCTTGTTAAGATGGAAAACGTATCTATTATTAACTTCTAAGTGCTTTTACCTTCGCCGATTAATGGTCCCTTCTCAAACAGAAAGTTCTTCTAAAAATATTACTCCAAATATTTATTCCACAAATTGTCCATTTATTTGGACACACGAAAACATAATAAATTTGATTAAACAATTATTATGTTGGTGATATATTTAATTGAACGGAACAAATTCGATCTTTAAGTATGAAATAAAAATAGCATTTTCGCTTATTTGTAATTCGAAAATTAATTATCCAATTAAACGTTTATTTGTCAGTAGCTGCTTCGTTCTATAACCTTGGTCGGAATGAAATTAATGATTATTCTATATACGATCCATTAGAGATGTACTTCCTATGAAACGTCCTACAAACAATGCTAATTGCAACCGTTTGAATATAATCAAGGCACAGCTCAAAAAAACAATGATGGAATATCTTTTACACGTTATGTAACGTATTGAAACTAATTTTATTTGCAAACAGATCAAATTAATGTAAATAAATGGAGAAGAGAAAACAATTTTCGTTGAATTTATAGCGTTTTACACGTAGGAGCAAAATGTAATTGACACGAAGTGTAGAGATCAGAGAAGAATGTGCAAAATAAAGAAGCACGCGGATTGAAAAGAAAGAGGTATTGAAAAGAAAAACGAGTTTTAACCTACCTGTAGATTCGCAGCAGACGCAGGTGGGAAGATAATTTACTTTCTAAGTTCGGGCACGGAATTTGGTGAGTCTTCTAGATGACACCGTACTGTGAAGACACGAAACACGCGCGCACCTACAACGTCGAAAGTAATGTAGTATTGTTGCCGGTGGGGCCGAATATTATGAATTCATACTGTAGTTTTGGGTATGATGATCGAGGCGCGCGGTTGACTTTCAGTCAAAACTACTCGTCGCGTAGCTTAACTACCGCTAACTCTGCGAACTGAGTTCGCTCAAACTCCACGCAGACCGACTCACACTGCATAAAATGCGCACTCGCTGCAGCTGAGGAACACCTTCCACATATATTTTTGTACTCTTTTTCCTCCTCGTTCAGTTCAAACAGACTGAACCTTATTCTCGTTCACCCGATATCACCACCCACTATCACATTACAAATCTTGAAGGCAGCTGACTTCCAGCGAGTCGAAAAATCTCAACGTTCGGCGCTTTTTATCCTGTGTCTGGTTGGCTTTACACGCGCGACTTAACTACCAAATTACCCCCCGGTTTGTTCATTCATCGTGCTTCCATTTATCAATTTGCTCGCCGGCTCCCGCGTTCCACCACGGTAGCTTCATGCCATGGGCTTTACGATTCGAAAGGGGGGAGGAGAATAACAAGAGAATAAGTAAATAAACAAGCTTCAACGTTTAAGATTATAATAGATCAAGATATATAAATACAACACAGCAATCGAGTCACAGTTGAACAAAGACATCCTTAAATCTAATCTATACATTCAATGTCCTGGTTCAATATATAATATATAACGTTCTCGTCTGAAGAAACAAAATTATTTATCATTTCGTCTCAAAAACTATTAAAAAATAATAATCTCTATCAACTAATATATATTTATATAATTTATTTGACTTATCTCCATGCCTGCTTCTGTTTCGTCTTTTAAATTATCAATGTATGTTCATCCGCGACTCTCCGATATTAATTTCTTATGCGAAATACTGTCAATCGATACGATTCAAACTTGAAGATTGACTGCATCACTTCTGATTGGCGTCGACATGGTCGGCCTTCAATCCTACCGAGAAGCGATCCCACATTTTGGTGTACAGCTTTTCCAATCCACATGCGTACTGCTTGCAGTCGAACAATGGCGACGTTGTTCGGGCCGACCAGACCTTGTGCCGCATTGCTTTCAAGCTGTAACAAGAAAAAGAAAAATTTAAAGATCTTATCGAAAAAGACAAATAAAAGAATAATTGCAAATAAATTGAATTCATTACGAAAGGATCGGAAGTAATTTACAAAAGTTAAATATATTCAATGCCGTTTGATTAAATAAAATAGTACGTACTGTTCTTTATCAGTTCCTAATTTAATAGCGATATCTTGATATTCCTGTCTAGATCTAGCAATTAGTTCAGGACATCCTAGTGTAGCAAGCTGCGAGGCAGCAACTCTTGAAGCCAATGTTTCTCCTGGCAAAGTGACTACTGGGGTTCCCGTCCATAAAACATCCATACTTGTGGTATGTCCATTACACAAAGGCGTGTCTAAGCAAACATCTGCTAACTGTCCACGTCGTACATGCTCCTCCTTGGCAGCAACGTTGCTGAATATAATCTTGCCAAGTGGCAATCCCAATTGTTGAGCAGTTGATTGCAAATTGTTTTCTCCCACGGCTGGGAAGCGCAGCAACCATAAAACTGCGTTCGGGACGTTCTTGAGAATATTTACCCACATGTGTAAAGTCATGGGATCTATTTTATACAGTTGATTGAAATTACAATATACAATCGCATCGTCTGGTAGACCGTATTGCTGTCTGGTAGTAACGACAATGTTCTGGGGTACTTCTTCGCCGGTTGCAGCCTTGTTGTTTGTTTGTGTAGTTGCTAATCCGTTCTGAACGAGAACACCATTGAGGCTAGTCTCGATTTGACCAGAAGCGATCATAGTCTCTATTGGCGTAGTTGTTGGTAACTCGGCGACTTTAAGACTTATTTCTACTGGCTTATGTGCTTGAATTATTTCCTTGATTTCCTTCACTTGAGTGCTTTCTACTAAAGGTGACAAATCAGTAGCATTAATAATTGCTACATTATCAGCAATACCATTTGCACCTTTATCAGAAACAATCAATCTCTCTTTGAGGTGAGGGAACATTTGCTTGTGGTCTCCAACAAAGTAAGTGTATGGCATATAGGCTAGTTTTTCACTATATTGCGACTGTAACTCTAATGGAGAAGTAACTGCATCGGTAATTAGATAATCCATAAAACTGGCTCCACTGGTACCCGGGTATCCGAGCCACATAACTTGGACGGGTGCTGGACGCAATGCAAATATCTCATTTCTAGCGCCCTTTGTGTAACCATTCATATTAACTAAGATATGAATACCATCAGCATGAATTCTATCAGCAGCTTTGCCATTGCAGGGGATCTGAGATAAGTCAATAAAATGTTCTGCTTCTCTTGCAATTTTGGCGCGGAATGTAGTGCCATCATCTGGACTCAACGCGTAGCAAAATACTTCAACATTTGATCTGTTATGAAGTCCTGTAAAGAAAAAAAACGCAACTATGAATTATAGAATACTAAAAATATCACGTTTTGACTCATCAAATGTATATAATTTTACGCAAACATTATCTAAATATACATTTTTGCAATTTATGTTAATTGCACAACACATCAAGTGATGTTAATTTGTTGAGAAAAACTCGTATAATTGATCGACGATTATAGGCAATATAGGTAAACAAACATTTCATAACATAATCAATAAGAGAATACGAACCTGGAACGGATTGCATTAAATGCGATGTAGGATGATTGCCGAAATCGCTGCTTACATATCCAATCCTGAGGCGAGCCTTCATTTCGATTATAAATTTATACTGCGGTTTGTGCAGAACGTGGATCTTTTCAAGACATAAGTTGGCGTGTCGCGCGGCAATTGCCTTTCTATACTCGTGTGATAACGGATACAACATGGAATGATGAGGATGAACCGATGGCAAACGGTTCTTGTCAAGCTGATCAGCAACAATGTTAACAAGTTTCTTCATACGATTTTCATAATCATTCCAATCGCAGACAATCTGTAAGCAATGTGCCAAATTGCAATAAGCGTCTGGGAAGTCTGGCTTCAACTTCAAAGCGGTGCGATATGACTGAATGGCTTCCGGTATATTTCCTGAATCTTTATGAATACTGGCTAAGTTACTGTGAGCATCGGCAAATGCAGGATTTATTTGAATTGCACGTGAATAACACTGCAGTGCTCCAGACACATCCTGCATTTCCTTTAAAGTATTTCCCATGTTTGAATAAGCATCTGCGAATGTTGGTTGGATACGAATGGCCTCTTTATAGTGCATGAGGGCCTCATTCAGTTTACCCTGCTGTTGCAAAACAGAGGCCAAGTTGCTGTGGGCGGCAGCAAACTCTGGGAAAACCTCCAACGCTTTCAGATACAAGCGAGTCGCCTCCTCGATGTACCCTTGCTCCCTCTTGATATTTGCCAAATTGTTGAGTGAGTCTGCATGCGAGGGACATAACCTCAGAGCTGTGTTGTAACATTCTTCGGCTTCGGTTACCTGCCCTTTCTCTTTAAGGGCATTCGCCAGATTGCAGTATGCATCTGGGAAGTTCGGCTGCAGGTCGATAGCTCTTCTGTAGGTATCGATGGCCAAATCAATGAGTCCTTGCTCATAGTAAACGCAGGCCAGATTTCCATGTACAACTGCATTATTCGGTGATAGATTGAGCGCGCGCAAGTACGCCGCTACCGCTCTGAAACAATAAATTTAAAATGATATACATCCTGGAAATTTAATTCAAAAATAAAAATTTTACACTATTATTATAGATATCCAATTGTCGCAAGACAATTTTTGGTCTGAAACAATTTAGCTGCATAATATCATATGTAATGTTAGTAATTATATAATCAATAATAGGTCGATATAACAATTGCTGGTTAGCGAGCTGTTCCTTCTATAACATAACATATCTATACCATGAATTGTGTCCGTGAGCTAAATTACCAGCAATTAATACGAATGCTGAAATAAATAAATACTTATCGTAGATATATTTACAAACGAAAAGCTATCGATCTCGCTAAATGAAATATATATATATATCACAATAAATTAGGTCAATGACGGTAAGCGGAATTTATTTTTGAATATTTTATTTTAAATGTATTTTAGATACACTTCGAAGGTTTTAAAACCGCTCCCGTACTGCATTCTTTCTCCTCAAACTGCTTGGATTCCTTTCAAAAAGGTAAAATTGGCACACGGCAATAAAATTATCTAACACCAGAGTAAACCCAAGTGAAAATAAGCAACGCCCACGTACGACATATTTATAAATAACGCAACAGGTTTGATGCGAAATTATTAAAAAAGAAAGAATACATGAAGCTAAATAAGCAATAAGTTAAAAAAAAAAGCACACAAAAAGAGGTAGAACCTTTTGAATTGGCTTTGAATCCAAGCAACGCATCCCTCAGGTGGTTTCGTGGGTTGTTTGTAGGTCGGTTTAGGTGGGTACTGTATGGGGATGATAGTGTAGACCAATATAACTGACGATTCCATTTCAGAAACAACATCGCCGTCGCACGCAAACTGACTGCTCTTTCAGTGTCTACCTCGTCATTGCGGAAACTGGACTATCAACAGCAAAAACAATCTCCCGAATAAACGAATCCGTCGCTCCCGAGGTTTATTTTGATTACTACTGTTTGAAAACGCGCGCGCGTCCTTAAGAAATATTCACAGGAATGACGCACAGAGTCAATTAATATGAAAGCAAATTGTTATCCTATATGGTTAATAATTGATGTAATCATGTGGTGTATGTTCCCAGCTAGTTATTGTCGCTTCGTATACTTAATGACTATATAAGTGGCGATTGTTTCAATTTGGCAATTAGACGGATTCGTTTCATAGATTGACTAACTTACGACTTGAGTGAATCTATTTATAAAGTGTATTGAAGAAGGGTTGCAGAGTGATGGTGAAAGAAAAGGCACTATTCTAGAACTCTAGCACTACGGAAGAGAAGTGTAGGAGGAGATTGTGTAACTAGAAGGACGACAGAGTGGAAACTAATACTTGAATGAGTGGTCGTGGTAGTGTCCGGGCGAGGGTGGTGGGTTTCTATAGAAACGTGAGGCTGCGCAGGATGGTTTTGCAGGAATCCTGCATCAACAATATATATCCTACATTGCCACCCCAGACACGGGGGAGGTACATGACACACTTTAACCCTATTGAGCGGCGCTGAACCCTAAAGGTGTTGTAATTGTGTCACAATTGTGCACGCAAATGACTCTAAATTATTGTTAATTATATTAAAAGCCTCAAAAACACATTTTTGCCTTCTTGCGTCTCGAAAGCCATTTTGTCGCAGCGGATAAGATGTGTTGCTAAAATTTACTGCCGCTCAACGACTTCGTGCATCCAAAACGAATACGTGTTAAGGTTACAAGATGAAACAAAATTACAGGAGCCAAAACAAGCAGGGATCAATCAAAAAGTTTTCGAATTCCAGTTATCTGGGTCAATGTAGGATTATTCCAATTGTGTCCGAAACATTTATAAAGTCTACTCGCATTTAATTCCACGAATTAGTGGTTTATTTTACAGAGCTTACGGCAAAGCAAAAAAAGCGAATATCAATTAATTACGCCTTCAGACTGCTAAATTTAATATTTGGCAAAATTTTCACAAAGAAAATTTGTTCCATTGTATAGAATATATAACACATCTGATATTAATTCTATCGATTTCTAATAAGGGATAATACGTTATATAAGGAACGCACAATAGAACTCATATATTTGTATACAACAAATTCGCATCAATTTCATCAATGTAATGACTTAGTGACGTGCTAAATTGAATATCTATAAATAGTAATTCTATTGATTACATATGTGCTTCATAAATACAATGATAAAATCAATCAGAATAGATAAAAGTATGGCCAACATAATTTCACGTCATTTCTCTTATATAAGACTTTAATAATATTCGTGGATACAAAGGGAGCAAACAAGAGAAATGGAAGTCTTGCCAAACTCAATAATGCGGCTGGAGAATGTAATAATCCATCTATATTGAAAGACATATATTTTTTCCTTTAATAATATCTAGTCATAAAGTTTACACACTTGTATTAATATTATTTTTCAGGACAAAAAGACCTATGGTATTAGCCATTTGCAGCAATAGCATTACATAAAAAGGACTGAAAGAGCTGGGTCGATATCCCAAAGGGCTTAAGTATTTATTTAATCCTAATGATATTATTTTTCTAAGAATATTTCTTTTTTTAGCCAATAATAAAAAAAAAACTTTTAATCATTAATAGAAAAACATGTCTAATGGTTTAATCTTTTCAACAAAATAAAAATGATGTTAAGTTATTTGTTTTTCTTTGTTAACCACAAAGCAATAAATCTGAACGATTGATTATTCCTTGACATGAGTTTTTCGATTTATCTTTTAAGTAAAACAAACATTTAACGTTGAAACTTCTAAATTAAAAATACTTATATATTAATAGAGCGGTGAAACCGTACGATATTTACGTAAACTGAATTTGCAAAAGTAATCTCATCGATTTGTCTGCCATTTGCTGGAAGTCATTTGCGAAATTGAACTTTCTCTTGTTGACTGACTCTAGTAAATGCTCATGTGTTCGTCTCTTTAGAAAGAAATATATAATTCTATGTACCTACCCGTAAATTACTCTAAGAATATTCGCAATTCTACTGAAAAATATATATAAACCAAACTCAGTTCTCGGCAGCAATTCAATAACTAACCACATATTGCGTGTGCCAGTGCTGACACATAAACCTTGAAGTGAAATAGTCACCATGATCTCATATACATAAGGCTAATGAATTTAAACAACAATGAAAAATGTTGGTAAAGTAATAATTATTCTGGGACTTGCTTGCAATAAACAACATTTGCATAATGCGCTCACATAGTCAAGATAAATATTATATCGCACACCCTTCACTGTAAACGAAGAAATTAATCTCTAGAAGTGAATAATTATACATAATGTAAATGTAAAATTGCAAGTCCAATCCAAGTCAACGTTTATTTCACCGGCAGGCACGATTTACATAATTCACGATTTCCCTTCCGTACATTTTTCGTACGCATCGGAATTTGCCAAGCCGAAAATAAAATATCGCAAAGTAAATCATGCGAAGGAATATTTCCAACGATAATAAAATAAATATGATGGAAAATACCAAAGTATACGAGCATAAATATATAAATAATGTTTTCTGATCCGATGCCAAATTTTAAAATTGACAGCTAGAAGCGGCGCAAGACTGATGAAACAGATTTACAGAAATTATTTCCATCTTCGCGCAATGAAAATAAACGTACTGTATAATACGAATAGCATTATGCATGTTGATGAAATTTACATCAGTATAAAGCAAAGATAATTTGTTAAATACAAAAAATCTATATTTCAAATGTAACTCTTTTGAATCTATAAAATGAATACCAAAACTGTCACTGTAAATATTCATTTATATAAATACCAATGACAACTTATTTAATACATTTACATCAATTCATAAGAAAATGATTTTATCCTACGTCTCGGCTTAATCGAAATATTGTATAAAACGAATCCACTTTTTCGAACCTATTTGAAAAAAGGTGTGAAAACACGGTACTTGTTGTTTTCATCACATTGCAATAATTATGCAATTTAAGTGTTTTATAAATGAACTTAACTATTTGAACTATTGATTAAGCATGTCACCACTACACAAACTGCTAGAAATTGGCAAAGGTCACCTATCTACCATCCACATATTAGGAAAACATGTTATTTAATTTAAGAATGCTAAAAAACACTTAAGTTTTTATTATTATGATAAAATGTATATTTTTACGTTTGAAATAAATATAATTAGTTTTGCGAGACTAACAATTTTATATACATTTTCTACTGCTAATGTTTTCATATAGCTTCATAAAATAAGTTTAAATTAAGTTTATAAACCCCTAAACATATAAGAAATCTTATTACATGTTTCGTTATTGGGCTTATGTAACCGTACATCAGTATAATTGAATTACGGCAAGTATACACGAATATAAACAGAAGCATGTTTGCAAAGCCCTCGTAAATACACGTATCATTGTGTTCTGTTAGTATTGCTCCTAAAAACGTCCTTTCGAACCAGCAATCATAATAAATGATGGCCATTATATGTTACATGAGAGAATTCTCATCAATCGATATAGAAGGTGGACGCCTCCCCTTTAAACGCAATTTGCAGTACACCATCTTGACATCACAAATATGATTTATGAATATGTATCGATTTGTTAAAAAAAAAGTAGGAGCATGTCATTAAAAAAAACTTACCTATCAAATATTCTTGCTTCTTTCAGGACATTTCCGAGATTGATGTATGCATCCAAGAAGTTTGGATCCAATCCGACCGCCTTCTCGAAATGATGAATAGCTAACCATATTTCACCCTGCGCGTTGAAAACACAACCCAGATTGCTCCAAGCGACGGCGAAATCATTCCTGGTCTCAATTGCTTTTAAATAGCATGCCTAGAGGAATTACAAGACAGAAGATGCGTTAGCTTGAGTGTGTCCGAAAAACAGGTTATGATTCGCAAGCACATCCACCTTGGGGCCTTCTCCAACGATTATTCGCACAGCTCGCAACTATTGCAGAAAAACTTTACGCCATTTATATTTATTACAGAAGTTATTTGATTACGCAGGTCGCAGAAAAAAGGAAATCATATAATGCATTGCTACCTCGTTTCATTTACACGGTGAGAATGAATTATATTTCTTTCCAGAATGAAACCAATACGCTCGCATCGCCAAGAAAATAAAGAAAATCTACGCAAAACAATAAAAGGAACAAATTTGGAATATCAGAACAGTTCGATATTTTGTTTTTTTTTTTGTTCAACTACGCTAGCGCATAAAGAGAGGGCCCCGCACTCCAATACCTAAAAACAAAGAGACGTTCCCGGCTAATAAATACCATCTTTGCTTGCGTACTTTACCTGTGATAAAGCGTATTGTTTACCAGCCCGTAGACAGAAGTAATGCAGTGCGCCACTGATGCAGGTTTACCTGTGTTATTGTACAGCAATAGTAATACCATTAGATTAATATTTTCATCAAAATACAATACAATCTTTAAATCTATTACATCAAACAGATTTATCACCACTTAAAAATGCACTAAATGAAATCTGAAAAATCAAATTAAAATTTTACTATTGAATCGATGAAGCAACAGTATCGGAAACAAGTTTTCTTCATCAATACGTTATATATTTCTTGTTTTCTATTAATATGACATTCCAAGAGCTCATTTCAGAAAGGTGATAATCCTTTTTGAAACACAGTAATAAAAAAAACTGGAGGTAGTATATGAACAATAATGAATATAACATAGCAAGTATGGAAACTCACTTGATGATTTAGGCAATGAAAATTGCAGTGATCAAATGAAGTAATAAACGCGGTTTTGAACATGAATTGGACAATGTTTGCTTCAAATAATCAATTTGCAAGTAATATTAAGCAATATAAGTGTAATTGCATTCAGTAGTGGACTGCAATAATCTTTCTATCAACATAATTTCCTACATCAAATTGTTTACAAACGAAGCCAAAATTAATTCGATTTCGACTCTATTTGTGGAAGATATCAAAACAAAAGTGCTACGAACAAATAAATTAACTGCAATTTCCACTGGACATAATGCAAGGAATTATCCAAAAAATGCCTGATAATTTCATATGAAAAGGTGTATGTGTATACGCTAGCGCATATGGATTGACTAGTTATGCAAGTAAGGTAGAGCACAAACGTAAAACTTGGATAAATATTCAACCCATGCATAAATAATACAGACATCGCCAAATTGCCTGAAAATACACAACCTTGGAAAAATAGTTTACGCCAAATGCATCAGCCACAATTCACACAATCACTCGCAACCATTCTCAAAATCGCAATACTCTGCTTCACTGTGCTTTACGCCAATGCGCCATGTATGAAACCATCAGCCAAAATGCAAATGAAAGTTCAATGCAATTCATACAATCGCTGTAATTACGCAAAAACCATCATCTTGCATTATGTACAACATATATTTCCATTACATTTTTCTCTTTTATCTATAAATTCTGAACTCTGGCATAATATTTAATCTGAGAGCTGTAATGGAAATATTGATGAAATATGAGAGGATTAGGATAGACTGGTAATATGATTTAACCTAAACCACACCTACCTTAGCTTCATCTAAACGACCTAATGCTTTAAGTAGATTACCCAAATCACTTCTCACGCAATACAAATCCTGGAAAAATGGTTAACATAAATTAATATATTGAATAAAATATATGAATGTATAAACATACTGGATTATACTGCAATGCGGTTATATAAGCTTGTACAGCTTGTTCCATATCACCAGCAGCTACTAAAGCAGCGGCCAAATTTATATAACCGTCAATGAAGTCGGGCTTTAAACGAACAGCGTGTCTGTAGTTAGCCAGAGCTTCTTGCAGTTGTCCTTGCTCCTTATATACATTTCCAAGATTACTGCAAAATAATAAAACATAAAATTTAGTAAACTTATTTTTTAACAAAAATTATATAATCTTATAACATTTTCTTTATGAATAAACAGTGAATTGTATTATTTGATCTCGTGAATAAACACGTAATAAAATGTATATTTATTTACACATTTTTATTGAACCTAATTTGAACTGACTGAAATAACATAAATGACTTTTATTGGCCCACTTATGACCAGTAGGCTATCCACCGGTCTTAACTTATTTATTAAACTGGCGAAAATTTGCTGTAAAATATGATACATTCAATAAATATTTTACAATGTTCCCGTTTTACATATTAACCATAAACAAAATGAAATCACTAAAAACAACAAATATTATACTGACAACGCATTTACAATGGAAAATTTAAATGCAGGCCTTCGCGTTAAGTCATGCGCAGATAATACGAGAATAAGACGATGATCGATCCTTTTCAGACAGTAAATGTTAATTTTACACTATTTGTATTAAATATTAACATACGCACTCTATAATATAAATACTATACATTATTTTATGCAATAATGAGAAATCAATTTTGAAAGTAATTCAAAAACACGGAACAGATTATTGTGAAACATTATATAATTGAAAAAATATTTAATATATAATATTTGACTTTATATTATAACTGTTTTATTTTTTTATATTTGTCATTGAGAAGGTCAAATTCATGAAAACAAATTAAATGTTTCCATGGTGATAACAGTCTTATTAAAAGATGATTCAAAAGTCAATTAATTATAATTTGGTTAACAACTAAATTGTTTATTAACTATTTATATTATTCTGTTACTATTTGTAATTAAATAGGAAAAAAAACAGAACATAAAGTATGGATATTTTCCATTGGAGAGTTATTTTATCATCAAGTTTTGCGTCTTGAATATCGTATTTTTTTTATAAAAATAATCATTTACATTTCATAGAAGTTTTTTTAAAATTTTATCTGTTTGAATAATGTGAATTAATAAAATTGTACAAACCTGTAAGCTTCGGCCAGCAGAGGATTTTGTTTAATTGCCAATGTACTGAAATGCGCAGATTTTTCAAGTCTGCGACATTGGAAGTGAATACTTGACAATAAGAGCAAAACTCCTGTGTTTGTAGTATCTTGTCTCCAAAGTTGCATGCAGTGTCTTTCGCCATTTTCATAATCTCCAGCTTGATACTCCCTGTGTGCCAGCTCTAAGAGGCCTGCAAAAATAATCAAATGCACTCGTCATTTTAAATATATATAAAAAAAACATCGAGACATACCGACTGAAGAAAGCGGTAGTTCGTTCATCTTCACGATGATTGGACTCGCCAAAAATGTTATGTTCTGGTTTGGATTGTGTGGCTGCATGATCGTAAATAAAACAAAAAAAATCACTTTCAAAATAAATAAATTCGATAGCGCACCGATGAGTTTTGTTTGGTGCTTGAAGGAGTTCGTATGCGACTGGCAACGACCACCTTGAGTCAACTCAATTACGACCTAACAATGATATTGATTATACTGCAACAGTCAGGTCTACGTTGCTGCAAGTAAGCACGTTTTAGGCAGGGTTGACAGACTTCAGAGAGCCGAACCCGTCAAAGCAAAAAGGTGCCATGCCATTGGTCGACCGACGGCAGATGTTATTCCCAGAATGGAATATTCCATCCATTGGAAAAAATGGATTTCCATGAGGGTACGAAAACTGTAGATTGGAAAACTGTCGATTGATTTATCGGGCTTACCTGTACTGAAACTGTTTCCTCGTGGTTTTGTGTCCCTTTACGGACGCGTTTCTCTATTTTCGCAATACTTTATTGAAATAATGAAGTTCCTCTATACCTCTTGAGTATCCCCGTACCCCGCACAACTTCACTGGATGTAATGTGGCCGTGACGTCATATGCGGCGATCACTGCGCCATAATTACAGCACACCAATGGAAAAACAATATGGATTTAGCATAGGTTGGACTGAGATGGCGACATCCGCTTTCAGAACGCGTTCCAAGTTACCTAATTGCACGGTTGTCAATTTTCTATTTTATCCGTAACAGAAAACATATAGCCTTTTCCTATTATATAAGTAATATAAAGACATATCTCAGCTAAAGAAATGTCAGGTCAATAAAGTTATAAACAAATCCATTCATATAATTCTTCAACATTATCTAATAATTATAAAAAATGATATATCTTAAACCGTTAATAATTGCTGGATCTTCACACTAACAGTTTGTAAAATAAACTGTAGATGATAAACACAAATCCAATTTACTTATCAAATTGGAATTAAAGGACTTAAAGAGCTAATGATCTAAGTCAGCTAAATTTATTATATCATAATTGTTTCATGATAATTCTAAATGCATTTGTTATAATATAAGGTTCACATTAAATATGTAGTTGAAAGGTGCAAATATAACTATATTAGTTCATTTTTCAGATTTCAAATATATTTCGGTATTTATTAATTTACAAAATAAATTAAAAGCAAGTGCATGGAATAGAATTAAAGTCTCTGAAAAATGTTTCAAATTTACTAATGGTAGATAGCATTAACATTCGAGTTGTTTTTTTTCTTACAGATTTTAAACTATTTCTGCTTGGTTCAATACAATTCTATTTTAAATCCAGTTTTATCAACGTTTTTGGATATTTATTCATCTAAATGTTAACGATATAGAACTGGCAACATCGTGGATCGAGCTAGTAGGGATCTATAATGTCTACGTTTCGTTTAATCCCCCCCACGTGTGACCGCAGTTTCTTGCAAGGAGGAATAAAATAATTCTGCCACTTCGACAGCGGCCGGCATCGAATATATACAATTTCTTGAGTCTTTCTAAACCCAAGCCCTTCAAACATGTCTGCTAACGAAGAAAGAACTTTCATCATGGTCAAGCCTGACGGCGTCCAAAGGGGACTCGTTGGCAAGATCATCAAGAAATTCGAGCAGAAGGGCTTCAAGCTTGTAGGAATGAAATTCATGTGGGTAAGTAGTCGTAAATAATAAGCGTTGTTGGAGGTCGTTTCTAATTTAAATTGTTTATATTCCATTGCAGGCTTCTGAAGATCTCCTGAAGAAACACTACTCTGACTTGTCCAGCAAACCATTCTTCAATGGTCTCGTCAACTACATGCACAGCGGTCCAGTTGTCCCCATGGTTTGGGAAGGTTTGAACGTCGTCAAGACCGGCCGTGTCCTTTTGGGCGCTACCAACCCAGCTGACAGCGCACCCGGAACCATCCGTGGTGATTACTGTGTAGAGGTCGGACGTAACATCATCCACGGCTCCGACGCTGTTGAATCCGCCAAGAAGGAAATCGACCTTTGGTTCACCGAAAAGGAATTGGTTGGATGGACCCCAGCCCAAAAGACCTGGGTCTATGAAAACTAATTTCTTTTATCATATCTTTGTGATATATTTATAATAAATAATTTTAAAAGTATGCCCTGTTTTATTGAAATTCAATTACAACTGAAAATAAAATAAGTTTAAATATATTTGAAATAAATAAGAAATAAATGTCATATTATAAACTTGTTTTGTCATAAAACAACACAATAATTGGATGATTGTAACTTAATCTGGTTTAAACATAATCAAGTTATGTAATGTTTCCTTGAATACAATATTTAGAACATAATTTCCTATTGGATCGATAAACAGAAATAAAGTTGATCGATCTGCAACCCACTATACGCTGAAGAATAAGAAATAACAAACTTTTTGACAGGTTGAATCAGCTGTATAGTTGTAAGTTACTTCATGTCAGTGTTATGGTTAATGTTAATTGGTGATAAACTATAAACACCCTTCAACAATATTAGTGCTTTCGTAGCATTTATATTATTTGGTCATTAAAAAGTGTTAAATTTCAGTCCTCTAGAGGTATGCCAAGTGGATAATCATTATTTATAATGGCAACAGAAAATCAGCAAATGTTTAAGAAATTCAAGCAACTTTCCACAATACAAAAGGATGACACTAATGTAATGTTTAATTGTGATCTTAAAATAATCAATTAATCATATATTATTTAAGGTTGAGGTTCGTGTGGATGAGGAACAAGGGCTCAAGTTGCAAGAGATTATTGATTTGCTGGTTGCTGCTGGCTATTTTCGAGCCAGGATCAAGGGTTTGTCATCCTTTGATAAGGTAGTTGGTGGTATGACTTGGTGCATAGAATCCTGCAATGTAGATTTGGATGTTGATTTACTATTTCAAGAGAACTCAACAATTGGACAAAAGATGTAAATATCATTGAATTCAATAGATTCTAAATAAATTAAAACAATTATTTCAGCTCACTTACAGAGAAGATTGTAGCAGTTTTGCCAAAATTGAAATGTCCACATCTAATCGAGCCACATCAAATCCAAGGCTTGGATTTTATTCATATATTTCCAGTTATTCAAGTATGCATGAAATAATTAGTATATTTTTTCACAAATTAAATATTAATTTGCAGTGGTTTGTGAAAAGATCTTTGGAATTTCGTGAGAAAATGTCTGCATCTCTACGAAGGTTTGCAATTAAACAATACAATAGGGATTTTGATAATTCTACTGTTGAATCAAAGAAAACTGACGAGATTTTTGAGAATTTGAGTACAGTCAACGAAATATACCGTCCACATAGATATTATAAGAGAAAAACTGGTCAATCTGAGAATATGGACTCTAATATTAAAATTACTCTGTTAGAGTATGGTTTGAGAGGAAGCAGAAATATAGCCCAGAACAAAAAAGACAATGGTGTAGAAGAAAGTATAAGTGATGTATGTGCAAATATCTTAAATCTATATAAATAATGATATTTATTTTTATGATTTATAGCAATTTGATCAGATTTTAAATAACATGGCTGTAATGAATGATGTGAGTATGATGTAAGCTTGCATTGATTATATTTGACATTTGGTCAGTGTATGAAGTTAACTTGATAAATTTTATCTATTAATTTTAATTAAGATAATTCATTTTTAGGATTTCTTTTTATATGAAGATTTGGTTTCTCAAGATAAGGAAAGATTATTGAAACATTACCTAACACTGCAAACTGAGATAAAGGTAATTTTATGACATAATAAATGAATAAATCACTTTAAATCAAATTTTCTTAGGAAGACAATTTAAGATCAAGTGAAGAAGAAAAGTTGCAATTGTTGGAAGAAAAAAGGAAAATTTTATTAGAGTATTGTGACAAGTTGGCGCAACAAAAAGAAAAATTCAATAAAGAAATTGTTGATTCTACTGCAGAGTTGAAATCATTTAAGAGGGAAAAACTAGAAGCAGAGAAAACATTACAAGAGTTAGATGAGTCTACACAAAAACATTCCAAGTAAGAAACTTTTGTAGATTTCAATCAATGACATTAATTTATTTACCTTGTAGTAGTATTAAAGAGGTTGAAGATTTGGTGATTTTGAATGACGATTTACGGAATCAGGAGTTGCGATTCAGAGAACATTGTAAGCAGGAACTTGCAAAATTGCACAGTTTAATTGAGTAAGTTCCTAATATTTTCTGTGAAATATTTGTATGTATTATATTGAATATTTATGTAATTAGAGTTACGAAGAAAGCTAAAACCCCTGTAATTAATGAAGAAGAGAATCAGAAGGAAATTGACGAAGAAAATGAAAAGTTGCGACAGTTGAGGTTGCAAGTAGCTAAGAAAACAAGAATCGTCGGTGGTTTGCAACGGCAATTGGATGACGTTCCTGGTAGAGCGGAGTTAGCACAATACCAAAGTAGATTCATAGAACTATTCAATCAAGGCAAGATTTAAGTTATAGACTAATTAAATAGATCTTATATTCTTATTTTTTATCAAATTTTAGTTGCAGCAAAGCACAAGGAAACTAAACAATATTTTACTTTGCATAATACTCTTGAAGATAGTAAGCAATATATGATTAAAGAAATGTCATTGCTCAATTCAATATCTGATAGTTATCCAAAGTAATTACTTGAGTTTAATTATAAGAAATTATATAATTAATCTATTATATTGTAGAGCTATGGAGACAAATAATGGAAAGGAGGAATTTATAACAGAGTTTGAAAAGATTGTGGAGAGTGTTAGATTATCTAAAATGAAAATTGATAGAAGACTTTCTGAGGAAAAGCACAAACGTGATCAACTTCAATATAAGCTACAAAATCTCTTGGATCTTCAAAGGAAATATGTTACTGCTGTTAGGGATTTGAGCATTGAATGCAAAAGGCAGGAAGGCAACGTAATTCATTACGCCTGAATACTTTTATAAGCAATTTTATATATGAAAATTTATATCAATGTCCGTATTGCTTGTATTAACTTTGAATATTTTTTTAATAACAAAATTAAAAAAAGTACATAAATAAAGTTAATTAACAAATACATATATTATTAATTTTGGCGTGAGTTCTGAAACAATGTCCTGAAAGATCCCGTGTTGTATCTGGGCCGCAAACTCACGGTTTCAGATTATATATATAGCCTACATTAAAGTTATGGGTCCTATGCACTAATTAAATATATTTTTTTAGGAAAGGGGTGAAAATCAACATCTTAACTTAATAACAATATATATATATATATATTGGGTGTCCCATAATTTCCCCTGAGCCTACAATCCTCCCATGCACTTTTCCCAACTTTATTTTCTACATCCCTGGGAAAATATTAATACGTTTTAGTCTAAAGTGTAAAAATAGATTTATATTTAAGCGATTTCTTGTTTTTAATAATAAATCGGTTAAATTAATTATTAAGAACTTGGCAAAGCTAATGTTTATTTGTTTTTTTGTATGTTTTACAAATAAAAATCTCAAATCTACTTCTTTGAAAATTGATGTTATATTCTAAATTATTTTATATTCTGATGACTGATGAGTCATCCAAATTTTTTATAAGTATGGTGAACTTTTATATAAAACTATTAAACATAAATTTTATTCTAATTCATGAGTTCAACATTGGTTTTGTTGACTTCTCAGTAAATACATCATATTAAATTTACTCTACAACTATTATAATAATCCACGGTATCCAGATACAATCTATCCTCGGACACATCACTGTTTAAGAGTGAAATTCTAATAATAATGCAGCTTGAATGTGATTCACGTTATATCCTTATAATTTTATCTCGATTTATTAAATATAGAAAATATGTCTGCGAAGGACAGAAAGACGTATGGTCTATAGCCCTTTGCCGCAATAATAATATTTTTTTTGTATTTCCATTATATTCAATTTGTATTTTTCTTGTAGTTGTTGTTGCATTAAATATGAATATTATTATGCTGCGAAATGATATATTTGATTTTTTGATTTAATGACCCAAATGAAATGACCCACCTGGACGTCGTTGGGGCACTCCTGGGCTAGAAAGATATTTTCCTGTCAAGTATCTTAGAGTGTTTTAATATGTTTTAGAGGAGCGGTTTCCAAACTGGGAGGCGTACCACCAAGGAAGAGTGCCTCTCGTTCCTGAGTTTTTCGGAAATGTAATTTTCAAATATTTAACTTATGTACTCGTAAAACATATTGGAAATCATCGCTTAACGCATAAATATCCTTATATAAATTAATTAAACAAGTGAAGGTGCTACGATTATATTTTTAAAATGGGTAATAGTACTATACTGTTTGGAGATGCTATATTTTCCATCAGTTGAAGCTTACTAAGCAATTTAGATCAATTTTAACAATATGAAAAGGTATTAATATACTCTACCTAATACATTTATGATACATATTAGAATGGCAATAAAACAGTTATGTCACAGTTATATATAAATTTATGTCACAATTATAGTGAAATGGTTATCCTTTATAATTTATATTTATAATTTTACTTTTAGCTATTAATGTTACGAATTTTAGTTTATTTATAATTTTGGATGTTACAGTATAGGAAGCAAGAAACTTTTGATTTTATTTCTTTGCATCAATTCTCAGTCGCGTCTCTACAGTAGGTCAAACTAATATCCGGTGCTCCGTAAATAAAGAACCCCAAAAAACGTAGTTAAAGGCTTCCAAATTGATTTTTTTGCTCATCACTATTTTTCATACGAAAATTTGAAGTTACTCCATATTTTTTGCAAAGCCTCAAAATCTAAAGAACGGCAATTAACGCTTTCCACAATTCCTTATTTGTACTTTATTAATCAGCGCTCAGTAAGCAAACATACATAAGCATAACATTGTTAATTTGAGGAAACGACTTTAATGTTGAAGATTATATTTTATTATCAAAAACAAGTTTATATTTTTTATTTATCAATTCATCGCATTTGTTTGAATCTATTGCTTTAATTGTTCGTTATTTAAACAATGTTTATTTTGTTGTGTCCAACCATTATAATTATATTTAAACTGTACTGGATATTTCCATACGCATATGCACTTGCAGATAAGAGTTATCACCGGAAGATGCAGAGTAGATGAATTGTAACACCAGCAGGTTATAGTTAAAGGCCTCCTCGCCAAATCACAACTTCCACCCTCCATTAACATAGTTGAACTTATATTTTTAATATGTATTTAGAATTAGTCTTAATTAGGATCCAAAGAAGAACATAGTCTTAGAAGAGTACCACTTAATCATTTGTGAATAAAAATATTGTTAAACCAATAGAATTTACTTAAAATATTCAATAGGGCTCCACATCTAACAACATTAAAGAAATCTTCTTCGGTGTTTCTAAAACCATCCTGGGACTTAATAGTTTATTTTACTTTAAAATCATAGGAGAAATAAAACACGTTTTTTTTTGGTGTCTACTTTATAATTTTAATTTATTAGAATTAAATGGATCTATGATACATTCATTTTAATAGGTACAGTTATAAGGGATTAGGGGGTTTGTTTTGATTTTATTATTTTTGACATTGATTGTATTTTTGGTACACAGACTTATTGGAGATTTAATTAATTATTCTATTCAACTGTTATTCATTTTTCAACACGTCGTCGTCATCGTCATCATATTAATATAAAAATGATATATTTGTTCCGTTTTTAAATGTTCGAAAATCGACAATTTTTTTGTATAAAATCATATATTAAATGGAACGCAACCGTCGATGAAATGATAAATGTAAAATGGCCTAAATACAATAAATTTCCATTTCGGTATAAAATTTATTCCAAGATTAATCTTTTGATTTATCATTAAATTATTATTATTTCATTATTAATATTAAAATCTCTTAGGCTAAATCAAGCAATTGAATATCAATTGAGTATGATAGATTGCTAAATTGAGCTTGAATACTCTCTCTTACATTCACTCTGTCCCATTCATGCATTGTACATAATTCGTCCAGCGATACTTGATACTATAATTAATTAATCTTTCTTTTAAATATATCATATATATAATATTTGTTATCCTTCTGTTTTTTTTTAACTATTTGTTTTCTTTTTTTTTGTCAGAGTATAACAGTTAACAAATGTGTAGTAATGAGATTTATACTGCTATTGAATAGTCGGAGGCCTGACCTGAGCCACTAGGTCGGGACCACAAAGAACTCCTTAAACCTAATTTGAGCTTTTTAAGTGTGTCGATGTCGCATTCGGCCTCACTCAATTCCGGTCTGTCCGGCGTGTTCTGTTCGGGCTGCTGAGGTCTGTCCGTAAACGCCGTCTCCGCTACTGCCAAATGTGGAAGCATTTGCCTGGTCGAGCCTCTGTTTTGCTGAAGCCACCTAGAATTTGCCTGTTTTTCATTTTGATACACGTTTTTTGGCAACGAGTACCTCGCCCTGCCACGACGCGGAAGTGACTTTTGCTCCGACATGGGGGATATGTCTGAAGAAGTGCTTGATTGTGCTCCGTGATATATGAAATCTGCAAAACAAATCGGATGTAAATATTGCAGATGGCAACTACTGTACACTATGCTTTTTCATTGGTTAGTTACCTGACTTACTATGTTTGTGTTTCATATCTAAGTGATTGGAAGACTCGGTTCTGCTCGAGGTTAACTGGTCTGGATCTGATTCGCTGTCGTCGCTGTCCACGTCCGTTTTTCTGTTGGTTCTTCTGGCTCGTCCGTGGACCTTGGGAAATTTTTGCTAAAAAGTAAATATTCAATATACGCAAATCAAGAATAGCTAAATAAGTTAATGTTAGCGTAGCAGAACATCATACAATATTGTAATACGGTGAGTTTCTTTGAACCGAAGAAGCCGGAGGGGGCGATGCACAACCCTCAGTCATGGCATGCTCGTGGTACATGAAACTATGCAACATAGTGTTCTGAGGGAGGGTGCTTGGTTCCGAGAGTTGGAACGTCGCATACGGAGAAATGTCTTCGGATGTTTCTAGGAAAAATAAACAAGTTTATCGAAAGTAATAGTATTGCTAATAAGATACGCACCTGGAATCTTTTCACCAGCTTGAAGAGCAACTTTGTGAATGGTCGCATAATACCTTTCTCGTTGAGCTTCGGCGTTTTGTTGATTATCCAGTTGCTCCTTGGCAGCTTCGTTTCGACCTGCAATTAAATGGTTTAACACAACAATAACATTAGTGGGTGATTAATTACGATGTTTCAAACATATTATTGCAGTAGCGCCAGAAGCCAGCAATAAGACGGCGAGGATAATTACGGGAAGTAGTATTTTAACATCTGCATAGAACGGATTGCCGCTACTCCCTTGCTGCATTAAATCAGGCGGCGGCACCTCTGCAACAAAAACAACATATATGCATCAGAATAGGAATTTAATATCGAAATTCACACGAGTACCGCCTTCTTTGGTCAGTGTCATGAAAGCGAATTCTTCAGTTGAAAAGCCAGCTATGTTGTGCGCTTCTAATTTGACTATGTACTGTGTGGCCGGTGTCAGTCCTGTGATGGAGGTGCGCCTTTGCGGTTTTAAAGCATTCGAAACTACAAGAATGTTAATGTAATTAAATTGCTTTTAATCTGTGTACCTCATCGATATCTCTCACCCAATGTCCATTGCGACTCGGACGATTTTCTGTATTGAAGGACGAAATAAAGGATGGGGCAGCCGTTGTCGGGCCAAACGTGCAGTCTTAAGACAACAGATGTTGAATTCGGCGATATAAAGGACGTTGCGGAAGGAACGCCCGGCGGATGTCCCTGTGTCCTGGCTTGTAATGGATGGCTCGCCGGGGAGCTCCCTATTTTATTGTGGGCCACTAAATATAAATGATATGTTGTTCCGCATAAAAGTCCCTGTGAGAAAGTAAAAACAGAGGTGAAAAGGCGACGGTTATAATAATTTCCTTTACAAGCTCATAACTTCGTAAATAACAACCTTCAATTCGTAGCTCATGGCGTGTCGTGATAAATGGACTTCGTCCAAATTTCCATGCTCTTTACGATAATTCAATGTGTATCCGCTTATGGCGGCACCACCGTTGTTCCCCGTTTTCCAATGCAGGAGCACGCTGCTGCTGGTGGCGCTAGTTACATACAATAAAGGAGCTGATGGTGGAACTTGGACAACGAGATTATATGTGGTTTTGTCCGACCCTTGTCCATTGTCCACCTGGCATGTGTAATTTCCAGAATCGGCGAGTTGGAGATTAGAGAGAATTAACTCTCCGGTATCAAGAAGTTGGATGTTGTGGTTGGCGCCACCCTTCAATATCTGTTCACCCCTCAGCCATTCCCTCCTTGGTGTTCCTACAGAAACGCAAGAGAGAGCGACAGATCCTCGCCAAGGTCTCACTATTATTCCTCCAAATGATATAATCCTCGCTGGAACTGCAAACAGATTTATTATTATTATTTATTTATTAATTTCAATTATCAAGTGGAAGATTATTATGATAATATTAAGACCAGAAAATGATTGTTGACTTAGAAATGGCTAGTATTACAAATATTTGTCGTAGTTCGGATTGAAACTCTGTAACTTTAATTGAAGTTGAAATCACATGTATGTATTTTATGGATGAATTAATTTAATTTACCTCGGTTAGAAGCAACTTGCGTAACGACTCTGGAACTTTGGCCTTCTCCGATCCTGGTTGATGCTGTTACCCAGAATTGATATTCCACATGGGGCTGGACCCCCTTGACTTCGAAACTCGTGTGCTGGCTGGATATAGTCTGCTTGGCGTGATCAATTTCCTGTCGTCCATCCATGCTGCGCTTGTACAAGTTATATTTTGTAATAATGCCGTTCGGTTCATTAGGTGCCAGCCATGAGACTAATAGCGATTGCGGAGAGCTGACAACGGCCTTTATATCGGCAGGCGCTCCAGGCACTGAAAATTTAGAGCGTAAATATCTCCCTTCACGACTCGCCGTGTTAGATTGTATCAGCGTGACATAACTAACCGTCTTCCTCTGTTTGGCAGTATGTAGTGGCAGTGAGAACTCCATCTCCAACTTTAGTAAATGCCAACACTTGCAAACTGTAGTTTGTGAACTTTCTCAATCCCATGATTACAGTTGTCAGAGCGGTCGTTTTCCTAGTTTCCATTTCATCGTTGCCTGAAGCAGAAAGAAGGGAATGAGGATGAAAGAAAGAAAAAATAAATACACATTGCTTTTGTAATTGGAAAATTTCTATATTTAATAATACCTCGCCAATTATCGTCGAGGACCGGTTCATATGTGAGCTTGTAGCCTTGCAATAAGCCGTTGCAGTGCTCTGTTGGAGGCGGTTGCCAACTCACTTGTAAGGATTGCGACGTTAAAGCCGCACATCGTACATCCTCCGGAGGCAGGCTTGGAACTACATAAATAAAGCATAGCATAAAGAAAAGGACATAAATATATATATATATAATCGTAAATCGATTTTATGATGACACTCACCATCTTCCATAGTTTGAGTGGTTGCCGGTTCAGTAAGCGGACCCGCTCCGACTTCATTAAACGCTTGAGCGACTATGGTATATCTAGTGTATTTCGCCAGACCCCCGAGTAATAATTCGCCGCCTCCGTCTTCCCCGTCACCGGTAATTGTTGTGAAATTGTAAGAGCCTACGGTGCCAATTCTGAATCCGATATTGAAGCCCTGAATATCGCCGTGTCGTAATTCCGGTAGTGGCGGTGTCCATGTTATCAGGAGTTCGGTGGACGAAACTGGTCGCACTGACAGATTCAATGGTGGTCCTGCGGGACGTTGTGGCTCAGTCCTGAGCAAAAGTTCCGCACTAGGAGCACTCTTCCCCGCTGGGCCCTCAGCGATTACACGGAATGTATACCTTGTAGCCGGCTTTAAATCCTCGATAAGAGCAGCGAACTGTAGCGGCATATCGTTTAAATCTATCTGCTGCCAAGGACCTATTAAACATCAATCGGTTAAGATTTCATTTGTTGGAACAATGCAAACCTCATAGCACTCACGGTCTAATTCGCGATACTCGACGATGAATTTGAATACTTCGTTGGAATCTCCCGATTTGTGCTGCCACTTCAAATTAACCGATCTGCTGCTTATCATAACTGCCTCGAGATGCTGAGGGCTTAGCGGTGGTTCTTGAACCAGCAATTGAACTAATTGCTGATCTCTGCCGTACATGTTGCTCGCTTGACAGAAGTATGCACCACTGTCTGTGGCTTCCGCGTTCACGATCTGCAGTTCAGCAGCTACACCGTCCGGTGTAACATCCTGTTTGACATGAACCCTGTAATTTGTGGATGGATTCAGCTCCGTTTTGCCACCCCGCAGCCAGATTACACTGATCGGCTTATCGCCGTTTACGTCGCAGTGCAGAGTGGCCGTGTCCCCTTTCTTGACAGACACCAGTCTCGATGGAGCAGAGAAGTAAGGCGAAGCTGAGATTCACATTTAGGTCTTATATCATTTCGGCTCTTTCTCTATTCCTTTCACATACTTACAGTTCACCCGCAACTGAATTACTTTCCCAATACCCGTGCCGATGCCGTTATCCGCCTGACACAAATAAAATCCCTCCCTATCTTCTTTTACATGTTGCAATAATAATGTGCCATTCTCCAATAGCTTTGTATACATGTGGTCCCTCACTTCTTCGTAGTCTCCTGATTTACTTCCTGTTACAATCATTAGTATATTATATTTATTCTTTATATGTTTATCACATTACCACATTTTCACATTTACATGAGATTATTTGTCTCATATTTTAATTACGTGTAAAACTAAATATGATTTCAAATAAAAATGAGAATTTATTTTTTTCATTCCCATCAAAGCAAATACTTTAAATATTGAAGAATAAGTAATTATAACATTTAATATCCTCGTAGAAAATGTACTAGAAAGGTACTACGGATAACTGTTCCTTGGAACTAACATTAATAAAATAAATAATTTCTCATTAAATTTCATCACTTCGGATTTCAGCAAATATCAAGTTAATACAATGCCTATTAACTTATGAAAATTATAAATAATATATTATTATGCTTTATATTTCATAAAAAGTTAAATTTATCAATTTAAACATTGTTCTTGTTTTCATATTAATTAGTAATAATGAAGAACGTCGTATCGTAAAATACATTATACAGTAATGGCATCTATAACTTGAGTTATTAGCCAAATAATGTATTCTTTAGTGACTTATAAGTTCAAGATTTCGAAGTTAGTTTTGCTACGTGTATCGTTTATGTAATTCGAAATATATCGTGTAAGAAAGCTGATGATCTGTGATAGTGTGCATGTGTACCTGTTGCTTTCTTCCAAGTAACAGTTGGAGTTGGAACACCTTGGGCTTGGCAGTGAAGTGCGATATGTCGGTTGCGTTCGACGTTCACATCCATGGGTTCGACTAGCCATCGTGGAGGCACTGTAAAAGAGATAGTGTGAGCACATCTTTTGGGAAGCGAATAAGGTGATGCACATAAGTTTAGTCCTTAGAAGTTAGCTTTTAGAAAACACATAGTACGTGAGTGATGGTGCCGTGAGTAGGTACATTGACGACACTCTACGCGGTTTAATTGGAAGGGTGGCTAAATTACTGGTATTTGCTGCAGTAAGCAAGTACTTGTGAGGGGGTTGTAATCAATAATAAAATTCGCAATGGAAATAATAAACAGATCCTCTCTTTTTTTTGTAAATGGCGGCGGTGTGAACACTTTAAGCTCCTCTCCACTATAATTGTTAAAAAAACACACACATAACAATTTCTCTATCTACGAATAATCGCATGCAAATAGTTAGATTGGCTACATAAAATATGGTTAGTATTATTGTAAATATAATTGTTATTAGTATTGTAAACAGAGAAATAGAAAGAAACAAAAGATGGTGCAACAGTACCTTGACCTTGGGTGGTCCGGTCGACGCGTGTGCCAAAGCAACGGATTGTGAGTGTGGGGGGTGTGGAGCGGGTTCTGGGGCTGGGCCGGGATCAAGGCTAGGGTTGTTACCTTTGACCTGCAGCTTGGCGGTGTACCTAACCTCTGAAGCCGGATTACTCGCAACACAGGTAAAGTCTCCGGAGTGTCTCGAGTCAAGGCTAGAAATGCTGAGGAGGCTAGAATAAGGGTCAAGGGCCGAAACGTTAGCACCCAATGAGGGTGTCAATGGTTGACCATCCTTAAGCCAGGATACAACCAGAGGCGGGTCACCGGCACTAACTCCGCAGACGGTACGGGTTCGCATGCCTTCTGATAGCCCGTCTTGAAAGGAAAAGGGCTCAATAATAGGAGGAACTGAGAGAGAAGAGAAACAAACATCAGAGATAGAAAAGAAAGGCTAAAAGGCGCGACACGGCACGCCTGATTACCATTAACTACCAACTGCTGCGTGTGCGATACCTCAGCAGCCAGGTTTCTCACGACACAAGAGTAGTTTCCGTTGTGATCTGGCGACAGACTCTCTATCAACAGAATACTAGTAAATTGGTCCACTTGTGTTATCGAAACCATCTGCGCTGGTTCTATATTTCGTCCATCTTTGTGCCAGGATATCGTCAAAGGCAAATCACCCTTCGTTACAGAACAAGTCAAACTCGCCCTATCCCCCACATGAAGCGTATCCTCGGCGTAGAAAGGGCTAACCTTTGGGGGTACTGCAATAACATATTAAAACTTAGTTACATATTGTATATAGATTTCATGAGTAGACAAAGCAGACGTCTTCCAAATTGGCTCCAAAGACTAATGAACTTCGCTCGGTGTCTCCTGAAACACTCTTCATCAACTCTATTTAATTCTCTTTGATCCACAACAAAGGAAAAATAAAAATAAAACAAAATAACGAAACAAGTAACACAAAAAAACGTCCTCCTCTTAGTGACTTTTTCATTTCAGAAAAATGAAGCAAAAACTATACACATACACCCAAGTCAATTAGTGTATGTAAAGAGTATGATCAAAGTGTATGTAATTCAATTAAACCTATGTACATTCTATCGTATGAAAATGTTAATAACGTTAATCATAAAATTACATTTATAAATATATAATTCATTGCATGAGACGGACGTTTTTTTGTGTCTGTTCCTCTTTTCAAATTTTTTTTTTTTTTGGTGTCATTTTTGGGTAATAAGCCGAATAAACTATGCATACCAATAACAGTAACTTCGCCGCTCCTTCGAGCGCTGTGTCCTTGCTTATTTCTTGCCCAGCATGTGTAGACACCGGTGTCCGCCTTCTTTTCCACAGGATTGATTTGTAAGGTTCCGTCGGGCAATACCTTTTGCCTTAAATCATCCGGGAGTTCTCTGCCGCCCCTTTCCCAATGGATCTCCTCAATCGGATATCCTGCCACTGGACACTTCAATTGAAGTGTTTCTCCTGCTACCGCCGTCACCTTTGGGATTAGCCGGATATACGGCATCCCTATGGATGGGCAAACAATAAACTTGCTTACAGAATCATCGGCAAAGTGTTTAAACGTAATGGAATTTCCCACGAAAGAAAAGAAAAAGACGTGGAAGTTTATTAACTTGTCATATGTACGTATAAGCGTTCGAGCGCACAAGGGGATGAACATCGGAGTGGGGAGGGTCGTTGGTTGAGTTTGTATGGTAAATTTAGCGCAATATATTATACAAAACTCATGCGCCAGACAAATGGGAACTGTGTGTGTGTGTTTTTCGCAACCCGTATTTATGGGGCTTTTCAGTTTATGTGCCAGAAACTATACATTTCCTAAATGGTAATATCATTACGGTCATAAATATTTTTATTGCAAAAAAATAAACATGATGAAAAGGGGAAACATTTGCAGCTAAATTCAAATGCGTGATAAAGTATCATCCCTTTTTAAGTGAAATACGTTCCTAATGTTGCACTAATTAACCAGGCTTTACACTTTTGAATTATACTGTTTATACAACTAACGAAATCATAAATTCAAGTGTATATTTTTTTAACACAGATTTTTAAAAATATATTTTGAATTAATGTATTTATATATAATATATTATATATTAATATTTATAAAATGGGCAGAAAGACCTATAATCTTTACCCCTTTACAGCTTTCAATTTTTTATTTTCTTCTATATTTCTTGATTTTATTGAATTATTATTTTCTTTGTAGTTGTTGCAATAAATGTAATTAATATTCATATAGTTATCATTTAAAATACAAATACTTGAAATATTTTATTTAGTTTATGATTTCATGAAAAATGTATGGATATATGTGAACATTCTTTAACATAAACTGTTTTAAAATATAATCCAATCTTCTAGTCTGAGTGCTTGCAAAGACTTTAGTCATTGTCTAGCTGTTGTGGCGTGAAGGATATTGATTGCTGCGATGTTTCAATCATTCAAGCATGATTTTCTGCTTACTTCTACTGAAGTGATAATGCTAAACAAACATTTTTTTATAAGGCGTTTTTGTAAGCCGATTTTTTGATAATAAAAATTCCTGTTTTCATTACTGTTTTTCGAACATCTTCCAGGAAAATGGGAAGCAGTTATTGAAGTACAAGAATTGTTCTGGAATAATAATGTTATTGTATAATTTGCATGTTTCTTTTGCAATAACAAGTATAAAAAAACGCCTAATTATGCACCCAAACCAATATTTACTTAAACATATTTATTGGTCCAAATTGGATTGATAGCCCTGTAATTTGTATTTGACCACTGCGTCAAAATTGTCTAATGACATTACTTGACATTTTTTATCTTTACTTATTACTTTTCAACATTTCTTTCACTTATTAATACTCTCATTAATGTCTCATTAAAAAAAAATAAGAAAACACATATATCAAAGTCTGATCAAAAGACATAAGTTGTTTTTAAAACGGATTAAAATTAATTAAACTCTTCAGTTGTAAAGGATTATGTATATTTATAAGTCCTAAATAAAGCAAAGAAAAGTTATATTAAAAAATAATTAGAATTTTTTACCGAGTTATTAAAAGGAGAGAATTAGAAGTTAAATACTTAGGAAATAACTCTTTTTGTATGTTTTAATGCAGGAAACTTATGTAAACAGAAACTTAATTATTGTAATTAGACCTACAACTTTATTTAAATGCATGCAAAATCCTTATGTTTCCTATAATATAAAACTAATTATTATTATTTGCTCAATTTTTAAAGAATTTTTATATTTTGAATATTATTTACACAATTTCTCGCATAATCCAGGTAAAAAACTACATAAAAAAGCAATTGTTATGCATAACCTATTATTGTTTATATCATCCCTATTATTGTATTCATTGTTGTAAGTACGTTCTCATACGTACGTAAGTAATCTCATAATAATTGGAGAATAATACTTTCTTCTCTTACCAAATATTGTACCCCCACATATTCTTCTATAATCAATTCGCCTTCTATCTTATAAAGCGACACTTTAATAATATAATTTAGTATTTGATCGATAGTCTTTGACAGTCTTTTATAGTCTTAGCTAGGGGAGCTAACGAGTAACTTAAGAGAAGAATGTAACTCTTAGTTAATAAAACAGGAGATCTATACTTATATAGTTGACTTATCAATAAAAACACTCAATTAACAATAAAACTACTTAGAATATTCGCATTTGATCTTCATAAACTCACAAAGACTCCACAACGACGTAACTACGAGATAATCCACGGTGTCCAGAGATTTTTAATCCCGGGACACGACACAATTTTTAATTAACTTTTATATTGTCCAATTACAATTTTTGTTCTTTTTGTTTATATTTATTTATGATTACTGGAGATTTTAGGGGTTTGAAATAGGTAATTAAAATAGCTTATATATGTTCTCTTTAGTATTTGATGAGATTAATTTCCAAATCTTGAGTTTCATTGTTAATCTGTCGTTTTATATGCAAACTGCGTCCAGACTATTTGATGAACCCAGATGGTGCAATTTGAATTATGCATGTTCAAGTTATGTACAGCCATATATTCTATTATTGTTTCAAGGAACATTGTCGCTGTTCTAGCAAAATATAATAACAACATTGCACAATTTGCATATAAATTATATAATTTGCTAATGACAAATGTGTATATGACAAATTCATATTAAATTTCTATTAAAAAAGGTTCAAAGTTGTAAGTAGTAAGCGTAGCGTAATATTTAGAATAGTTCGTAACGTATCGTGATGTTAAAAATATGAATACGTTATGTTTAAAGCAAAGTGTTTGAACTCTGGAAAGTTAAATATCAAGAAAATTTATAAGTAGTAAAGTTTTGTTATTAAACTACATAGAATTATATCTCCGCATCGCACAATATTTGATCTTTATAATGAATTTTAATAAAATAATACTTGAAAGATAAATATTTATTCTTATTAAAAATATTCTGACGAACTTATATACTTCAACCTGTAAAATTTATATTTTGATATATTTCATACTGCAAATTATTACCAAATTTGTGTCTTTGTTGAACATTTTATTATAATTTAGAATATCATCTATGGAAAGAATTACTTTTTAACAAAATGTGTACTACAACCATTAGCTATTACGCAATGCACATTCAGAAAATGTAGTATTACGTACTTACTTATTTCATGGCTGTGCTTGTTATTTAGGTTACCAAATGTATTGGAAATAAAGTTTTTGTGACGCTCATTACTAAGTAATATTCAGATACATTGGGTCGTAAACTGTCTGGAACTATAAAAGCAATTTTACTTGCTTTTGCTTTTTATTGAAACATTATGTATATGGATTAAAAGTCCTTTAATTTTTTTAATTAAATCGTCCTCTCTTTTATCGTAAAAAAATATTGTTATCGTCTCATAAAGTGGATGCCACTGAGTTCAGTGCCATGAAACGAAGAAAAGAAAATAACATTTTAATGTTTTGTTTTATTTAAGTATACAGTTACTTTTGTTAATTCAATTTTTTTACAATTGGTAACAAAGCAAAAGCTTTTAACTTTTATTTAGGATTTATAACTTTTAAATATTTAATATACAAGGAAAAAAATAGCTAATTTATTATATCAACTTATTTATATGTACAAAATATTAGCATATAGATATGTATCATTGAAATTTAATTTTTACTTATATTTATTGAATACCAATAATTAATGCTCATTTTCATTTTCGTGTAATGTTCTAATTTGGATGGAAAAATCTATTCATGTCTTCATGTTTAATTATTTTTCGCTTAGATAAAATAATATAATTCTTTTTATTATGAAAAAATAAATTTAATTATTGGTCCTATTAAATTAAATTAATAAATGGGACAAAATTCTAAGCATAAGTTACTGAGGACCCATGTTAAAGAATCTTTAACACATCCTAATTAATTTATAATTACAACTTAACTTAAGTGTAATTTGTAATCTAGATATTATGAATAAATAAAGATACTATTAAGTAATACTTTTATTTTTGTACTATAAAATATAAAATATTTCAACTGCAACGCAGGGCTATAAGCTATAAGTGTAATGCAAATCATTATGCTACAATATTATATAATAATTTATATTGGCCATAATTTAGTTCAAATAACTAATAGAAGTATTTCAATATATCTTCTAACAATTCTGATGTAAGAAATACGTATATTGATTTACTATCAAGAAGCATAAAAGTAATTTTTATTCTAGAAGAGTAAGAAACTAACTTCGTTTCATAATTCTATATACCATTTCTTATATCAATCATTTCTTCATAAATAATAATTGTATCGTGGGACATTAATTGTGTGTGCTATAAAACTTTATATTGTCGTGTGCCAGGGAATTCTCCGGGCAACGTGGATTATCTCGTAGTTACGTCATTGTGGAGTCTTTGATGGGTTTATAAATATCAAATACGAATATTCTAAGTAGTTTTATTGTACAGTTGAGTGTTTTATGGAGAAATCAACTATATAAGTGTTGATCTCCAGTTTTATTAACTAAGAGTTACATTCTTCTCTTAAGTTACTCGTTAGCTCCCCCAGCTAAGACTATTAAAGACTAAAGACTCACTTGATATTATGGATTTTCCCTGTGGGTGGAAAGTCGACTGATGTGTACTTTTCTTATCTTAATATTTGGTAGTGGTAAAAATAGTCACAACAGGTTGCCAAAAGATCTGTAATCTTATCACTACATGAATGGCCCACAAAATTAAGACAGTCTTTCTAGTGATTAGGGTATGGAATCTTCCTAAACGGAAATATACGTCTTTAAGGAGAGCGTACTTATAATAACCAATACAATAACAAGGAATGATATAAACAATAACGGTTACACATAACAATATTTGATCTATTGTATTCAAACCATAGGTTTATATGTACGATAGTATCTGTTCAGTTGCATAAAATTTACAAGGATGATAAAAAACCGAAATAAATTTGGTTATTATTATATAAAAGAGTCTAATTAATGGATTGTCTATATGACTTATAACCAAAATTAGAGTCAATTAAATCCAATCAATAACGGATACATTACTATAACAAGTAATGCAAACATAGATAATTATATTCAAATAGAAAATCTGAGAAGCTTTCATATCATTTATAAAATAATTTCCAACTCATTGTAGGCAATGAATATAAAAGGAGGAATAACTTTGGAGTGGCATAGTCGCACATAATACTATTCTTTTCGGAGACAAACATTACCCTATTTCTGGCACGTGCTCGAAATATTAAATTTAAAATAGAATATAACCAGAACTTTAAAAAAATGTTAGAGAACAAATGATGTAAGCTACCAAATTATAAATCTATTATAACTAAATTAACATTGTTTTTAATAAACAAATGATAATTTTATTATAAATAATAATGATATATTATCGAAATAAAAAAGTATAAATCTAAAATGAATTAGTAATATTCTAAAAAAATATAATAATTAAGAATTTGCTTAAGAGCTAAGAGGATTGGACGGCAGATGGGTTTATAAATGAATGTTTTACATTGGACGGATATTTCAGAAGTGGGGGAATCTTGTCTTTATTTTGGACTTAAGTTCTTTGGAATGGGAATTACAATTTAATTTTGAATCATCCCGGATTCCTAAGTATTTTTCGGAGGGCGACGGGTGAATGGGAAGGTTAATATTAATATAAAAAGTAGAAAAAACAGTAATACTATATACTATAGTATAGTATACTATGTATACTATAGTTACAAATTGCAATAGCAATCATTACATTTTATTTTATATGTATTAATTTTAGTTTGTAATTTTTCTTGAGTTGTTTTTGAAACAATAATAATACAAATACAATAAGACAAAATTAGATATTGGTTTTATTCCTTCATGTCAAATCGAAGTAGGTTTTGAAAAAAAAAGAAAGAAAAGAACAAAAATTTGAAGATTAATAGGTTATGGTCGAGAGATCTATAGAATTAAATAAAAATCTCCTTGAAGTAAGTTTAAGTTTAACATAAAGAGCACTTCAGAAGGAGACCTTTGGATTATGGTCTGTGTGATGTATATAAAGAAGGGCCCAATGAAACCCTTCAAGTAAAACCGATCCCATCCATTGCCGCAGTAACTTGGCATCCGTTGTGAGGCAAACCGACTTAGCAGTTAGTGCATATACAAAAATAAAAATTGGACACACAAATTAAATTAATTACATAAGGGGAGAAAGACATATGATAAATTGCCATTTGTAACTATTGTTTTCTTCAATTTTATTATTATTGTATGAATATCTTTGATTTTTTATATGTTTAACTTACATTAATTTTAATTAGTATTATTGATTACATAAATAAATTACTAAGGACTAAAATATAATGAAAATATATTTTCTATAATATCGTAGTTGGAATAAAGGAAAGTTATTATACAGACGTCTACATCGAGTTTGATATAAGTTCACGTAATAAGATTTCATTAGAAGTTTCTAATTAAGTTCGTATCAGAACCAATTGTGAATTATTAATAACGCTTCAAATAAAAACTGACACAGTTTCAACTTTGCAGCCGTTCAATAACGAACGTAAATTGAAATTACACGATTCATAAATGTCCGGATAAATGCAAATTTTGCAGATGAGCATAACATTTTTTTATGTAACTATCTGCACCAAATTAATCCAATGCGCGCTTATGCAACATTTTGCTCGCTGGGCGTAAATACATTGGTCAACAAGCATTGGGCCCATGCGGTTCGAACTTGTTTTTATTATTCTTATTATATAATAGTGGACAGTGAACATTTTGTGTCAATGACAGTTGACGCACCCCTTTTGCGTGTTGCGTTGTCACTGAAACAATTAAATTTTAAGTTTTGCGTTAAATTATGCGCTCCGAATGCTGTTATTTAACTAGCATGAACGATACACGAGGGGAAGGCTCGTGTTCATCCATCTACGGAAAATCTTGTTTTACACGACAGGTTGTTCATCAATTATGCAATCGCATAATCACTGATTCACGCTATTATATTATCATTCGCATTGACTTTATTCATTCTATGTGTCAACCCCTCTTTATAATTAATTAGCACACTACCTGAAATGAACATGTTGATGAAATATTTATAATTTATGGTATACATACTTATTATTTTATTAATTAAATCATAACAATTGAACAATGAACAATTAATTAATATAATGTAAAGGTTTATGAAAGCTTCCATTAATTAAAAATACGCATTGAAATCTTTTGAAAACTCATTAAATAAAAAGACATAATACTGAGGACATTAAGAATTAGAACATGATACATGAATATTTAAATGTGAGAGAGACATCTGGATTCCGAGGAACCAGAATTGTGTAAGGAAGAAAACATTTGTATCTTTGGACATAAATTTAAGAGAGTATTAATCGAAGGGAGGAATACATTTCGTTTTGAAATGAAGGAGATCATTGGGAGGGTTACGGAGCGGGTTATTTGGTTGGCGGATCTTGGTGAGAATGCGAAGGGAAGTAAGATCGGATACGGAGTGATTCTAAAGGACAGGGTTTTGGAACTGGAAGAGAAGGACAATACCATGAATACGATGGTAAAAAGATTTAATTTTAGATTTTATATGTTTGGAGTGGGAGATTAGGTTATGTTTTGGATCAAGGATACCCAAGTATTTAACAGACGTCGATGGGAATATAGGATGGTTACCAAATATAAGGATATGGTGAGAAGCTATTAAAAATTTTGAATAGAGGACTGAAGCCTGGAGTCATGGAAAATTAGTGTGACATATAGTGGATATTAAGATCAAAGGTATTAGGATCGGAGATCAGAGATCTGAGCAGAAAATATTATACAACAGGGGAGGTAAAGGGCCTTGCGGGACACCCTAATGTAAGAAAAAGGATCTAGAGAGGGAGTTGCAGATAATAGCTAGGAGAGAACGATTTTTTTTATGATGTTAATGACGGGACGGGAAAGTTTGAAGAGGACACCTCTGCGCCAGACAGAGTCAAACGCCCTGGATGTGTTTATGAACAAGGCATTCAAGTACCGGCCTTCAATCATATATCTATTTTTTTTATTTGTTATTTGCAATTAATGGTAAAAATACCTCTCATTATTCTTATTTCTCACCTTTGACAATAAATTTATAAAGTTTATTTTTTATAGTTTATATTTATAGTTTAATTTCTACATTTATATTAAATATGTAGTATTATGTAGTAACAATAATAGGTTTAAAAATTTAATTATATAGCACAAAAAATTAGCATGTCCCAAATAGTGTTGGTTGTCACATATCATGGTGCAGGGTACTAGTTGTAGATAAACAGGTGTAGTATTTTGAATGCAAGCAATGAGCACATGAATAAAATATCATTTGCTTTTCAAAATATTGGCAATTTACATTAAAATACGTCCTATATTTTGGTGTTTAGAATGTTTAATATTTAATATGAAGATAGTCTGTTTATTAAAATTTAAAAAAAATACTTGTGACAATCAATCCCTGCCTCCATCCGCTTAATATAATAATAACAAAATATTGGCATAGATCCATACTTCAACCAAAATATGAGAATTATAATTTGATTTTTTTTATATTGCATAATTACATCCGTAATTATTTATGTAATTTTATTATTTTGTTAATATTATTCCAATGTAGATAATATATAAAATAGATGTAATAATTTTAAATTTCAATGTAGATAATAAATAAAAATGTATTTACTTTAATTATAAGAAGCAATCTTTGGCATTATAACAAGAAACTTTTATTAAGTCACAACGTATTTCCTTGTTATAACGTTCGCGTTTTATTTTGTTTTGTTGGGCGGAAAATGAAAATTTCGCTAGGAAATTTCCTTGTAGTGAATCCGCACAGTCAATAGCCCTCATTAGACTTTTTAATTACTTTTCTCTCCATCCGGTTTTTTTTATTCAGGTCTGCTGATTTTCCGCTCTCTTTTTTATCCTTTCGCTCCGTTTCTATCGGTTCCAGAAATTATTTTCTCCGCATTTCAGAAATGCTGTTCTGAGTGCCACTAAGTCAGTTGTAAATATAATGGTTACATCTATTCCGGAATTAGACAGTGTTTACTCTGTATATCAAGTTTTCTACTCGTAACGTGATCAAGATGTATAGATAAAATTATTACTATCTCAAACAACGTTAACTTCAACATATTCAAATTTCTTAAAAAATCATATTAATTTAAATAGAAAACTCAATTTTTATATACCTAAATGGTTTTTAAAAATTGGGTAGACAATAATTACATTTCTGTTTTGTAGAAATAAAAAAACTTCAAGAATTAACTTTAATCTATTATATAATGCAGAAAGATCTCGGTCAATAAGTCTTTGACCCAGTTAAAAAATAAAAATCTTTATCAGGAAAAAAGTAACAAGAACATCAGTAATTCATGAGATAAAAATGCATGGATTATTTCAAATTTGTCAATTGCGTTCTGGTTTCAAGGATTTCATTACATCTCTTTAAATATGTCTTTTTATACTAGATGTTAAAATTGACTGTAAACTGATAGTTATAAATAAAATTACACGCAATTTTATACTAAAGTAAGCTAAAATTGATATAATATTAAATATTGGGCAGAAAGACCTACAGTCTATAAGCCTTTGCAGCAATAGTATTTCTTTTACATTTTTATTTATTTATCTTATTTATATCTATATATTTACATAAAAAATTATCAAGTGTTCATGCTCATCTGCTGCTTATTTATTTGTTCTACTTTTGTATACCATTCTTTAATTTTGTTCTTAAACTTGTCCATATTCTTCTCTATTTTTATGTCGTCCGGCAGTTTATTTTAGTCCCTCACACCGCTCACCAGAATATTATCATTTAGTACGGCAGTCCTATTCCCCTCTGGACTTATGTCATTCCTTCCTCTTGTTTTGTATTAATGTGTATCTTTGTTTTTAAGTTATTTGTTAAGTTTTTTTCCGAACATATTTTTATAAAATTTGTTTTGCTGTCTCTGTAGCGCAGTGTTGTTATAGTTTGGGGTACTTCCCTTTACTGCCATACCGTAACTTATCCTATATGTGAACATCGAACGAAACACACCTATCCTGCACTCATCTGGTATAAACTTTTCTATCCTACGTAACGCTCCTATCCTCGCCGAGTTTTTTTTAATAGGTTGATAATGTGCGGATCAATATTCCCAGATAAACTGCCTGTTCAACCTGTTCTATTGGTCTAATGAGTATTTCAATTTTTATATTAATTTTCTTTTTATTCTTTTGTTTTATTACTATGTATTGTGTTTTATCCTCATTTATTATTAAAAGGTTCTTTTCACGCCACTTCTCCAGTTAGTTGGTATTGCAATGAATGTTATTATTATTATTGTAACATTCAACAAAATAATAAAACATTTGTATAATTATAAGAAAAAAAGAAAACAACATTATTTCCAACGCTGCAAAAGGCTATAGACTGTAGGTCTTTCTTCCCAATGAATGTTATTATTATTATATATATATTACACAAATTTATACAAAATAAATTTTATAAATAAACAAGACTAAATTTCAAAGTGATCTTTTAGTTAATAAAAAATTTAAAAGGATTTTTTACGATATTTCTAAAACATAATTATAAATGTTTTTGAACTGTGACGATCGAATATATTTTTACTGATTTACTGAGGTGTGAAGGGTTGCTTTTAATTGGAAATTGCCGCAGCCGTATTTTTTTGGTATACAAACAACAATGAATGTTGAATATTTCAAGTCTAATTAGTGAGGGAATTGAGGCGAACCTTGCGGAGATCACGTTCGTAAATTGGTAGTATCATTTATTTATTTTCATTTGCTGATGTTTTTTTATGTAGAATATATTGAAAAGCATTGGTAAATAAATTAACTACAATTAAATGTATGGCAATAATTGATCATAAACTATGTTAATTAAAGAAATTAAAGTAAAAATTTCTGGTTTATTTTACTTTCATATCAAATGAGAACATATCAAATGAGAAATAAGTAAATACATTTCGTATTATAATTATGTATTTAAAAACAAATTCATTCAGCAGATACTTTAGTTTTATGTAATTATTGCAAAATACACTAATGGTACCAACATTCCATGCACCTTATCATACAGAAACGGTGGTCAAAAATATACCACTCAAAAGCAAATTGCAAATTTTCGTTCATAATACGTAATTTAGCATATCCCGTAGAATACGATAAATATTTAAAATATTACTGGTAAAGGGTGTTTTCCATGATTGAAACCTTCTTTTTTTCATGTGATATTGACCGATCAATAGCAGTTTTCAAGCGTTGGTCTTCTACATGAACTCTATAATAATCTCAAAATCAAATAGTAAAAAAAAAATGGGTATTTGCATAAAACTCATAAAAAGTAATAGTGATATGATAATATTATCTTGAAGAAATTGAGTACCCAATATCGAATATATAATTGGCTGTTAAGAAGCTAAGATATATTTTGTTGATAATTTGCAATGATTTCGTCATTTGCCAAACATTCTCTCCATACTTCACTATCTTCATTAGGGTCCACGATAACCTATATACTGCTCTGATTTTAATGTTAAATAACATAAAATATTAAGTCCCTCTATATTTTTTTTTCACATATAAACTTTGGGACATACTTTGCGCCGAATATAAAAGTTGCTCTGATATAAATTGAAATGTACTTTATTGTAAGAATTGAAAATGAGAAAAGAGCTCCAACGATGATCTGCAAGTTACTACTGAAATAAAACAGAAACGAAGAAATTCTACTGATAAAGTAAATGTAAAATTTTAGGACTTAAAATAAAATATCTTGTTTTACAGCCAAATACGTATGCTGAAATGACCTAAAATGGGTCCTGTTGAAAAGGTATTTTAAAAGTTTTTTTAGAACTCTTTTATTATTTTTATATAACGTGTAATGTATATATTCAATATACACTATTCTATGAGCACTATGCTATATACTATAAAACTATACTGTGAAACTTCGCTTAACGAGCACCTATCATAACGTGTAATTCGCATAACGAGCAAAAGAAATTGTACAAAAAATACTGCGATGCGTTGTCTCGTATAAAGAGTGACGAGAGTTAAAAACATAAGAAACTATTAGTTCCCTGCACTCAGAACGAGTAATAACAAAACGGGTATAAAACATCACAGTACACAAATAACGAAAAACACACGTTTTAATGAAAACCCTATGATTAATAATAATAAATTAAAAATGATCAACGATAATAAACGGCTTGAACTTTTTTGTATTTTTACTGTTCCGTTATTACTTGTTCTTAGTTTTTCGGTCACCGAAAATGTTTCATTGTACATTGAAAAATATTAGATATGCATCATAAATATTAAACTAATTGTTTTTTTTTGTGTATTCTGAAAATTGAATTCCATATTGGGTCATTCCGCAACAGAAGAAAAGATGAAGATAACCCTTAATAATGTATATATTATGTTCTGTGAATTGAATACAATATTTTTTTGGGAAAAATTATTTCGCATTACTAGTAAGATATTGGAACGCAATATGTTTGATACTCGAAGTTCTGTTATAGACTAATATTTTACATAATCCGGTTTAAATGAGTCCGGATTCAGTATTGCCATAGATGATTTAATGTATATAGTAAAATAAACGAAAATTAAGTTTTTAGTATAGTAATAATTAGTGTGTGAGTATTTGTATAAAGAGATGTTATAATCTAACTTACCATAAATGTTAAGCCTTGCAGAATGCGAAGTTTTGCCAGCCCTGTTTTCCGCAGAACATGTGTACTCTCCTCCATCTTCGACCATCACATGGCTGATGTTCACGTGGCTAATCACGTCTCCGTGTACGGTCACATACTGTCCAATTACGAACCTGGAACATAAATAGTAAGTGAGTACTTGAGCAATATTCAGTAACGTATCAGATCGATGCACAACATAAAGAAACGCCTTAAGCATATTTGCTTGAAAATCTGGATGTAAACGCATTGAATAAGAGCATGAGGGCGTGAGTGTATTATAAGATATTTACGTGCTGCCTGATTTGAATGAGTCAACCCCCCCGCTTATATCGGTCCGCCGTTGCCCTTTATACGAACGCAGTTAGAAAAGTTTCTCGCTAGATCTGCAAGATTCCTTTTCATTTTATATCGAGGCATTCATGCAGAGCTACCAGAACTTTTCATCTTCATGTTTGTAAAGGGCCTTTTCAAACGGCAAGTCAACAAATTGTGCCAATTTATAAAGCATCTTCGAAATCCTCCTTTCCCACACTCTCTCAGAGTTTCTTACTTTTTTATATACATTTACTTCTTCGCCTCTACGTTTGCTTATCAACATGGCTCACGGAAAATGAATTCGTTAATGGATTTCTTTATCATTCGGCCGTAAAATTCGGGTGAAACCGTTTGCGTGTAGTGGGGTTAGTTTCTAGGTGTGTGTGTGAAAGGTGGATGAGAAAGGTTTAAGGGTTTTGCGAAGTGGGGGGCGGTGTGTAATTAGGACGTATATCTGACCTTCCATGACTGGGTAGAGGAAACCCATCCAGAGTCCAGGATATTTGCGGTGTCGGATTTCCAGTTGCGCTACATTTCAGGGAGACAGCTGGCCCGGGTTGGAGTGTCTGCTCTATGAAGCTGTAAATAAGGACCGGAGGGGCGTCTGAAAACAAACAAACAAACATAAAAAGAAAATCTTAAAATCCACCATCCAAATTTACGCGTTTCTATTTGCGCTCGGTGTGCGTTAAATCAGCTCGGTTTATCCGTGTTGTCGAACAACCCTCGCATCGTCAATACATACATTCATATACACACACATACGATACAGTGAGCTGGTGCAACCAAATGTAATTTACGCTTTCGTCTAATAAATAATTTAATAATGAATCTAACTGGAATCCACTTCGACGCTAATTCGAGTTTAGTCCTTGGTTGGTCTGGAATGCATCCAACCACCCTAGTAGACCTACCTACTAAGATGACTTAATTCAATTGCTCATTAGACTGCATGATATTCGCGACCGCTTAAATTATTAAGTGCCGTGACTTACATGTATATCTTGAAACGAACGACGAAGAGTAGCAAGGTATACGTTTCTTCTTTCATATTGGATAGGGTTGGGTTGACGTGGTCTCAAGAGAGTCTCTCTCTCGCTCTTTGTATTTGAGTGCAGAGGGCGCATTTCCTCTCTTTTTTCTTTAAGAAATAGTTCGTCATAAACTATTCACGCTTACGTTGCGTCTAAGTACTTCGCCACGCGACAATTAAGCCCTTAACACAAAAGGGAATATTTACACACAGTAATCTTTACTCTTTAAAGAAACGCGACAAGTACTTTTCATGCTCGAGGGTCTATTATGCAGATATTATTATCGCAAGTGCTTTACAGTACATACATATGTATGTAAATTAATATAGCATATTTGTAGTAAACATGTTGTCACACACATAGTATGGTAAACTTATGACAACATTACATTTCTATACGCTACGTTTAAACTGAAAACGTATTTGTAAATTAACTAGATAATAAAATATTGTTTGTTTTGAATTGAATTTTTAGCAATGTATACTAATGTTAAGGGGTGACCGTATATAAAGATTATATCTATATTTCTATATTTATATTAAAAGGAAAGTAACTGCAGTGCTTTTTTTTACTTTATTATTGTTTAATAACATAAATTGTAATATTTTATAGTAAATTTGGATACAAGACCTTGTTCCACCTAGTTCTAGTGATACCATATTCTTTAAATGTTATAAATTCGAATTTAGTGCAAATTAGATCTGTTCAAGCTAAAATTATTAATTCAATAGGGCGGAAAGACCAATGGTCGATAGCCCTTTGGCCACCCTTTTCTTTCTATTATTATTATTGTGTTTGGTTTTATATTTAGAATTATATTTTGTTTTTATAACTGGCTTATTTATTACAGTATATTACTATTTAAATATTATATTTTTTTGCTATTGTTACTTATTTTCTAGAATTTGTTAATTTGTTTTGGATTCGGATTTTTTTCTGGCCCATATTTTAATAAACTAATAAACAACATATAATTCTATTTATTTCTACTTTTTTATCAATTTGATACAATTTTGTTATCACTTCTTCATAATTAAATAGAATATGAAGACTGAAATTATTAAAAAGTAAAGAACAAATAACCATCATTTTCAGATCAGTGCAGGATTGAATAATATATTTACATGCATATTAAATAGAGTTCTCGAGTCGATTCTGCGGCTTCTTGAAGATGGATGGTCGTTGAATTGTGAAAAATCTAGACGGGATGCACGATTAATGGAACTTGAAAAGATGTATGTGTGAAGTTGTAGGACATTAAAATGAATATTAAACGATATGTGGGTTGATGTTATCCCTACAGAAAGGAGTGAATTAATATTATATACATTTGTGCAAACATACACTATGTTTCAAAATATATGTATTCTGAGTGCTTTTGAAATAAAATATGAAGGAAACTAAATTTTAAGATTATATATGTAAATAATATAATACGAATTTTGAGAAACTATTAAAAAATTATAATCAGTTTGATTTGTAAATAAAATGGAAACTAAATACATTTATTGTATTTGTAATACAAAGTGCTATTGACTGCAGGTTTCTAAATATAATGAATACAATATTAACATTAATTTTGTAACATTTAAAAATGAATTTGATTATGTGAAAAATATAAAGAAGATAAGTGTAAAGTGAATGATAAGAAGTGTTGAGTTTCGTCATGAAAGACCGTCATATTTGTGATAGTTGTTACTATTTTTGTAAGTCAAAGACTATGGGGCTAGGCCAGATATACTGATATTCAACTAGGCCTAATGAACTAAGTGCCTGGCTGTTGTTTTGTATCTAAAATTAATGAAGAATAGTTTCTTCTTTCGTTATAAAAAGAAGTGGTGCCCATTATTTTACAAACCCGTAATCTGGGCATGTTACTTTTTTTTTCTTATTAGGTTACAGTTATATGTGATCTATTAAGCATTTATAGAATATCGGGGGACCAGATGGTGCGTAAAAAAGTACGAAGAAGGAAGTCAGCGAAAAGCAATATTAAATTTCTAAATTTATGTTTCTTTATTGACCGTTTCGCTTTGGTTTATACTCCTATCAGGTTTGGTAATATTGGTGATGTTAAAACTAACTGTAAATGTAACAGTTGTTCGAGTTGATTGACATTAATGGATTCAACACGACAGGCAAATCCATTTGGAAATGCCCATTGAACATTACTAAATCTTATTTACATTGCTATTTAATGATTGAATGGAAATCCTTTCAATATTTGCTTTAAAATCATTAAAATTTATTTATTAAATAAAAAGGATTTAAATATTCTGTTTTTATCTCATAATATTTAAAGTACAATGAAATAAATGTAAAACTGATGTATAATTTTCGTTGTATATTAATAAAAAAGGTAATTGGAAAATCTATGTTAATTAAATTATTAAAAATAAAATTTGTTTGAGGATCTGCTCCAATTCTGTAATTTTCCATTAGTTTTTGATGATGTTATAATTAAGCCAGACATTATTTTATAAATTATAAACGTGAGTAATGAAGTTTTCCTTTTGTTCAGGCAATTACGGAATAAAGCTTCTTGCCATGCGAACTTTCTCGGGGATGGGGTACTTCGATTAATATTCCGATGGAGAGATGTTCGACAGTGAATTTAGTTAGATTCAGAATGATTTGCATGCATTTACCTCCTAATTGTAATTCAGCGGCGGCCTGCGCTGTGTCTCCCTCGGCCCTTCTCACGATGCATTGATACATCCCTCTGTCTTCCCTTCCCACGTTGTTGACGACGAGCGCCTCGCTCGTCCCACGTCCTGTACTTGGCAATTGCCTCCCATCCTTGTACCAAGTGACTAAATAAGGACCTCCGTTTTGGGCAGAAACGACGCATTTGAATTCAGCACTTCCACCCATGTGAACGCTCAGCACGGGAGGTGAGATTTCCACGTGCAGAGAAGTCGAGACCAGAAGTCTCAACTCAGCACTCGCTTCGCCGCCTGCATTGGAAGCTGTGCAGCGGTACACGCCTCCATCTTCAGCAGTTACCGCCTCGATTGCCAAAACTGGGCCCAATTGTCGAATTCTTGGCCCAGGAATCACTAAGGTCGGCTCCAACGAAGTATGTGAATACCACCTGCACAATGGACATATGATTTAGAAATTGAATAGGTAAAGTTTCTGCTTGACTGAAAAAAATAAGAATATGCATAATCGGAAATTGTTATAATGTACATCAAGTTTATTTTTAAAACTATCAGATTTGGAATGTTGACTGCAGTTCGATGTTTAGCAAGAACAAAACTTTAACGTGTTTTGTTGAAATCTTGAGACGTCTTTATGAGAACTGTAAAATAATTCAATAGTTCTCGTAAGCAATTATAACGAAAAGAAAACATAACCATACTTAAGTAATAAGGTAATTTATGATAGTTTAGATATAACGTAAGTTAGAACAGGTTTGTATGCAAGTCAAAGTGTAAATATGTTTCTAAGATAATAATTTTGAACATAATGTACATTGATTGCGTATAAACCGACAATTTATATATAATCATAATTTGTGAAGATCCTGGAGGTAATAATAAAATTGGTTATTACTTGATATATTGTGTATCAATATATAAACTTACAACATAAGTATATATACGATTATGTTTATAGAATAACACGTATAAACTAAAGATGTTTCTATTGCTAAATTGAAATAACATGATACTCAATTCGAACTGTTTTTTTTTTGTATTGTATACCCAACTTCGAGAAGACGGTTTAGAATGAAATTGCATCTTTTTCACATGAATTCTAAGTGTTGTTTTCTATCTTGACATAATATTTTTATATCAATTGCCCAACAGTTTGATATTTTGTCCATTTTAGTGAGAGAATAAAAGTTTGTGATGTCCTGAATTTTGTTCTATTTATTATTATTTTTTCAAAGGCATGGTTTTATATTATAAAATAAAGTGGAACTTCGCTTAACGAGTAAAACAAAATGTAAAAAACGACAAATTTAACGAGCTAGCTAACGAATAGAGCTAGAGCTGAAAACATGAAATGCCTGAAAGCTCAGAACAGAAAAGCAAAAAAAATATCAAAAATAATTCAGAAAGGTTGGAGACGGTAAAAAATTGTATTACGGATAGGACCTATGCTCAATGATCAACCATAACCATTGGCCAAACCGCAGTTTTGTTTATTAAATAACGGACATTTTCTGAAAATATGCACTATTAAAACTAGTTATTTTGTTTTTCGCGTTAAATTTAATTAAATGTTGTTATATTTATAAACGAAACTTGGCCGCTAAGCGAAAAGCCGTATAAGGAATCAATTATTGCGCTTTCGCAAGATTGGCAACATGTAGATATTTCGACATGTAAAAAGTTTTTTGCCGTTATAGCGAAACATTTTAGGCCGTAAATCGAAAACGTGCCTTAATTGAAGAGGGCCGTGTACTATTTTTTTTTAACTTCCATATTATATCTATTATAATTTTAGTATCTTTGCATTCAAGGTTTGAAGTATTTTACTAGAGTAAAGTATTTGTCCACTTTTATATTTATTTCAATCTGGTATGTAAATAAGAACTTTATTTTCTCTGAATAAGCATCTAAAATGGAGTTCTCTAGAAAAGCACTAAATTAGAGGTTTCAAGATAGGGAGTAGTAACTTGGATAGGATAAGCAAATGGAAATTACGATGACAGAACAGTGAATGTAGTAAAAAAGGATACCAAAAACAAACGTGATATAGTAAAGGAACGAATTCGTTCCTGGAGAGAAATACGTGAGTATTTATATGGTAGCTTTATCTTGTTGATATCTTATGCTAAGTTTAATTCCTATTTCAAAAAATATAATAGATCGGAAATTGTTGATAACAAAACAGAAGACGTATTTTACACGTAATTAATATATTATCTTTGCGGGAAGACTAAGATCGATAGGCCTTGGATCACAAAGATTGTGAAGAAGTCTTAAAGATGTAACTTTGAAAATTTCATAATGTTTGTAAATAATTATTACATTTTAAATATTTAAATCTACTTGTAAGAAAATAATTGTTTTCGTAGAACATTGTTCAAAAGTACACTTTTTATCGTATTTAAATAGAAAATGAAATTTATATTGGTTTTGCTCATATTCTCAGAAACAGCAATATCATTTATTACTCAATAGTTCATATGATCAGGCAGAATTTATATGAACTCTCTTAAATGTATTCTTTTTTTACACACTCCGACTATTTTACTCTGAAAAGGGATGGAAAATAATACGGAAAATACACATCAATAACAGAAATATGAGCTTAATCTCAATGAATAGTAAAGTGTAAAAATATATTTGAATCTATTAAAAAAAAGGATAAAGCGATTAATCTACAGGATGATCAACAAATTAATTCGGAATATAAACTGTACTTTACATTTAGCTTTTTTCTTTAAAAAGAAATCTACCTTCATAATAATTTATTAATGGGAGAGTTTCTGTTACGTTATTGAAATAAATTATCACTACCCATCACAGCTACCATTAGTTTACACCGGAGCCACACTTTATCATGTATCCTAATTTAATCATTTTGTGGTATTTTCTGAAGCAAAAAGGTATTACTATTAATTTGCAATTATTTAACATTATATAATTATTGATAGAAACTGCAGATCGAAAACAACGGACGATTTGAATATTTTTAAACTGTTCACGTTCGCAGCGGAGTCAATCGATCGATGCATTTTCAACGGAATTACTAATATGATGACGGAAAATATTTGCGCACAAATCCACGAGGATGCGGAATTTTTTATGTGTAGGTGTATGCGAGCGCGAAATGTGCACAATAAAAACGTAGCGAAACAAAAAAAACTTCATGAAATGTTGAAAAGAGTTGCCATGGAAACATCCGCGTCCTGCATCTGAGTCATTGTAATCCGATAGTTAAAAGCTCTGCACACTTTGAAGTTAAAATTTAAAAGCTCGCTATTGTTTGCTACTGCGTTTTAATGCGAAACGTAATCGAACGTTAATTATGCATGCAAGGCTATTTCTTGTTCTCTCTTCCTCTCTCTGTCATACTCACTGTGTCACATATAACATTTGAACATTTTTCTCTCACTTTTTGTTGTTGCTTCAATTCTTCATGCACGTCCACATATTAAATAATACCTGTATTCCGGCGTGGGACATCCCTGCGAAATACAAATGAGTGCAGCCCCTTCGTCCTGCGCGACGGTCACGGTCCCTGAATTTTCTATTATCACTGGTGCCACAATGCCTCGGTGCTCTGCATACAAAACGGATTAAATATAAACGAGTGAATTCGTCGCAGTTAAAGTATAACATATTTAAGGACTTGTCGTTTGATGAAGAAACGCTCGGGCGAAACCTTAAGGGACTTTCCAGACGTTTTGTGTCCTCCGCGCACAAACAGCGATGCGTGAGTTTCGAAACAAAAGACCAGACATCCAGATTCCAGGCAGCCCCATTAAAAATCTTTTTATTATTAAAAACTTTTCCTTATCTTCGCCCTTGCAGATTTCATATTTTCTTTGCGTTATCTCTCCTTCCCCTATCTTCTGAGTGAAAGGAGCGATGTATGGTAATTGAATTGGATTCTCTAAACTTTTATGTACTTCCATAAATAACGTTGGTTATGGATAAATTTACTCTTTCATAAAGCCATTGTAAACTTGCGGAGAAGAAAAAGAATCACTAAAAGCCCCTCACATTTGTATTCTCTCTGGGGCAACATTTGTTGGAATATTGAACCACGTTCAACAGATTTTACATTTTATGTACATTCGGTCCTTGCTGTTCCCTTTTTTTATTCCTGCGAATACAATCACGCACGTTATCATTCTTGTTATAGAATTATTTATTGCGTATGTAACATTTTTTTCACTCTATATTAATTGAACCAATTTATGTTTAACTACGTTACAGGCAATTTTAATTCCAGTTCCATTTCCAATTTAAATATTTTAAAATTTATAGAATTATATCGATTTCATCATTAAATAATACAATTTTCCTATACCATTTTATAAAACATCTAGGAAAAAAAAAGAATATTGCAAATGACTAAATAAAAATACAATGCAATATATTGAATTTAAAATGGTATTGTTATTTCTTTTCGAAGTAAATTTCAATTTGACTCGTACTTATAACTTTCATCTTTATTAACTTTAATTAAATAATGGAATTCACTAAATTATAAATATATTAGGTGCGAATTGACTGTTTATTTACACATGTTTGCAGTTTAAAATTACATTATTTATTTACAAAACAATGAAGATAAATAGTCATATCATATATTCTACACCAGCATTTCTTAACGTTAAATGGTAAGAGTCATTTTACAAATTCCTTACTTTTAGACTGAAATTTTGAGATTCATTAAAATCTGACTGATAGAATTCTTAAGTACCGCAATTTTCTAATATGCAGTAAAAACAATTATAGTTTAAGTGAAATGTAAAAAAGAAATCATTTGGAAATATGTGTACATTTTATAAAAATTAGTAGAAACCATTAAAACTTCATTTCGAAATGAAGTTACAAATGATGTAAGACCAGGATAGAAAAATGCATTTTCATAACGTGAAATAATGGGTTTTATCTTTAGTAATTTAATAACGTTTTTGACTAAAATTTAAGAATTTTATAATATTTTTAGCAATATTGGTGATGATTCTAATAATTGTTGTATAAATTACTTAAAAAATATATTTTGAAACATATTTTCATGTTTCGCATATTTCAAATAAAAAAAATTTAGAACCATTTTTTATGTTTTACATCAGTTTAATCCTTTTCATTATATTGGTTTTAGGTATTTTATAATGTGGACATTTCATGTTGAATATTTATTCATAAAAAACTACAACAAAACATTAATTAATTAAAGTATTGAATAATTAGGTATTTAAATTTCTCATATTTGTAATTAATATTCGCATAATTATTATTTTCAGATATGTATTGTTATATTGTTGATGAATTTATTTCAAACATTATAATAATATTAGTCTACCTTTAATTCGAAAAGCGTGAGCGTAGTATTCACGAAGTGAATTGCATAATATAATTTGAATGAAATGTAAATTTCGTGTAAACATTCGTGGGATAATATGTAAATAATAATGTTAACGAGTGCCGTTTTTGCATTATTTAATAATTTCATGAAAAATATATCTTTTAATTCTAATTCAGAAATATTTTATCTTAAGAGAATACTTGTAAACTGGATTATACAGATTTTATTTATTCTATATTTAATATCTATTGACAAGTACTTAAATTATGTTATACTTTTTTTTATACAAAACACGGATATATTGTAAAGTGGTTGCGTTGCGTAATAATGTACTTATGAAAGAGATACATAAACTGATGATTGCTTTGCAATATTGTATTGATTTAATAATGCATTATGTGTAATTTATCAGGTATACTAACAACTTTAGGTTGTCGTGAAACAGTAATTGAACTTGTAGCTAGGATTGATAGAAATAGGGGACGTTAATATGTGAAAAAATGTGATAAATACACATAGTTGTATAAACATTTATGTGACATGACATGGAAATAAATGACTGAGTCGTACCAACTAATATTGGTTAACGTGAAGTATGATGATACTGAAATTGATCTACTATTTGTCATGTATTGTATATAGAAGTTGGTATACTTGATTGACAGTTACGTCCCATCTCCAAATAATGTTGGATGAGAATAAGAACAAAGCACGTCGCAACAAAACCCCACGTAACTTGTTAAAATTTGGTATAAAATCTAATTTCCTAAACACATGTAGGATACACGTTATAAATCTTCTAATATTTACCTGTAATTCGCACGTTGGCAGGACTACTAACAATGACCTGTCGGCTGAGACGATGCATTGTCCTGCACCGGTAGGAAGGAAATTGGTCGCTGAACTCGAGATTGTGTATGAGTAGTTCTCCAGAGGGCAACTGATGGAACTTTCCGTCTGTAACATAGCCCCAAAACACCCGTTTACACATTTACAACCAGTAGCTACTCTAAATCTACGTGATTTATGCATGCTGGAGAAACAAACTGCGAACCTCGAACATATGCATATGAATACCATTGCCACAACGACCGAAACGATCCGCGAGCAAAAATCGAAATTACACGAGCTCTAATTAAAAGAAAATTCAAACGAGAAATATATTTTTGCTTCAGCCACTTTCAAGTGTAGTGCTCTTGCAAAAATACCACCAACACGGTTAAAATTAATGAGGACTTTTTTGTATGCAAAAAAACTATATATATATATTATATATATATATTATATAGTCAGTATGTGTACGAAATAAAAGTGCAACGAAAGCATTGAAATTACATAATAAGGTCATATCAGATAATGTCATTAAATATAATAAAAATATAACATGTGTATTATTTTTTTTTGATTCTTTTAAATGACTATCAACCATAGTTTTTCTGCCCAAAATATCAATTAGATTTCAATTTAAACTTGTTGTTATGTTGCGATTGAAAACTTTTCACTACAACGTTAACATTTTATCTAGAATTTTTCAATATTCATTTCATATTTTGTACAGTCACCGATATCGTTAAGATTTACACAATCTGAAAACATTCTTAAAGGATACATTATTTGAAACTAAGTTGCTAAGTAGCAGTTATTACTAAGTATTATATGAATAAATTTAAGAATATATTTCAATAATATTTGATTATGACTACTTGAAATTGGTTTAAATCGAAGAAAATAATGATGTACGCAATATTTAATGTAATTAAATCGGATTTGTATTGCTGGAAGTATACGAATATAGAAAATATGATAAATCTATGATTATTGTTGTTTCGTGTAATTTTATTATGGAAATTTTCAGTTAGTTTGTTATTCGTCAATAAATATTTGGAGATTGATGCTCTTAGTGCAGGAGGATTTATTTAGCATATTTGGAGCGTCTGTGCGAGCTAATTTGGTTAGTAAATTTTATGCTGTCATCATAAATAACACGCTGACAAGCAATTACGCGATATTATCTCTATTAATTATATTTATTAATAGAAGTTCCTCATACGCGTTGCTATTAATATATGGATTAATTAAACTATATGCATAATGCCCATATAGACATATTCAAATATGATTAATACTATATGTATTCTTTATACATTCAAAAATTTATACATAAATTTAGACTTTAATAAATTTCAATTTATAAAATAGCGTCCTGGCTCAATTTTTTAAATTTTAATAATGTATATGGAACTTGTTATAAATACATGGTGTAGTTAGTTTGTATTGATCGAATATTATTTTTATATTTTATTGTTGCTTCCTTTTCTTTTTTCATATACTTCATGAAAATAACTCGGTTAACGTTAGCTCTTATAACAAAGCTTCAAATGTCAACTCATTTCGTATAAAAAAAAAATTAAAAAAATACAAACGCCAGACAATTATCTGATAAAATATGGCTAGAAGATCTATTAGGAGAAGTAAATTATATCCAATATATTAAAAAAATAACTTGTTAATGAAAACGATTTTTATAAATTTAGGGACTAGATACGTTCCACGAAACTTGGCCGTAAAGCGAAATGCCGTATTACGAATCAATTATTGCACTTGCGTAAGATTGTCAGCATGTAGATATATCGACATCAAATTTTTTGCGGTTGTAGCGAAACATTTTAGGCCGTAAATCGAAAACGTTCCTTAATTGAAGAGGGCCGTTATAGCGAAATGCCGTATAAAGAGCGGCCATATAGCGAAATATGAGTATATACTAAATGCAGAAGATTCTGTAAAATATTATTAGAAATGAAGACACAAATATGAAGTATTTAAGAAGTTTCTAGAATCTATGTGTTGTTATATAAAACAATTTAGAAATACTTTTTTATACTTCACGTCGCTGTATGTGTCATTTCTTTATAGGTTTGCAAGATATGTCATTATAATTTCTTAGCATGGAACTACATATTACTTGATTTTCTTATGTGGTATACCTAGAATATTTTATATATCATTTTTTTCACCCTCGTCTAAATTTACTTATTCTTCAACTTGAATAGATTGTAAATAAACTCACTGACACAAAAAAACATATTAATTATTTTATCAATCGATTATAACTTTTGATCATTTTTGTGCATTGATTTTTATGAAATGTTTATGTCTCTTACCATAGAAATTCAAAATCCAAACCGATCAGAGTTAGAAGTTACTGCTGCGGTTACATACTAGAGGGAAGATCTGAACCAGTTGTCAGTAAGTTCATTTCTCTTTTTGTTTAAGATCTAAGGAGGTCATTTTGTTTTCATTAAGCATATGTTTCCATTCATAGATTATATTGCTTTGTGAGTTTGTCTAGATTATGTAGATTTGTAAAAAACGAGTAAATGCAAATAATGGACATTGCATTCCAGATCTCCAAGCACATCTTATATTTGTAATATATTTTCAGTATGTATGTATTTTATTGTCTATGTAATAACTAACCCAACACTCTGTGACAAACATATGAAGAACAGGGTAGGTTGTCATAATATTACTAAATTTTTCAAAACATTTTCTTTATATAATTTTGCATTTATATAAATTTAATCCAAGTAAATGATATTTAAAACCATATATTATTTGTGTGATCCAAATTTTGGAAGGTATGTTTAGCGTTTAATGATAAATGCAAATAGATCAATCTAATTCATTCACATATTTTAAAATATAATGTCACTTTGTATGTAATTTGACTTTAAATTAAATCAAAAAATATTTGTGCGAAAAAAAACTAGTCAATTTCTTTTTGGAGTATCGAATCTCTAAAAACGAAATTACACATAAGAAGTAATTGAAGACTATCATATTCGTTAATCAAGGTATGACTTTATAATAATAAAAAATTGTTGTCGTATTTTATACTAATATAAAATTTATAGATTTTATATACTAGAATATATGACTAGTAGTCTTTTATATTTTGAAATATATACACATCAAAGTAAGGCAAATACATTTGTGAATTCTGCTGCAGTTTAAATTCACAAAACAAAAAAATACCCGGCGCTTCCACCACTATCTGACATTAAATCAAGAAACCTGGAAACTAAAGTATACATTGTAATTGTTAGAAATTTGGTAAATAATTATCAAGAAGTAACTATAGAAATTGAATATAATACAATTATAAACACATATTTTATATTACCAAGTCATTTGACAAGTCGATAATGATATAGAATATACATTTCAAGATATAATGAAAAGGAAAATTAATTAACGAAGTTACTTAATTTATAAAATACATTTAAAGTTTATTAAGATAACTTACTTTAAACGTTAGTTTTGCTTAATTTGCAAGTTATATTTTTATAATGCAATGGTTAAATTATGTAGCCAAATTTAATGAAAGTAGGTTCAAGCGTTTTGTTATATAAATTACTAGATTAGTTTTTACATGCTTCTTATGACTTATTTAGCTTATGATTAATTATTTTTAATACTTATTTGAAAATATGCTGTAATAAAATATATTGTTTGGGGCAGAAAGACCTTGGTAAATAGCCCTTTGGTCCAAAAAATATAATTTTTATTAAGTTCTAAATAAAGTGTTATATTATTAATATTTTCAGTATTTAAATTATTGGACGGATCGTTCTTATTTTTTATTCTGATTCACTGAAGAATATTAATTTTACTTCAAAATATTGAGTTGGTGCATAGTTATTCGGCGTTTTTCTAGGTGGTTTTTATTTTATAAATATTGGTGACTTTACACTTCGACCATCTTCCAAGCAAATGGGAACCAGTTATTGAAGTAGGTGGTAACAAATTTTACCCATAATTTCATGTCAACATCTCCAAAAAGAGTTTAATCTGTTTGACATATTGTTTAGGAAATTGGGAATTGGAATAAACCAGACAAAATTGGTACATTGTATATTCATCTTAAAACGTGACTCATAATTTCTAGTTAGATTTAACGGTAATGTAGTACCATTACCATCAAGAGTGATACATATGAAGATGCATTTGGATAAAAGGTTGATTTGGAAAGACCAGATTCAAGCAAAGAGTGAATAGCTATATATTTTTTATTCACAATTATGTATGCTATAGATATTAAGTTGTTATATATAAAGTTATACAAAACAGGTTTGGACATACGGTATCCAATTGTGGCGAATGAAAAAGAAAATAAGTGTTCCAATCCAAGTCTGAGAAGAATCCCAGTACCATGTTAAATAATAATAGAAGAAGAGAGTGAAGGAGATTGCTAAAGATAAATTCAATCATCTAGGCAACATTACAAACCCCTGCATTTTCAATTTAGATTTAAGGAGATGCCAAGGAAAGCTACTATTGGTCACCAAGTAACATGCCACCATTATATAGATTGTAAATAAAATGAAGGTCTGTGAGATTTGTTTGGAAAAAGATATTAATCTGTGTATTTATATAGGAGTGAATAATATACATTATCTTAAGTAACTTTTAGCAATTATCGAATAGTTTAATTTAACAACTTCAATAAAAGATGGTTAATAATTAAATATAGATAACAATATTGGTGATGCCTCCAAAAGAATATTATTAGTTCAATAAAATATGAACAGAAACTAAATTTTAAAAGCCTGATCGAAATATGTAATGTGTGGAAAAAGGGAATTTTGCTCAGCGACCGGTTGAACGAATTCCGAACTACTTTCTCGACCATGAAATGATCCAGCGGACCCAACGACAAGGTTTTTAACTCAAAGGGCGAGAGCAAGGGCGAAGGCGTCGAGGTGTGCCGGAACTCCCCAAATATATATTATATACATATTATAAATAGCCACCGTTTCAACACCGGGTATCAATTAGATACGAACGTATGGGCAACGAGCCCAAATTTTGACGCTGATTTTAATTGGGTTAAGTCATGAATGCGAAGCGAAACCAAACATATTTATATTCGCGATAAACAAGTTTTTGTTGTGCATTTGACAACAAACTCGAACAGCGTCGAATCGATACTTCATTTAGCTTTGCAAAAGGGAATTTACATATCAGTGATTAATTTCGTTCCATTTCCTGGAAGCCCCGTGAGATCCGGAATGCGAGCGGAAAAATTGTGCGGCCCAAAAAATATGGAATAAAAAGTTGTTAACACAAAAAGCTTTTCGTTCGTTCTGTTTCACGTCTGTTTATTTGTGTTCAATGTAATTTACGGAATCGCGTTGATTGTATATAAACCCGTGCCCGTTCCTCTCGGCGTTGGAGCAAAATCCGTGGTCGGAATTAAATAGAAAATTTTTCATGGCTCGAGAGCCCGAGAAAATTGTATTGAATTACATTAAAACTGCTTGCGGAATACTATTTTCGAAAAATTGCGATTCCATATTCAAGGGTTCTTCTAAGTAATCATTTCCGTATTGAATATATATATTATTCAATACGTATTTGAAATAGGATTTACATTAATTTTAATATTTCATAATATTGTAGCTTGTTAAGAATATGTTAGAAATATAATGTCAAGTTGATTAACTAAGAATTTCTGAAAACTTAATAGTATAATTATTATTTGAGTTTATGTTATGATGAATTTATGTGTCGTTTTTGTATTTATATTTTCTTATATATATTATTATTTCTATATATTATATATATTATATAAATATATAAATTTCTAATCCTAGTATTTTTTCATCTTTCAGAGAAATTAATTTAGTTAATAAATAAATAATAGAACTCAAATTATATGCAAATGATATAACGATATTCGTAATGATAAAATATTTAGGTTTGCATATTTGTTTATATAGTGGTATTGAGAACAAATAAATAAATTTCCTTAAACAAACCACGATATAAAAAAGTAGGAGTGTGTGTCATTACTACATCATTTAACATACGACAATTGCATAAGGTAATTGCAACTTATGCAATGATATTTATATTCATATTATTTATTCAAAAAGTTATAGTATTTTTATATACTTTTAAAGTATAAGTGTTGCTATTCATTAGGGCTGGTTGTCACAAATATTAAACTTTGTATGTTAAAAAGAAAGTTGATTACCCAAATTTGAAACACTTTCATTTAGATCATTGTTTCCCAACGTGAGTTGGGCAATCTGTTTCTTCAGGGCAGCGGTTTCCAAACTTAATGTTACAACGCCTCCCATAAAAATGTTTAACCATTTGGCGCCTCCCCTCCCCCTAATCCATTTAATAAAAAAATAAAACTTTAGCAGTAATTTGGAAAATTGTTCACTGTGACTAAGTCCGCGCCTCCCAGTTTGGAAAACGCTGCTTTAGGGTGATACATTGGAAGTGCACTCGTCCAGAGTTTAAATTAAGACATAAGAACTTTAGAAAGGCTTTGGTGGAGCAAGACATAAATAATATTGTGAAACACTGCTTTAAAGCGTATTTAAAACTATTGTGAGAACATACACCAGTCGTTAGTTATTTGTCACATTGAATAATTAAGCAAACTGTAAATATATTTCTTAGTCAAATTTTAACCATTTTTTAAATATCTACTTAATTTTCGATAATTGACTTAGAATTCAGTAGCACTATGGCCAATTGAAATTTGACTAATTTAAACTCTACATGACTAGCACCATAATATGTGACAACCAACCCCACATGTAGCACATTACTTTCTATTCCTAAATAATTATATTATCAATTTTAAATAAAAATATATGCTAATACTATACTCCTAATACTATTATTGCTACAAAATCAAATTTTAAAATCTTGTAAAAAATTGTGAAAAAGATTGTACAACTTTAAACAATATTTACATGAAAACAAAGCCATATTAGCTAGAAATAGAAACACATGTACTGACCAACTTATGGCCTCTCACAGCTTATGCAAAAGGAGAAATGAACTTTACAAGGAGCAATATTTGTGACAACAAGCCCCTGTACCCACTATACACAATAATTAAACAAGTCAAAACTGGTTTCGCTTTTTTTTCATTACTTCAAAATTGTAAAACTTAAAAGCAGTAATGAAAATGTCATAGTTAATATTTTATCATTGTTTTTAGTTTATCATTGTTGTAACTCGTGAATTGAAAATCATATTTCGATACAGTTTTGATGTTTTTTTTTAAATTATATAATTATTTTCCGGCAGAAAACCTGTGGTCAATAGTCTTTTATAGCAGTTGATTTTTATTTATTACATTATTATTATTGTATGAATATCTTTAGTTTTATATTATGATGACTTTTATAATAAATTTGATAATTATTTAGAACTAGCTGTCATTTTTTCAGTGGTCCTAGTTAACTAATAAAGTTGATTAAATAATAAATAAATATTTATTAGCTTGTATGGCTAAGATTTGAAAGGGAATTAAATATTTTTCTTATAAAATCAATAATTCACATATGTATTGAAAGAAATATGATTGAACTGTGTATATTTGAATGATAATATGCGAACGAAATGAGGGTGGATAGAAAAAAATGTGTATCGTGAAATTTATTTTCTAGGCATGCATAATATATTTCTCGAGTGAGTGGTGTGTGGTTTTCGTAGACGTACCTCCTTGTAGCGAGGGATAAATATAGAAAGAAGGCTCTTGAACCCACGATATAATCCTGACCAAATCCTTCACGAATGCAGGAACAACGCATTTCAATACGGCCGTGCACCCGCGCGCTGCCCCCTGGACCTCCACGTCCACTTTGAATGCCTGCGTGACCACTGTAACAGGAATAATACATATATATATACATACACATACATTGGAGGAAAAGGACGAATTCCGCATGGTCGAAAATTCCCGTCACGTTTGCCTTTTACATTTTGCGAAAATTATCACGCATCCTTTTTGCCGCGCGCTTACACATTCATATTTAATTTAGCTAATTCTCACTTTGTTCCCTTTTTCACTCACACTTTCACCTACACTTTCCTCTCTCCAGGAATTATAATTTAGTTGCCAATTAAATATGTACAAGTTTGAGAATTGCACGGCAGCTGTATTATTTAATTATTTTCACTCGGTGCATTTTTTAATACGAGCAGTTTACGTAATACTAAAAGCGCACATGAAGAGCGAAGAGGTCACAAATAGTTATATGATCTTTAAGATAGTTCGTAATTGGGTCTTTTGTTCGCAGACGGCCCGAAACCATCATAAAAACGGTAATGGAGTTTTTTTATTAAGTCTATAAAATTTTACAATTAAGAAAGCTGTCCACTTGTATTCTGTGCTGCTGCTCGTGCGTAAACTTTGCTGAATAGAAGACATGACCCCTTTGTAACTTGAATAAGCATTCTTATAGTGATTTATATTTTAGAAAACTTCAAAATTTACTTACTACGAAAAGTTTGAAAGCTACAAATTGTAGAATGAGAAATCTCTCATGTATTTTTATATATTCAAATATTTTTAATAATAATATTAATAGTTTATTAATTTTTTTATTGAATTGTGAACAAAATAATAAAACATTTATATAATTATAAGAAAAAAGAAAAGAAAAGAAAACGCAATTATTACCACCTTTCTGCCCTATTGCATTATTATTACTAATTTATTTCTAAATATATTAACTTATACTATTCATATGTTGTTGCTAGAAATGTAAAATTTCATTTTGTTATAACAAAATAAATGATATTATCGAAGGATCAAAGGAGTTTTTTCTCCGCTCCTAAAGAAAAAAATATTGAAACTTATATCGATTATAAATATTATTTTATACGCTCCTTACTAATTTATAATATAACTTATAAATTAGAACAAAAAATCACTTTTCATATTATTTTTCAAATCACAATTACATATTATTTTTTTTGTGATCGATTTATTTTTGCGGTGTAATGATTTTGCGATAACTATGCAAGATGTCGGAAGAACTGAAATGCGGAAAAATGGAGATAGAAAGTTGATGCGCAATGGCTCATTAAATTTGTAATAAAACGATGCAGGATTCATCATTTTACGATTTGGAGTAAAAATGTTATGACCTTTAGTGTGTCGCATCTGGGGGCTCCTTGCTCGTTTTTTTAGGTCGCGCCGAGCATGGAAAAATACTCGGGGATTGATTTTAAAATGGCAATGGGAATATAGTTCAAATGACATATAGCAGTATGGAATATTAAAAATGTAAATTAGTAATAATTATATTTAGTTATATATAATAAGTTATATTTGGGTAGATGCGGTGAATAGCACTTTGTAAAAGTTCATTACAAAAACATTATTATTGTTATTTAGGCGATTCGTAGCCTATTATTTAACAACTCTTGTCTAAAACTACTTAAATAAGCATGCAAGTCCCGGTGTCTTTCTGACCATGCCATTTCTATTCGTGCAAGTTGCTCCGCACTTTTGTATGTTTCTTGGTCAGCTAGTTAGACCTCTCTCCTTTCCGCTGCATTTCTTACACTTATTCTTCATATATTCAGCTATGTTCCGCCATTCCTCGCTACCCAGAATAATGGTAACCAAGTTCATATGGCTTGTATGACCGAATGGCTTGAATCGCCGGTTTACAAACCTGGGATCATAGGTTCAATCCTAGACACAACATACAACACTAACAGTCATCAAGGGATTAGTTGTCAATGGACAACGGTTTCAAGCAAGTGTCTGCAACGATATGTGATTTGCTGAATGTCCGAATGTATAGATTGTAAATATCGTTACATAAAGACACACACATATAAATAATATTGTTATATCAATATAATATGTTTTTGTCTGTTTGTGATTGTTGCAATAAATAGTATTGTTATTATCATTTATATTTCTTAAATATAAAACTGATAATTATAATATATATTAAAACGGAAATGTAAATAAAAATAATAGGTCCTAAAAACCTACAATCAATAGCTCTTTGTAACAGTTTATATAACTGTTGTAATAAATACATATAGTCATTATTATAATTTAAAATAATAATTAATTGTTGCAGTGGGTTATTGTCCTTTTGCCCATATTTAAATTTATTATAATGAAAGCTTTAAAATATATTAAAAAAAAAAATAAAGTAAAATCAATATATAATTCCCTTTGTAACGGTTAATATTGTTTATTAAATTAATGTGATTATATATATATTTTATAACAAATAACAAAATATATTCATCCAAAAAATCAACTGTTACAAATGGCTATTGACCGCAGTTTCTACCCTATTTATTCTTAGTTTGTGCGTTTGTAGATTGTTTTTAATTTTAATTTTAAATAGCTTTTCTTAGCTTAATCAAAGGTTTTGTTATTGAAATTATCTATTCTAGTTTCATAACATTAAAAACAAGTTATTTTGTATATTTTTCCAATATTATTGAATTATTTAGTGAATTTGATGTAGATTGAATGCATGTCTTAATTTCAGTATTAATGTAAAGTCTTATACAATTAATCTAACATTTAGAAATTTAATAATTGAGTAAAGAAGTTATGGATATAAAGAATGTTGATTTTTATATCAATGTTTAAGAAGTTACATTTTGAATATTACAAAACCGATACTTAATTTGAGTTAAAAGTACATAATTACAAACGTATATTTAACTAAGCAACAACAATCACAAACTCAAACGTCTGTTAATATGTTTCGATCACATGTTGGCAAACCTTGCTTATGGAACTGTGGCACTTTGTATAAATTATTGTGGCTCTTTTAGTTATAAAAATAATATTTTGTTCTATTACTCGACTTGTAAACCATTAGTTATACATTATTGACTGTAACTTTCAAATATTTTTTGACACGGTCAAAATCGAAATTTGTCACTCGCAATTAGTTTTTTTTCATAAACATACATTATAGAGTATATCCATCAGCATGAAATAGGACAGTTAGATGACAAGAAACCTTTCATTGAAATATACGACCACCCACAAAGTTATACGCTTCACTTTCTTAATTTTACAAGATTCATGAAAATTGTTTAAAATAAAAGATTTTAATTTTGAATGGTAAGCCGCACTTAACTTAATGAATCTGTATGTGGTTCTGAGAGTCGATCTTGTTCAAAACTGTTAAATAATATTAAAAATGACTCTTCATTCCTAAAAGGTTATGCATGGATTGAGATGTAAAAGATCGGTTTAGTTGTTACTTTTTAGCATAGGCTTAAAACTAAAATGCATGTAGTATATATATAACTCCCGAGAAATTATATGTTTGTATGAACAATGAAATTGATCAAAAGAACAAAAAGGTTCGTTTGTATACAAAATAGTACAGCTTACGATAATTATGCTCACACTATATGTTATTTGAGCTGATAGTGTATTTAAATTTGATTATATCTTCAAATTAAATTTCTATAAACAGTTTTAATTAACATTGTTAAAAAATGTTATAATTGGGAAATATATATTTGTAACATATTAGGACTTGTGTAGAATATTAACATTTATTTGTGCTCTTCTTTGGTTAAGGACATAATAAGTTTAAAATACTTGAAAAACATCTATAAATAACAAACAACTTTAATAAAATTAAGTTAAATTAAAATGTAATGACTGTCGCGTCTAGCATTTAATAGGTTGTTTTATTTCATACGTCTCATGATGGTAGTAAATTGTGCAGTGGCGATGGCTGCTAAAAACTCAGTGTGGTTTTATTAAGACTTATTTGCGAATTTCAATGGTTGTGAGAGAAAGACGAAAGAGTTTAATTGGAATTTGTTTTTGCTTTGGGGCCGATTGTATGCTGCGGTAACGAAAGAAGGGGGTTGGCTGCAGTAAGTAACTGGAGATGGCAATTTTACAGTTTGCTAAAAGTTTTCTTGTGTAGTCGGCGCAGTGGCGGTGTTTTATGTATTAAGGAAATTGGTTTCTTTCGTTTGCGTTTAAGATGATTACGTCGGTGCAGACATTAGCTATATATACGCACACGTACCTACATATATGTGTCTAGTATATAGAAACATGATACAAGGAAGAGAGGGTGCATGTGTATACGTATATAGTGGTTATACGTTGCCATTGAACTTACCGGCTCTGACTTGAACGTCCCTGCTAATAATCCTGCCGACGTTATTCGAGGCGACGCAACGATAGACAGTGCTGTGGATGTCTTGTCGATATGCGGCAGCCGCGAACGGAAGTAGCACTAAAGTCCCGTTCCTAAGGACCCTCCGGATCCCGGAAACGTCTCCGACGGAAGTCCCATCCACTGACAGCCAGTCTATTGACGGTTGCGGACTACCAGATGCAGAGCAATCCAACCATCCACCGCTGGAGTTGGAAAATTCCAGCCTCGTCGGCGGCTCCATGACAAACGCCGGTCCTCTTAGATGCGAATCAAAACCCTCTGCAAAATCTGTAACAAAAAAAAATAGACAAAATAGTATTAATAATAATTTCAAAAAAAGAATCAAATGCCTTTACATAATATGTGGTTCTTGAGAATAGGTACCAAATAAAGATTAAAACTGTTATCTGAATACAGAAGAATGGACGAGAAGAGAAAGATTCAATTTCTTACATCATTTATTTTATTTCATTCTTCATATTGAATTTCTCAATTACTTTTCACTGTTTTTTAATTAAGCAACATTTTTGAAGGCTTTAAATTGGATGGATTTTGTACTTTCATTTATTTATGGATATTTAATTACAAATTTGTAGAGAATAGAGTTAATTTGACTTTGACTGAAGAGAACGAAAATCTAACAGAGCATATGCAACATTTCCTGTAACGGTAACATTTCTTATTCTCTGAAATTTTCATGAAACACCTTGTTTATTTTATAGGATAGGAAAAACACCATATAATCAATAAATATTAAAAAAGATGAGAAAACAATCATTATTTATGTAGTGGTGCTGCACCGATCTGGAATATTAAATAAAAAAGAAAATTAAAAATTACTACATAACATATTAGAAATATTGAATAGAAAATGTAGTATTATCATTAACAATTTATTTCTAATATTTTACAGATAACATACCAAGAATACGATCTTTAATTGCACCAAACCTTGTACAATATGGTATATAAATTGTACGGATTCGTCAAAGTATTTTTTCAATTACTTTCTGCCGTTTAGCAAACTTACGTAGAGTTAAAGATATTGAACGGAATTTCCATTTATCAAATAGTACTGCTTTGAGTAACATGTAACTAATTGACGGTGTTATTCAAGAGTTACTGTTTATTATATGATTATACGATTATCAAAGATAAGGTGTCTACAAAAATATAATATTATTACTTATAATACACCCATACCTCACTATACGGCCGCTCTTTATACGTCATTTCGTTATAACGGCCCTCTTCAATTAAGGCACGTCGATTTACGGCCTAAAATGTTTCGCTGTAACGGCAAAAAAAACTTTTTTCCATGTCGATATATATCTACATGTTGCCAATCTTGCGCAAGCGCAATAATTGATTTGTTATACGGCTTTTCGCTTTGCGGCCAAAGTTTTGTGGAACGTATCTAGGCCGTAAAGCGAGGTATGTGTGTATTATAATATTTGCAATTTGTATATTATATTTTTATATCAACGTTAAATATTTTGGTTATATTTTAATAGAATAAAGTCGAATATTAAAAAAAAACATACATTGCCGATTAATTTCAAGTATTTCCATTATTTTTTAGTAATAGAAAACGTGCTTTGAATCGATATTAGTCTGACCCGACACCGGTTTTCCAGACCCATCACCAACACTGTCAGCTTCAAGTGTCTCCAATAAAAATCCTCTTGGAATCTCTACTGAAAGAATTGAAAGCTTTAAGAAATTGTCATTGTATATAAATAAAGAAAATGTATTGTGAGAAAGGAATTGCCGTATATGATTTTTAAAATTATTCTTTGCTCATATTTGTTTGGTTTTTGAAATGATGACAATGAGAAATGTATCTTCCTTTTTCTTGTTTAAAGGTATTCAAGTATTCATACTTCTTAATAAAAGGGAATATCTACATTTCTTATATTTGTATACATTTCTTTATTGACTGTAGTAATTATTATAATTTGAAGCTAGCTAGCTGTATTACACCACAAGTATATTCAATGTATTTGACAATTTTGAAAACTTATGTATTTTCACACTTAGTTTAATAATTAAAGACAATATTTTAAAAATAACCCAAGTTTTCAAATAAAAAAATTCAAAAAAATTATAGTTTTAAGAACTCGTAATGTTTTAAATACGAATTCCGTCAGTAAAAAACTTTTTAAATTAAATTAAGTAATGAAATATTAATGTTCTGTCTGTCTGTCAGATTTTATTACAAATTTAATTGTTAATTTTGAAAGTGGCTTACTTTATTTGTGGTAAGAGAAGACGCTTATTAATTGTAATTATTTTAATAGGAATTGTACATTTAACTGTCTCAGATATACTGAAGCAACGTCGACCATTAGTTTTTTTTTGGTATAGGGTACGTGTGGCATACTTATATTTAGGAAGGGTTATTGAATTTCGAGGGATACAAAATTTTGAGAAATGATAAATTGGAATCTTTTGAAATAAATTTAAGGCAGATGAATAAAGGTTTTATGAATAGAGATATTTAAAAATACGGAATATTGGTGTTCGGAAATGATCTTGTCTTTGTTTTGCAATTGAGTTCTTTGGAATGGGAATTAAGGTTGAATTAAGAATTCCAAGGTATTTCACAGAACGCGAAAGGTAAATAGGAACGTTATCAAAAGTAATGTGGGGAACATTTTTTAATAATAATTTTCACTACTTTTGTTAAATAAATATTATCTTAAATATTTATACAGGCGACTCATAGCCGAATGGTTTGAGTCGTCGTCCGCAAAATTTGGGGTCCCGGTTCAAACCCTGAAACTTCCAAATATTTGCAGCTATCAAAATGAATTAGTTGTCAATGAGCAACTGTTACGAAAAAGTGTCTGCAACGACGTGGTGATTTGCTGAATGTCCGATTTCGATAGATTGCAAATATTGTTGCAAAAAGACCAAGAATTTTTTTTATTTATACAATGTTTATTCAAAGAAATGATAATAACAAATAATTAATATTATTATTTATAGTTATTTATACAGGATAAATATCAGAAATAAATGGGGTGAAATAGATTTTTATCAATACACATGGATTTTCTATACAAATATTTGCGGTCGAGGTTTTCTTTACTCGAAGAAGTTCCCAATCAGCGCGTAATTAAGTTATACACGACGAAGACGAAACGATAAGTTCGGAGGGAATAATGAAAAAGTTTACCGGCCTTCGCCGTTTTCCCATGTCATCCTGAGCCTCGTCGTCTGCACTTCTCTTTTTCTTTCTCGCATTCCCTTTCCTTTTGCTGGAAAGCAATTTCCTAGACAGAATGAATGCCGTGTAGTCGCATTGGTGGTGGTAGTAGTAGTAGGAGTAGTACTAGCAGTAGGCCGGTGTATATTTTTCTCCGTTTTAATAGTAAGGGTAAATCACCACCTTCCATTTACAGGGCCCCTCCACGCCCTCGTACTAATCACTCTAGAGCTTTCTCACAAAAGCCTCCAGTCTTTAAAATACTCAGGCTCGCCATTTTTCTTTGTCTCTCCCACCTTTCATCCTACAACATATACATACGTATATATCCACACTACGGTATAAATGGTATTACGTATATGTTCTGTGCACGTCCAAGATTGCATTAAAAAAAATGTCGCCGTGGTTGGGATTATTTTATTATCGCGCACCGAAGACAATCGATTTTAAGCAGGTGTCGAGGCTGGCGAATTTACATACATGGGCTTAACCGGAAGCAGTTTGATACGAAAAGGGCCGGACCCAATTTACATTCAATCCTTGGGCTAATTAAAGGTTTCTGCAAACACAACTACACATTCATTTTAAGCAAATAATGTTGTGAACCTGCAGAAACAGGTTTTGTTTGATTTGAATTGTTATTCCATTCAAAGTATTTCAGTGTGAAGTTTACATAAAGTATATTTATGGATACATGGGACCAATTACTTGCAAAGTACTTGTATAAATGAATGTATCTACATTTATGAATGCAATGGTTTTACTAATTGCATTCATGACAGTAATAGTTATTTTATTGTTGTATTTTCGCTTGGTGGTTTATCTAAATCAACTTTCTATAGAAATAAATATATTTTTTTGGCATATATGTATTTATTACAATGAAAAATAAATTAAAATTAAAATCTTCCTAAAATAAATATCTGAGTTGTATTTTTATTTATTATATGACATAAGCAGATTTGATTTTGATTAGATCTGTGTATTACGAGAAAACATTATTATTGTTTTGTATATTTTATTTTACAATTTATTTCTTTGAGAAGTTGTAAACTTTCTCAATGAACATTTTATCTTTTTTAATGAATATTAATTCTTACATATTATTGTTGATTGACGTTTACTGGAATATGCGCTACCATTCCACTAGTTTGCTAGTCTATGTACCTGCTGCAATTACATTTAACATTACTAATACATTTATAAACCATTAGTTGGTCCGTAAAGAGAACCTAACTTGGAACCACTATTTCTTAATTATGAGGAGGTAGATTCCAATCGCGAGTTGCCATAATAAAATATACTGAAAAACTTCTACAACTATATGCAGACTGATGTTAAATAATCGCAATCTATGATGCTGTACGCAGTTCCCATATGGGATGAGGCGATGATGGTGAAAAGTTACAAGAGATTGTTTGAAACTGTCGAGCGGAAATGTGTAATCAGGATATGTAGTGCATACCGTACAATCTCAGGAGATGCTGTGCAAGTAATAGCAGGAGTACCACCTATAGAGCTGCTCGATACAGAGAGAAAAGAGATACTGTCGGGGCTTAGCAAAGCTGATACAAGCGACAGACTAATTGTGGCAGGAGAAATGGCAAAATTCAGAGAAAGGAGCCTGGACCAGAAGACTCATTCCGGAAATTTTTCCTTGTATAAATAGAAAGTATAATGAAACAACCTTCCGTCTGACTCAGGCGCTTTTCGGGCACGGATGTTTTGGCAAGTACCTGTATTTTCTTCAGAAGAAAGAGGATGAAAAGTGCTGGTACTGCGAGGAAAATGACAGCCCGGAGTACACGTTATTCAGTTGCCGCATGCAAAGAAGTATGTAACTGAAGCAAAGGCTTTACTTAGAAAATGGCAGTGGAAGCCAACAATGAATAAGACCAACAGGCAAGACAATCAACATTTCAGAGCAGTAACATCAAACAGAACCTGTATGCTGATGAAGAAGAGAGGTTTTTAGTGGGTAAGAATCCTACAGTACCACGATTCCACCGTGGTCCTATGCATGGTTATATATACAAAAAATCAATATAAAGAGCAATTTTTGTACCTAAAAGGTTTTGTCGCTCTTCTGTATTTTTGCTATATTATCCTGATATGTACTGTTTCATCAAATAATTTTGTAACATACAAAATTGTTAAAATTATACATTGAAATGGATCTATAAATGCAAATATAATAACGTAATTATGGTTATGTACTATCAACTAAAACATAAGTAGTTCAAGAATAAACTTTTATCAATAATATTTTCGATTTTATTCGATGACATTTTTCTGGAAACTTCACAATTTTACGTTCATGGATCTTTTTATCATTAGCAGCAAAAATATTAAATAGCAGATAGATCTGCCAATAAAAATTAACATTTCGTAACAATTCACATCATTTGCTGATTCATAAGCATTAAGAAAATATTAAGAAAGTTGAATAAGCTTCTCGATGAAAAGTTGTTCAACTCCCGGAAAACCTTTATATATAAAGTTTTCAAAAATATCCTAAAATTTTATTAAAACTATAATCCGAAAACACTTTCTCAGAACATCAATTTGAATTACTTAAAGGACATAAAGTGCTCTATACATCTCTATAAAAAATAGTAGTCACTCTTCCCTTCTTCTTCTTCCATATTATAAAATATTATGTAACAGATAGATTGTTTCGGATAAAGTTGCATTTAGCTCCAAGCTACTTTCCCTGGTGTACTACAGGGAAGTGTACTTTAACCTATTCTCTATCTGTATCTATTTACATCAAATCTTCTAAAACCAAATATTACTCTCGCTATATTTCCAGAAGTTGCTTTGTAAATCAAATAGAACACTGATTCTATGATATTTGGGAACGTGTCCGTAAGCAAAAATTAACAGAATGCGAATGTTTCCAAGAAGAGTCTAAGCTTCCAACAGACAAGAAGTGAACTGAAGAAAGGAAACAGCAGCATGAAGAACTAATGCGAAAGTACTGGGATGATGTTAAAGCTCGATGCAGCAAGAAGCAGATGAAATGACGTGGTCCGTAGATAGTCGGATCGAAAGAAAATATAATAGTGGTATACAAAGGAAATTAAATGACCCATATCACCATACCAGGAAGATGAAAACTTATTCATCAATAAGTTTAAATAGAAAAATATTACCTAAGCGGCTCTTATAAACTTGGAATTCACTTGGATAGACGTCTTAAGCAATTAGTTATGAAATTAATTTTGTTGGTGGATTCCTATTTTTCGAGTGAATGGAATATAGTTACACTTCATTCTTTCGCTATTTATTTAGATAATTGCAATTTGATTGAAACTATTTGAGTACTACAGTCGTAACTAGTGGTTCTACATTTCTTGGCAAATGATGGTATCATCAGCATGATTAGCAACTGAGTGTGTATAATTATTGGTAGGTCAGATGTGTACTACTTCCTTGTGGAACGTCTGAATGAATAAAATATAATTCCTTTACCTAATTTTATTAATTTGGTAGAAAAAGTCGGATAAATAATGTTATAAGATATTTAAAAAGTGTATGGTAATGACATTTATTAAAATATTAAAGCTTTATGCCAAACACATTTTGTTTTGATGGTTACTGCTTAGTTTCTCATCTGCATGACAATTGTGCCGCCAATAAAATATGATAATGTTATAGTAATAAAATAGATGAAAGCCAAAAGATAATTATTATAAATATTATATGTACATAAAAAACAAATATGAAGTACATTTTATACACTTTGAAAATTCAATTCTAAATTGAATGTACAAAATAAAATAATTCTAATTAGGTATGGATGACGACAAACAACTGCACATTCGAAATAAATAAACAACACAATTTATTATTGTTTCCGTGCGTTTGTTCCATTCCATACGAGTGAAAATTAGTGAACAGTAAATTGGTCAAGCGGAAAATTGAAAATACGCTTCGCAATTTTTCCCTTCGTTTTTTTTTAATGCACATTTATACTCTACGCTACGAAAATTATTTAAACAAAATTATGTTCACAAGCGCTGTGACCTAAAAAATGAGCGCTCCGATTTTATCATATTGGAAATTCATCTTTGTTTCCATATTTATTTTTATTTTAACAATTCACAACAAAAAAAAAGAACAAAAACATACACTACACTGGTATTTAATTAAACGCACAATAACGGAAAATAAAATGGCATTTATACAAACGAATATATGAAACGAAATGCGAATTCGGAATGAATTCTATAAATGAACGTTTGAAAAATATGGACGAAATCAATATTCGATTTATTTCATTTTTATTCGCATGAAATTATTGCTCTGATGTATCATCCTGTTTGTATATTTTGTTACATAAATTTGCCGTTACAATAACATAAAAGAGTATTATAATCATATAGCATTAAACGTATTAGTCTTACCAATATAGATTTTCTGGTTCCCTAAAAATAACAAGCAAAAAAAACAACGAAATAACAGATCAGGTTGAAATGTACTCTGTTGTTACCGTTCTATATTTTTGCTGTTCTGTTTTTATCAATTCTTAGGATTCCTGTCACCAGATTTTCTACATGCTTCCATATTTTTCTTTTCTTTTTATTTATTCAAGAATAAACAGAATACGATATGAGTTATTTTTGAAAAAATAGCGATTTTTGAGGAATAAGCTTAAAAACTTAAAGAAATTAATTGTATGCCTCAAAAATGCATTGTTGCACAATTTTGCACAATTAATCAAAAACTAATATATTGAATATGTATAAGTATTGAATATTCTCCAGAATTTGACATACCTTAAGTAATATTATATTATTATTTCACTTCTCTAATATTTTCATTTTAAAATTATGTTTATATATTTTGGATGAATAGTGGTATCCATCTAATTTTATGTGATAGTGCATATGACATTAGTGAATTGTTAAATGTAAAACATATAATTATTCAGATTTTGCCAAGCATTTCCAAAATTAAATTTATTTAAATTTATTTTTCTAACTTTTCAAATGGTTTATGTTTCATAAACTTGAATTGTGTATTCGTGTATTCTGAATTAGTAATGCCTATAGCAAACAGTATGAAATACGAATATAGAAGTGTTATATGCAAGTAAATGTAGATGCACGAAAATGTCGAGATTTGATATTTTGCAAGTTTAAATTCTTTCTTCTCTTTTTGTTTCAGCTACTTCCTTTCGGAATAAGTGAATATTTCTGGAAAAGGAAGAGCGCTACGTGCGGATCTCATATTTATATTTCCATCACGTCCTTCGAGATGTTCTTCCAGTTGAACGCCTCTAAGTAATGCGCAATAACGCATAATGGTCCTGCTGATTACGCAACATTGCTGATGGGGAGAGATCGCGCGACCCGTGCAGAAAACATAAACTGAATATTCCAGATCTTGGGTAGTGGCTGAGAGGTAGATAGAGAGAGAGAGAGATGGGTCGATCGGATGGGTTGTGGGTAAGTGTTGAAGAGAGTTGGAAAGAGGACGGCAAGGGTGAGTATTAATAAAATTTCATTCAATCGTATCTGAATATTCATGAAACGGGAAGCACAAAAGCAGCCGTGTATCTCCTAGAACGAACTTTTCACAGCCAATATTTATTTTACTATACGTTTATCAGATTAATCCTTAATTTAATATCCTACACTTCCTCAGGACACTTAGTTAAATATATTATAAAATAGTAAATAACGTATGTTTCTCTTAAATTAACTTCAAACATTTTGATAACCCAATTAAATTTAATAAAACAATCAATATGTATGTATGTTTTTTTTTGTATGTATTCTTTTGAAATATTTTATTTATTATTGTTTTTATTTATTTCAATAGATATAAAGTAACATTTTTATAGAAACAAACATTCTTAAATTATATAAGTATTGTTTGTTGATTTAGAAGCGAACAAATATTGTTTAAAGTAATTGGTAACGTAGTAGTATACCGCATTCTCTGATCTTAGCTTAGATTCAGAAAGTATAAATCGAAGGTGTCGCAATTGAGTCGGCAATCTGCAGTAAACTGGAGTGAAATTGAATGGGAAATTACGGCAGAAAGGAAATAAGAGAATTCTTCGAAAATACTATCAACTTCCAATTACGAATCCATGGTAGGTAGGTATTATTGAATAACTGAGTAGTTTCAGCAAAAATTCACTATTTTATTTTGCATTTGAGATTAGTTTGAAATATTACTCCGATTTCTAATCGAATATTTTAACAATAATCGATTAACTGGTAAATCAACTTTTTTGTGACAGTATTACTACTTATTAGTTAGCAATACAATTTTATATAAAGCAAAATTCATTCAAAGAGATAACTAATAATAATAAGTAAGAAATAAGTATTATACATTAAAAGATCCGGTACATTTTTTTTTAAATATTTGGCATTGTTTTTCTCAAATCGTACCTCAGAATTGTTTGAATTTTCATATATATTTATAGCTAGTTAAATAATATTAATTCTATGTTCTGAAAGAGAAATTTTCATAAATTATTGACTATTTATGGCACTATATATTTGGCATTATAAAAGACATTTCTTTCCTAGAATCCTTTTTGACGTACTTTTGAAGAATTCATATTTGTGAACCGATGGAATAATTTTACAACTCATCATAATTTAGTCAGAATTGGTTTTTCTTTACAAAATTTACCGGTAAATTTGCTAATGAAATCAGAATTTCTAATACCACAATTTACAATAAATTGAATATGCCAAGTTTGTATTTGCATTTCTTTTGTGTTCTATGGACATGGCGAATTTTAAGGCCCTTTCATATTATTAAACTTAAAAAGAAATGGTGCCATGGGTGAATTGTCAATTCTTGACAACCATAATATACTAACATGGTAAGCTTCTATTATATTTTATTTCTATTTCTTTATTATTGTATTGAGTTTATATTTTTTGTAGTTGTTGTTCAATATATGTTCTTCTTCTTCTTTCGTTTCGGTCATCAATGGATCATGTCATTTCAACCGCTTTTTGTTGCATCGAGCTTAAATATCCTCCTAGTACTATCGCATTACTTCTAGATGCTGTTGCTTCCTTTCTTCAGTCCACTTCTTGCCTATTGGAAGCTTATGTTTTCCTTAGAAACATCGGTGTGCTGTTAATATTTGCTTAAAGGCACATTCTCAGATATCTCTGCCTGTAATTCCCACTTCTTGCAAATCCTTTACTACCTCAGTGAACTAATCTCTTTTTTCGAGAAAGTAGGTGAAAATCCTATTTGTCAATTACATTGGATTCAATCTTGTTATTCAGTTATTCCACATGGGTATAAAGTTCGTGGTTGTTCTGTCTCCTATATTTCAGATTTTATGACACTGGGCCCAATATTTTTCTTAAAATTTTCCTTTACTTCACTTTCAGTTTCTCTATTAGTCCATTCCGATGCATTGCAAGGTACTCTGCAGCATACAAGGCCTTTGGATGGATAACTGTGTGGTAGTGTCTAAGCTTGGTATTTATAGATATTAATTTCTTATTGTAAGTGGACTTTGTTAGATAATATGCCACTTCAATTTTCTTGATTCATGACTCTAAAGTTGCTTTCTCGGAGTGATTGGGGTCTATTAACTCATCCAAAAATGTGAACGCTTTCGTATTCTTGATTTTCCTCTGTCCCATATCTAGCGTCTTTGGCACTTTCTATATATTAGACGAATTTTGTTGTTTCAAAGGAGATCATTGCTGCTTGAATCTGGAAATCATCCAGGGAATATTTCTATTGTTAGTTTTTTTTATCCGAACAAATAAAAGTTATATTAATATTTAAAAATATAAGTCCAATGTTGCTTTATTTTATTTAACCTATATGGAGTTATTGCATTAACACTAACTTTTTAATAATACATTTTTTATAAATCAGATACATTTTTACAAAAACTATAAAAGTTTTCATAATCAGACATGAACTTTAATGTCGTTGTAAACAAGGATTTATAATCTTTCCACTAACAAACATTTTCTTTGCATATAATTCTAGCATCCTCTCATTTTTACATTACATTTTGAACTTATATTTCTAATTTCTTCAATGTTATTTTCAACTTCTATTATAACTTTTGACTACATTTGTCGGATAATTGTAGATATTCAAATGAACTACTTATTCAATATTATTATTCGAAGCCATTTGTAATAATTGTTTTATCTTTAATTTGTTTCAGTATTATTATTGTTATATATGTTATAAATATATTTAGTTTTTGTCTGTTTACGACTGGTGCAATAAATATTATTATTATTCGAAATAAATAGAATTTTATAAATAACTAGTTTGTATGATATAGAAAGATATAAAATAAAAAACAAATCAACGAATATCATTTTTTCAATTCTAAAACACATGGAGGATTTTGTTTAATTATAAATATTGTTAATAAAATAAAATCAAAGCGAAATTATATGTATTTTTTTTGCATTGTGCAACCGTTTGCGTAATAAATTCGCATGGAAAATAAATATATCGAAAATAAACACGAACGTATAATATTTCGAAATGCCGATTCGAGCAAATATGTCGAGTGCGTGCGTTTGTGTGTGAATATGACTGTGTTTGTATCGAATTTTGCCGGCAGCAGAATAATCATCAAAACAAAATATAGCCAATGACATTTAATTTCAGTTAAAATTACTGCGCCTGGAATTTAATTTCAAACTTGATACGAACTGTGTCAAATATGGTTTCCGAAAACAAATGAAAAATAAACAAATGTGCGCATTGCAATAAAATCGATCGAACACGAGCCCATCCACTCCATCCGAATATGATCCCCCCAAACACGAACCCTCTTCTACCTTCGATGTATTTTTTTCGTACATAGCTATATCTCTCTTGTTCTCATCTCATTCACCATATATCTTTCATTCTCGCATACTCTGTATGTTGGTGCCATCCAATTCGAAGCCAGACAATTCCAAGGTTAATTAATCGACTGTTAATTTCGCACACATATATTGTTAACCTGTCTTTTTTTGCCCAAGGCAATATCAATTTCGCCATCGTGATATGACCCACACCTGGGCACCATCCCATTTTCATATCCAATTACTTTCCTTTCTTTTTCAAACTCCTTTCAACTTGCTCTCATATTTCTGGCAATTTACTTTAATTAGGGAAGCGCAGGTATACGCGCGTATCGTCTTTAAAACGACTCCCGCCTGTAAGAAATACGCTGCAAAGTTTTCCTGCTACATGAGACGAAAAACAAAAAGAAAACAAGAACAACCATTGCGAAAGACGAACAACAAACAGCGCGGTAATTTCCTTTTTTATTTTCTTCTTAGTCTCTTAGACATTTGATCTTTCGCGTTAATTACGCCTGATGGAATGAATGTATATCGAGTAAAATGCGATGCCAATAACCGTTGAGAATGCGATGATTTGAAAATGGCAGGGAGATTAAGTGGAGGAAGAGGAAAGTCGTAGAATGTCTGCAAGGAAAATGGTTTCGCAGAGATTCGCTATGCGATGTGATTTGCATCTGAAGTTGAATGTTCGTATCATGTACTATAATTTAATCCGTCTTTACAATAAGAGCAAACATACCTTAACCATGTAGAACACTGGCTCAGGAAATAGAATATTATAGTCAAATGTATTTACGTCACATTTTGTCTAAAAATGAATAGCAAAAACGAAACAAAATAATAAATGGGTACTAAAAAAGATCATATCACAAGCAAAACTATAATAAAATACAATGTCCTTATTATTTAGATCCGGATCACGTTATATGGACCACGTCATACTACGTCCTCCCAGTACATTCACATTGGTTCTCGATGCTGTTGTTTCCGTTCTTCAATCCACTTCTTGCATGTTAGAAGCTTAGAGTTTTCTTGGATACATCGGTGTGCTATTAATTTTTGTTTAAGGGGGGCACGTTTCCAGACGTCGTTGCCTGTAATTCTCACTTCTCACTAAAACAAACTCATTTGGTTTTCTTTTCGAAAACGTAGGTGAAAATCCTATTTGTCAATTGCATTGTATTAATTCTTGTTATATGCCAATAAAAGGTAATTCTCCGTTTCCTCATGGTGTCAGTTATTGTTTTTACATTGTTGTAAAGTTCGTGGTTGATCCTTCTCCTATATTCCCCAATTTCTGTTACAGGGCCCAAGATTTTCTTTGAATTATCAATTCTTTCACTTTCAGTTTCTCCATTAGACAATGCATTGCAAGGTACTCTGCAGCATGTACGGCCTCTGGACGGATGACTGTGTTGTGTTGTAAGATTATATGCCAATACAATGTTCTATTAATAATAAAAGAGAACTGTTAAATAGAACATTTAAATTGTGATGATGCTTAATAATAAAATGTTAAAGGAGCAATTTTTTACAGAAAAGTTAAACATATTAAAAAAATATGATTGTGGATGCTTACTATACACATACATATTAAATGTGTAATGTAAAGTTTTGTTGGCAAGTTAGTAAATTCGGCAAGAAACATGATTGTTGAAATTATTCAAAAATTGTTTTGCATTTTTCTGTGTCTGATAAATAATGAAATATCAATTGTATGTAAGTTTTCATATTGACAATTTGTGAAGCAAATATAATTATTGTGACCAACATTGATTTGGTTGTATTCTAATATTTGTACTTCTATTCCTCCTTTAAATAGTAGATTTGAATTTAAAATGAATTATTATATAAAATCTTCCAAGATTTTATTCTTTTTTTAAGATTAGTGTGTGCAATAAAATTGCATAATTTAATAAATAAAGAAATGATAATATAAACATGTAAATAAATATAATTAACAATGGACTATATGATTATATTCTTAATATCAGCAAATAGATTATTAACATAATTTTATTTTATATTTAAGTGAGATTATTGTTATAAAAAATATAATTTTTATGTACTTTAGAAAGTTGCATTTGCTATTGCATTTCACAACAAAATAAACATTTTAATCTATTATTGTTAAAATACTTGAATATTATCTTTCAAACTATCAATGTTATCTATCGAATCCTCTTCATTGTATTAATAAAATTCTAAGATACTCGAGAAAATCGATGATCTACTTGTGAAGAGAGTCAAACGAAGGACATACTTTTTATACTATATTAATTTTATTACTATTTTTCTTGTCTTTTTTCCGTTATATGTTTGTATTTATACATATATTAATCATTATCCTTCCATCTGGTTTATAAATCTGTATTGGTCAAAAGGGCTGTCGACTGAGGTTATTCTGTCCAAATATTTGTTAAATTCTGTGATTTTTTACTAAAGATTGTTACACTATATAGAAAACAATTAAGTTCACTAAATCTCCCTAACGTTGCATTATAAGTAATAGTAATATTTTGCATATCAGTTGTGAAAAACAATAATTAGTATACATAGTTTTTATTTATTTTTGATCTGAAAGTAAATAATGTAATACAAGTATATATCTTGGTGTATTAATACAAATTTAATTACATTTATTGGCCTTTAAATATAATGATGTGGATGAAAAATTGTTGTATTAGGAAAATATAATATAATCTAAAATATTTTATTGACAAGTTATAAAAACAAAATATAATTCTAAACATAGAACCAAACACAATAATAAAATAAAAAGAAAAGGCTTGCCAAGGGTCTATCGACCATTGTACTTTCCACCCGGAAAATATAATAATTTTTGTTTATTACTTAATGAGAATAAAACAAATATTTTTTTATCATCAGATCGTTTTACATTTATCTTGCTTTAAGACACTTGCGTATTTCTCACGTTAGGATCAAACACATACTAGCAACTCCGACAACGTCATTCATTTTAAAAGCAATACCGTAAAATACTCTGTTTACCTAAATGCAATGCTATGTATTTCTATATTGGAAAAAAACTAGTTTTTTAGAGAAATTATATTTGCTAGATTTGGCGTTTAAAATAAATAAATATGTTATATAATGAAATTTTAATAATAGCATTTGTTAAGACGTTAATTATATACATACTTCTTAAGGCGATTATATTGTTTGAATCATTTTTACTGAACAAAAGTGCTATTGTATTTGCTGATGTTATCAGATTCAAACTCTCATCGCCCAAATGCCGCGACATAAGTTGCGTGACTGAAGTTAGTTGTCAAGTTGTTAAAGTTGTTCATGTTACAAACCGTACTTCTTTAAGACGCATTTAATAACTACACTCTGAAACTTCTTTGTATACCTTAGTATTTATTTTAAATATAAACAAAACTTGATGATTGATTTGTATCTCTAGTTTTACCTAATAAATTAACAATATTGAGGAATTCAGTCATTTAATTAAAAATGCAATTAAGTTAATTTGGGAAAACTTGCAGTTTTTTTTTGGATTTGGAATTAAATTCTTAAATATATTGTTATTGTTAAAGTATATAATATTTTAATGATATGTTAATATTTACTATAAACTAATACACATTTTTATTTTCAATATAGAGTTTATATCCGCCAACTGTTTACAATTTAATGTAGATTTATAATAAACACGTTTCAATGGATTTATTTAACAAGCAAATAAATGATGCGATGAATATTGATTGCGATTTAGTGGAATGTTTGATACTAGAAGCGATAAAACTTCAGCAAATAGGAAATTCTCTTTTTATATTTGCCGGGTGGGAAGAAGCAGTGCCAGGAGGAGGAAAATCTATTATAAATCTTGAAGCAACAGTGTGCTAATGTGAATTCGATTCAGTAAGTTTCGAAGTAGTATTGCCCGTTTCTTCTCAATGATTTCGTTGCTCGGATTTTGGGCGTCCGTGAGGGTGCGAAGGCGGTGGAGGCGGCGGCAATAGAGAGATTGATAACTTCTGTGCGCGCCAAAACAATTCCATCTCGAGTCCATTATCGGCGCCAAAATTCGCACACACCGATCAACAAACAAAAAGAGAGAGCGAATCTTGACAAATAGACCAGCAAATCGTAAGTAGCGCCTTTAGTTTCAATTACTTCCGGACGGCAAGAAATTGCTGGAGGGTGTCCCAAATGAAAAATAATTACGGTTAAGGTTAAAGAGGCGAAACGTTCGTCGACCGAAGGGACCAGAACATCTGTCGCCATCAACCCTTAATAATTAATCAGCAGGACATCCTGGGGGAAAATAAAAATTTGTCTTGCGTTTAAGCTACAGCGTTGTTGCACGGAGGAATACAAAAAATGAGGGGATGGTTGGAAGGATGCGCCGCCGGAGAAGGGTATTGCGCGCGTTTTCCTTTTTAATTCATCGGATTTTATGAAGTAGTCTCGTGTTATGGGGAAGGAACGTTTGCCGTGGGGATGCAAGTTGAATGGAAATGCGAATCACGGGGGAGCAGAAAAAAAGATGCGGATATCAATTATCTTAAAAGCCCGTGAAGAACGTTGAGGCACAACGGATTTTTTCTCTCTCACCCCTAGAAATGGAAAATAAATATTGTTTTTTTTGTGTATGTGTGTACTTCTACTTTTGCTCCTTCTTCATAAATCGAAATGCAAGGGGTGGAAACTTGGTGAAGTGGGCGTGCACGTATCGGGAATCCGGGATCAACAGCCCAGGAATTGTTGTTGGGGTTGTACATCTTTACATCGCCGGAATTTCGAAGTCTGGGCGCAATCAATCACCGGGCTTTGGAATACAAAGAGCGTGGGAGGATCAGAAACGACACTAACGCGCCAGGAACGTCAATAATGGCGATTTCTCCATATATTATGGCGAGCGAAATGTTGCTGCGCTCCACCGAATTCCACTAATCGAAAATATCGCCGGTCCTAAATCTCGGATTTCATGTGAAAAAGCATAATCAATAAGATTGATTGTTCAATTGATGCACACATCTATTACAATATTTTTTTCCCTCACTTCCAATTGAATTCCCCATATTGATTACGCAATCCAGGTTAGCGGTTTTCGTGATTTATGGTGCTGTGCGCTAAAATTATGAATGCGTTGTAATTGAAACAGAAAATATACGGCCCCGTGCACTGAGTGCTATTTGGCAGCGAAAAATATAAATTTTCAATAGGAAAAGATTGCTCATGCAATACATTGTCATACACACAAAATTATTTTTGATGTACACTTATTACAATTATCAATGTATTAAATAATATTTAGGACAGAAAGACTAATGGTCAATATGTTTACAAGACTTATGAACTAGTTCTCTTTTAAAAGGTAGTTCGGAGAAATTAAAAAAATATATGCTTATTTTACCAATTAAATTCTATATTACTGACTGCATAAAAACTTATATTTTTCAATGTAGACATCAGAATTATTTCATAAAAAATGACAAAATAAATTAATCCAACAAAACAGATAGAAAATCTTTCAAAAATATAATATTCTAGCAAAGAAATTATCAATTTCGTTTAGACAGTTATTTTCTTTGTTACTATATATTTCCCTGTAACAAGAATTGTATGATTCACTTATGAAAACCTTTCATCTTTGAAATCCATATTTTAAAGTATTTACCTTCGATAGGTACTAATAGTCATAAAAATTCCTGCATTGTCGACAGAGAATTTAACTCACAATTTTGTTCGTACATCTGGCAATGCCTAGGTCGGGAGTTGGAAAGGGGATACGTATGTAATAATATATAACAAAAGAGAAAAATGCTTAATTTTTACAAACGACTATTATATTGAAAATACAACGTAGAAAAGTAAATTTATAAACAAATAACATTAAAACTCTTACAAGCTTAAAGGATAGCTTAGATCAGGGATGAGCAACACGCGGCCCGCGGGCATTAAATATGTTTATGCGGCCCGCCAAGCATTTCTAAAAGTGAAATTCTAAAATTATTATTTTGCATTAAAATTTGTATATGAATTCTTTACTTTTTTAAATTTTATATTGTTTTAAATGTTTATTATAAATAAAGTTTTGTAAATTATTAATAAGTGTTACTTTATGTGGCGGCACGCCATTTTTTTTTAATTTGTTGATTCCTGGTTTAGATAGATTAATTTAACGTATATAAAACAATATTTGACGGAAAGACTTAGGTCATTTGTTCACATTTGTGATTAATAAAGATTATAATTAGTGAAAAAAAATGAATACAATAGTAATTAAATATCAAGAAAACAATAGTCATTCAAAGAATAATAAGTTAAATATTTGAAGCGAATGGCTGAAAATATCTTAATCTATCTGAAAATTATGCTTAATATACAAAATAATATTAAATTAGGTTCAAGATTGGAATATAATATATTTATATGCAGCGTATTGTTGATAGTATTTATAGTAGCATTAGTTGCTTCTATAGCATGCATTTAGTACCTGTCATAAGTAGAACGTCAATTAACACACATCCATTGTCAAATATTTCTCAGTTATTGTAATTTATATACAAATGTCATGAACCTGCGGCTCCTGACCCACTGGTTCTTTTTGTGATCAAAGTGTGGTTATTTGAAATTCTCTACCCGCTCGTCGACTAAAAATATTTGAAATTTTTGAATCTTTGAAAGAATAAAGATTTCTAAATCATTTGCATCGCCATTTGTGACTTTTTACACATTTTCTATGCAACAAATGTATTGTTATGTATAACCGTTATTGTTTATATCATTCCTTATTATTGTATTGGTTATTGTAAGTACGTTCTCCTTAACGGCGTACATTTCCGTTTAGGAAGATTCCATCCCCTAATCACTAGAAAGACCGGCTATCTTAATCTAGTCGACTAGTCATGTAGTGATAAGACTACAAACCTTTTTAGCACCCTGGTGTGACTATTTTCACCACCTCCCAGATATTAGTATTAGAAATGTACACATACGTGGGAGACTTTCCACCCCCAGGGAAAACCCATCCCCTACTCCCACTGCTATTAGTTTGTTTAAAATAAGATGTTTTGTAATATCAAGCGAGCCCTTTAATCTTTGCTTAGCCTTAGCTAGGGGAACAACTAGCAAATTAAGAGAATAATGTAACTCTTAGTAATAAACCGGAGATCAACACTTATATAGTTGACTTCTCCATAAAAATACTCAAATGTGCAATAAAACTACTTAGAATATTCGTATTTGATATTCATAAACCCCTCATAGACTCCACAACGACGTAACTACGAGATAATGCAAGGTGTCCAGAGATTTTTTAATCCAGGGACACAACATTACATATTATATATAAAAATGGATTTTTTGCTACTAAATACATATAGATACAAAATAAAATTCAGATTGGTATATTATGAATGACAACATTTATAAAATATAAAAATACTGGCTGGTTGTGTTTGAAAAAATGTATGCTTCACTATTATGTTCGTGTTATTCAAAATATAGTAAATATAAATATTATATTGCGAACAAATGTAGCAAGTTTATAATTTAAGCTACACCTGTTGAAAACGTCCGTTGTTCACAAAATCAATACTTCTACATATGTTATTTCTATTTGATCTATTCTTTTTCCAAACGTGGTTGTTCAATTATTTATTTATTTCTTGTTATTATTAGTACTCTATTATTATTATCCAATTCTTTAAAGAAAATTAATTATTTTATTGAACAATTATATTTCGATAGTTGAATTATGTTCGATAACCGATATTTTATTTCGAAATATAATTCATAGAGAAAATACTGTATAATAATACACAGAAATCCTTTGCAACAGTTGATTTTTTTAAATTTGATTAATTATTATTGTTATATATTTTTGTTTGTTGCACTAATATATTATGAATTAATGTTAAAAATATTTAAGTAATAAGGAATTTGAGAATGAATTATTGAAGTTTACATATCTTGTTTTTGAACAATTATATAACAAATTATGTTCGAAATCCTAGATTAAACTCTATATTGTTCGGATCTGTAGTACTTAATATAAATGCACATCATTTCATTATTATTTAAATTAAATAGTGTCATTAATAATGTGATAGTAAAATGAATTTTATGTTTATTTTTACTAGATATTATATAATTTCATAATTTATAAAGATATCATAAAGAAGAAAATTATTTTAATTAAAAGCGAAGTACAAAAAAAAAACTACCGCATTAAAAAGTATACAAAACTACCGCATTGTGTATTAATAGAGACGCACGATAGAGGACACTATATCTATTACTCAAGGGCTACAAGGCCCTTTTAGAGCAAGTACAACAAAGGTATTAACATCAATGGACTACATACAAAAATATGTTATGTAAACCATGCAGTACTATTATGCAATAATGAAGCTTTTAGTAGACGAACTGCAATTTTTTGATGATAGATTATCTTTATAAACGTAAATATGAAAATAAATACTTCAGAATAATAAAAATAATGATTAATTGAATCTTAAATGTCAATAATTATTTATATATCATAATTTCATTGTATATCTTTTTATTAATCAATCAGAAAATTGTTGATGATTTTAATGTCATATCATGTGATGTACATAACATTATATTGCAAAACTTTATAATTGAATATCAAGTAGGATATCAAAGAATTAGAAATAATATAATAATAATAGTGAAGTTTAGGAAATGAAAAAGAAAACTGAACCTTTATTATAAAAATAGTAAGCCTTGTTTGACATATTCATATAATACTTATGGTGTAAGTGAAAATAGATTTGAAAATATTTTTTAGATTGTGATTTTACTGTAATTCTTTGAGATTTTAAATTAATATGACTTTTGTACAAATATTAATATATACAAAAAGTAATGATATTATATAATAGGTTAAATATTCAGTAATAATCTAATGCCAGTAAACAATTACATAATGATTGTAGGCAGATATATTACATATTGTTAAGCACAGACTTCAAGTTTCTCATATTTCAATATTAAAAACTATCAGTTAATTCATTTTATTGAAGCAAATTGTCATAATCTCTAATAATTTTATTGTGCAAGTTTTTTTTAGTTTACTATTTCTTTGCACTTCAAAACAAGTAATACTAGTAATATATATATTTTCATTTAATAATAATCATATTTATTATAAGAATTAAATAAACAGATGAAATAGAAGATATTCATATAATGTTAATGGAATAAGAAAATCAACTATTACAAAATGGTCTATAGGTTTTTCCGTCCTCTTCCATTAATATATTAATAATATACAAAGTTAATATCATTTAAAATTTGAATTGGATCGTGAAAATAAATTCATTTAATTTTCACATTTATTTCATTGTCTTTTTTTTTTTTTTTTTTTTTA
>JAFMTC010000999.1:547221-574281 GCA_018845635.1 Nicrophorus orbicollis
GCAAAACGGCGCGAACACATAAAACCGAGAAATAATTAGAGGTTTGCGGCAAATTATTCGGGCTGCAATTTTGTAGCCGGAGGAGGATCAATACTTCACTTCACTCTCTCCTCCTGCTCACTCAGTCTCTCACGGACTCACACATCGAAGCCCTCCATACTCAACGACCCCCAGGGAAGTGAAACTCACCTCACCTCATCCACCCAACGGGCGACACTTCGGATTTCGCTCTCTGTGCTGAAAGTCAAAACGAAAATCTTTGGGACAACTAATGACGACCCATTCAGAGGGGCCCTACTCGCCAAGAGAGTTGATAAAGTCAACTGTTAATAGAATTGGTATAGGTACGAGAAATAAAAGAATTCCGGCTCGAGAAATGTGAATCGAATCCCGGAATGTTTTAAAGGAAAATGAAACTTTTCGCGTTCACCGTAAAAACTTTAGTACTGTTGAAAAATGAAAAGAAGTTGTATAAGAAATAAAAGTGGAATTAATAAAAAAAGATCTTTACTCTATAATCCATTTTTAATAAAGCATATTTATTTATGAAATCTTATTTTTTTTAAATGAGTTTAATATATATTGGAGCCAAGTTTAGTATACTATAACTAGACATGTCGTGGGTATTTTACTAACCAAAATAGGTTGAATTGTTGATTGCATATTATTTCTCTTTGTCGTTCAAATTATATGTGACGACAAATAACTAAATTTGTATTTGTAAATAGTAATATTACGCTGATCAAAATAATATCAACATGTGCATTGTGAGATAACTATAATGCCTTTTTTGTCTATGTTAATGTTTGTTAACTATTTATCATTTTGAAGTACAATACAAGTCGTATCAAAGACATTTTATAATTACATTTTATTTACTTTTTTACCATTTTGGGTAAAATGGCAAGCCAAAAACCGGAAAAGATACATATGCGACATTGAATGCTTTTTGACTTTCATAAGTTACGCAAACATTTGCCACCAAAAGCTTATGGATTATACAAGTGTATTAGACATTCGTAAATGCCAAAGGTGATTTTCTAAATTTGCTAATTTTGTTTATTCCATTGGGTATCAATCATGAAGCGAACAACTTTATATAATGACTTTTTAAGGGTGCAAAGGAGTTGATAAATACTTTTAACCAACCTTTATTGACCATCCAAGAATATTTACAGCAGATTAACTGTGGTGTTTGGGTCCCCTATAGTCTGTTCGAACAAAACAAAGCTAACTGATCAACCACATGCAACTTATTGATTCGATGGCACAACACAGAAGCAACTTTTGGATCCATTTTCGCTGCAGATGATCTCCAGATATTTTGCTAAAAACAATTTATTTTCAAAGATGCTGCATTGAACAATATACTAGATGGAAAAAGGTTTGTGAAAACTTGTTAAAAATGTATTTGTTTGAATCTAATGTAAGAAAAACGACATTACTTTTCAATCTACATAATACAGTATTGTTTCAAATAGTGCGTATATTCTGTTCCGCCAATATCCTGGACTGTTTGAAACTAGAGTAATTCACGACTTTAAAACCGCAAAAAATAACTACCTAATACTTCAATAACTGCCTAAACCGTTCTTCTTTGTATTAAAAATAATTTTGGGCGGAAAGACAATTGGTTAATAGCCATTTTTGAAAGTTTATATCTTTTTATAGTATTGAAACATATTTACATATCGACCGAAGTCTTTCCACTCTTATTCCATCATTACTGCATGTGTATATTACGAAGTAATAAATATTATTATTAAAAGAATATATATAATAATTCTTTAAGAATTTATTTTGTTTTATGTATTTGATTTTGTTAGAATGTTCTTGTATAAATATATATTGCAATTTTTCTATCTGTATCTGTTGCAATAAACCTTATTATTATAATTTAGTTAATTTTAAAATTTTCAACAATTCCATGTTACAGAATAAATCATTTCACAAATTTATTCTAAATGACAATTGAAATGTCAGAAACATATCAAAAACTATGTTAAGAGCTGTTGGAAACTCGTGTTTATTGTACTCTACTAATCCTCAACTAATACTTCGTGAAAGTTCTCCAAACTCCAAAGTTTATGTTATGTGTTATAGGCAAACATCACTATGATTTATTTTGAGATATATTAATCTGTTTTAAACTATAGGCGTATTGTGATAGTAAATGATTTGAAATTAAGTTTAAAAGAAATGCATCACGGATGAGTTTCTGTAATTATAGACAATTTCTAAAACAGTCTATTGTAATGATGTTTTATATTTATATTCAGTACATACATTGCAAATGTTAGATAGTAGACATTAGATAATAAATACAATTTTGTTATTGTATTTGTGTTCTTATTATTTTAACATGTTTTTTGGTCCAAATTGGGATTTTTTCCACAAAAAATTGTATTCTATTGTGCCAATTAATTGCAAATTAAAAACATACATAAAATTAAATTAGAATTATATAGATATTCATAAATTTGTATGCAGATCTTGGCTAATCCAGCCAACTTTTTGCGATCTCATTAAGCATTTTTTTTATCCTTTATATAATTAATAAAACTAGTATAAAATATATAGCTATAAATAATTAAATATAATAATTACTTTCATAATAAAATATTGTATTTCAAACATTTTAATAGCAGAAATAAAAATAATTTCAACATTTATATGCTTTAATGAGTCTTTGGGCCGAAAGACTTTGGTCGCTAGCCTTTTAGTCACTTTTTTGTGATTAATAAAGATGGTTATTATAATTATTAAAATTAATTAATGGAAATAAAAAGTTATTATAAAATTAAGTTAATGAAAAACTTATAAAAATGAACTATGTAAATTATAAAACAACTATAGAACTAATAATCACGAATATTATATTTACATCTATAATTTGGAATATTTCATAAGCGTTGCTTATGTTTGATTCATATTTAAGATTGATAAGATTGTATGAATTATTAAGTGCAAACTCTAACTTTATAAACGTATTCAAACATGGTCGCATAAATGTAAAATAAAATAGATGCCCATGCAGCAATTTCCGACGTATAAATGTCAAGTTTATGAATACATTTTTATCCTATTTATAGTTGGAAAGAAAATTGAGGAGATCATTCAGAATTATCGATTTCCATTTATATATATATAAGCTCCCCTTATTTGAAATATCATCAATATTCAATCGATCCGAATACCCTTTTGTGCGTCATAGTTAGCTGAGCTGAAAATCGTTTCAGGCCGTGTATAAATTATAATAAGCAGAATGTAAATATACATTAGCGGATATTAATTATGTACTAATTATCATGATTATTCAATAGCCATAATTAATTGCATAAATAATTTTGTATGAATACACAGAGCAATTAAATGCAGCGGATAAATGTATCTGCTAGAACTGCCATTTTTCCAACAAAAAATAGAAATGATTTTTGCCTACGCTTTACGACAACTTTAATGCGGTCCCAAAATAGTATTAACTTAGGGTTGGTTAACCCTCTAGGTACACTAATCAGTGTCTAGTGCCAAAAAAATATTTGAATTTGAAATGAAGAATACATATTTTGTTACTAATTTACTAAGATGCCTAGAATTTTTTCTAAGGGTCATTTAATTTTAAGTATGTTAATTATCCAAGACAACCTTAATGCTGCCTCTAAACAATAACACAATGTTAGGCCAGATCTCTTAAAGTTTACGGTCCGCCCCTACCTGCTATACACGGTAATACACTTATTAAAGATATACGTCAAGCAGCAACATTAATTTTACCGTTATTATTATACATTATTAATACATTATATTATTTATAAACTACATGTGTAAATATAGATCTTTTTGAACAATGTTCCAATGAAAAAGATTTGTCAATAAGTTATGAGCAAAGTTGATTTTTTTAATGAAAGTCGAATATGAAACTCACATGTCAAGTTTTTAATTTAAACCAAGGCATTTCACGTTATTATGAACGGTCAAACCCGATAATTTTAATATCTCAGGGATCAATGCCTTTATATTGTCTTCATCAGCTGCAAATAGTTTTTCAGAACGTAAGGCAAACCAGTTTTAGTACTGACATTCTTTGAAAAGATGTATTGACCATACACCATTCTTGCTTGAACATACTTTTTACTTTTTGTTAGTAAAAAAGTAAAATATATCAAACAAATCTATTGCGATATATAGAAATAAACATACTTTTTTACAAACAATTTTCAAAATATATAATAATAATGCGACTTAAGTCTGAAGTTGGCTGTTTAAAAATACAACTACTCACTAGCACTTTTTAGCTCCACATATTATGACAGTTGATAACCATGTGTTTCAGTCATTTAGATTATGTAACTATGATTTTATTAATATATATCAAAACTCCATTCTAGTAATCAATACTAATATCGGGTTTCGGTAATTAAATACAATCAGCGCTTAATGTTACTTAAATTTTACTTAAATATGATAAAGCAGTTAGCTTCCGAATTTCATTTTAGTCAAAAATGGCATTTTTGTTGAAAGGTTTAAAGAAAGTAATATTTTAACTTTTAAGTGGTCTTGCTTATCCCTCGCTTAAATGCTGTTTAATGGATATGCATTAAAATATTGCTTTTAATTAGAGCGAAAATCGTTTCGCAATTCTACAATAAACGGTTTCAGCATGAAGGTGCTTTGAAATGAACGAGCTCCTATTCTGTATCATATAATAGGCAGATAATGGTGGAACAGGGGATGCAACATGAAAAGGCAACTTATTGCTGGAAGAATATGAAGACACGGACGGGAACATCGTCGTAATTTCGACGAAATAACGAGCGTCGAACAAGGACACAAATTAAACTCGCATTTTTATCTTCGTGGCAGTCGTCGCTCTCAAATCATGGTCTCGTATTGTGAAATAATATGATGCATGTTATGTTTTCGACTTCCTGATATAATAAAGAACACTCGTAGGAACGAAATTGTAAAATATGTTCGCTCATATACGTATTCAATCTATATAACGAACATCAAATACGCTTCGAGTCTCCCTGCTCCCGCAGGAGGAAATTTAATATAAATATGACTTATGTTTATCGTTCAGCCATTTGATGTGCCACGATATTACGAAACGTACGTTTTCCACACAGTACCAAATATATTTGCTTAATGGCCGAGACGATCATAAATAAATACCCACTTCCCGATAATTACGCCAAGCAGTTCCTATTACCACCCAAGGATAGTAATCAGATGTGAACACATAATTTACCGTATAATTTATATACCAGATTCTAAACACTATTTGCTGTTTTAGATACAATTCTAAGGATACCTGTAAAGAAAACATCCTACCGAGATTCAATCTTTTAAACATATATTCAATTCTAATTTTACTCTAGATATCACTTATATAATGAATCAGTATTACAATAAAATTTAGTTTTTGTGATTTTGCCAAATGCTTCCATAAAGTGATAGATATTTATATAATACCGTATAACAAAAACTTAAAGTTTTGAGAACAGATGAACAAATGAATATATTTTAAATAATATATATAAAATAATATTTAATACACTGGTAGATGCGGAAGTTTAAGAATTAACTATTACTAAATCACTAAGTCTTGATCCTTGCCATATTATAAAAATATCGGTTAACAAAGTATATTCTCATATTTGTATTTAAATAGAATGATAACTTACAATTTTGTTAATTTAGTAACAATTAATATTTAAACCAAATGTTGCAAATTTCAATATACATATACATCATATAATTTCCCAAAGATTTATTAAACCCAATTTGCATGGAGCTGTTGAGTTATCTATAAATTTTAAGAGGGTGTTGGATATCGTACATTTGATTAATCTCGTAATTCACTTGTTGAATTACGAACGTGCATGTAAATTGCGATATTATTAATAAGTCTGCGAGATTGTAAAATACTGCAATCTGGTTTTGTACAACAAAGCAATCCATATCAAATAAATTAAAATTACATTATATCTCTAAGAATATAGTTCCTCGATGAGAAGTATATTATTATATTACAATAATACATCCTGATGGAATACGAAGTTTAATCTGATTACAAAATATTTTATAGATTTGGCTTGAACCGTGGGAAAGTGGATTTTATATATAACTATAGAAGTTCGTGCGAAAAAGACTTGCACACAGTAATGAATAACCGGGAGGCATGTGCCATAAAAGAAGAGGAAAACTTCCGGCGAACGGATCAAAAAAATATGATAAAAAACGAAGCACTGATTGGGGAGGGTGGAATTTCACAGCTATATGTATTTACTTTGTAATAATGTAGGCGCAATTCGAAAGGGTGAAACCCTTAGAAATATCGAGATATGAAAAAGCTTGAAAATCCAATTGTATTTCCTTTCCTTTTCTCTATTTTTTTTTGTGTAGAATGACGCCCTTTGGTTTCTGTATGGAGTAGGTCAGAAAAAATAAGGTAGGTTATTGTGATTGGCTCTGTTTAATCTCTGGTGAATGCAAAAACATGGATTTCGCTCAAAATACAAGGGGGAATACTAATTAGGTAAACAAAAGATCAAGTTTCAATTTGAATATATGACAAATAATTTACTTACGATCCAAAACGAATTAGATAAAAAGCAAATATAAATATTTATATTTTGTACAATTTAATATCGAAACTACTAGTAAGTTTTAACAAAAAATATCGGTAATTATTTTTACTCATAAATTACATTGTCAGAACTTGAAATTAATATTATTAACACGCTACATAAGAAAACTGTATATATAACATTAGATACATTACTTAATGCCAATGTTGCACATAAATGTTTAACCAATTGTTTAAAAAATAATTTTAAGTTTTGAAGAGCGACGTATAAACCAAGTTGTGCAAAATCCGCTAGAATTTAGGAATAAACATTTCAGGTTTACAGAAATTGTTGTACCACACCTATTTTTACAACGAAAAAATATAAATCATAGTATTATATAAATATTGTAAGTATACCCATATCTCGCTATATGACCTGGATATGTTCCACGAAACTTGGCCACAAAGCGAAAAGCCGTACAAGGAATCAATTATTGCGCTTGCGCAAAATTGGCAACATGTAGATATATCGACATTGAACAAATATTTTTTTGCCGTTATAGCGAAACATTTTAGGCCGTAAATTGAAAACATGCCTTAATTGAAGAGGGCCGTTATAGCGAAATGCCGTATAAAGAGCGGCCGTATAGCTAGGTATGGGCGTATTTGACTTTTGCTTCGTAAGTTATAAAACGAAAAAGTGAAGTTATCGGTTTGAGTGTAGTAGTATTCGAAGGTACTGTTGTACAACGTAAACGAAGACGGTTGTGTGCTCTTGTGAGTCGGGACTTACAGCTGATAGAAGGTGTATGCTCTTCACGAGAGCTAAAAAGTTTTGCTCTTAGTGGTATATTCAAGGAATATGTACTCTTGATTAGAGCGGGGTATGCTCTGTAGAAGATCAATATAACTTCATACTATTTTGAAAAGAAAGCGATAGGTACCCAAATTCCTGAACATGTCAGAAACCTCATACCGAGTAACCGAGTAGGATATAGAAGATTTGTTATTGCACAGTTCGAGTCTTTTCGGCATGCACATAACTTATCTTTCTTAGATTTCGGTAGATATTGCTATTGTACGAACAATTAATCAAAGTCACAATTATTATTCGATTATTTTATGACTTCTTTAAAATTAAAGAAGAACTACAAGAATATGAATTATATTCTATTTTTTATATTGATTTTTAACCGGATTACAAAATAATAAAACACAAGAGTTATTTTTTCTCTATGTAAATATTAACTTTAATAAAATAATTTAATCATATTATCAGTGCTTTATAACTTTCCGAAAAAAAAGAAAAGAAAACATAACAAGGTCTCATCTATTGGACTTTCAGATTGTATCGTTCTGAGATATTTCGTTCATCTAATGAGTTTTTCTAATTGGTATTGATTTGATCTATTTGAAAAGAAACATCGGATACGAGTTTGCCTGGATGACGTTATGAAACGAGATATTTGATTGATTATTTCTTATAATTCATTGAACAAAAAACCTCTTCACAAAAGACCACTGACAACTATAGAGAATCCTCACAGACCATCGAGGTATATAAGGAGCAGGAACCAACGCACCATAGGACTTATTTACGTGCTGCTCCCTTTTACCGTGTTGGTCTGCGGTATACTTTAGCCTCTAATCCTCCACTAAAGCAGATGTAGCAACGTTTGCGGTCGCCTGATACATTATAGATTAGAGTGTATTCATCCCATAAAGCTGCAATTGTTTGAAAACAAGCAGGCAAACAAAAATTGCATTTAAATGATTTATTCGAGTAAACAGAATTTTTATTTCTGCAGTTCGGAATGTTGTTTGAAACATTTAATGCTGTGCTTGCATTTCATAGTAGGGATTCATTATTTATAGGTGCCAGTGTACTCTCGGCCCTTGCCATTATATCCCGTTTTATTTTTACAAAGCCATCCCTTTGTGTAGTCGTCTCTGTGCAATGAATTATATACTTCTGTATGTATGGATGTGCGGCTTGACTGCTTGCCACTACAACTCGTACAATAATTACATATACAAGAATAAGCTCAATATTTTGCTTTTTTTTAACTAAATAGAATTTCCTGTTTCTACATTATATTAACTAGAGTAAACAAAATATTCGATTACAGCTGTATACACATATTAGACGCTACAGTAGATCGTGACTCGTGGTGTAATCTAAAAAAGGCAGATAGCGAAGATTTAATATTCCGTAAAGTGTAAAATGATAAGAGCATTTGCTAGAATTTTATATTCGATATGATGTGTAGGAGGGTGGCATCAAATAGAAATTGGAAAACATATATGTCTATCTGGCGGCTCTCGCCTGCACGTCTTTTCTCAAATGTGTTTCCATTGAAATATAAAATGTCCCGACTGAAAGAGGAGCTCGGAGGAATTCCAATATCTGAGTAGGAAGAAGAAGGAGACCAGTGCACACACGCATAGGGCGCTAACGGAAGAAACCATGTCAGGAGCAAAGATGCATAAAAATCTGTGGAAATCAATTTGATACCCGTGATGTACATAACAGCGTGTTACTTTGTTCCTTAAACAATTACTAGAATGCATGTACCGTGGATCAACTAAACACTTCATGTTCAATAAACTTGTAGAATAAAGAATCGTTTTAATCTTCTCAAAGTAATTATAAAGAAATAGGCAAGACTAGATATAAATTAAAATTTATAACACTTGGTAACACTGATTGCATTTTTTTCTTCTAGAACTAATATCTTTTAATTATTATTTAATATATTCTATTTATATATAAAAATATACAATAATTATTTAAAATTTAACTCGAATATCGATCTTACAAGTAGAACAGTTTCTTGTAACTTTGTATTCAAAGTTTAAAGTGCCTGTGCTAATATAAAACAACAAAAAAATAATTTCGGTTTAGTAGTGTGAAATAAAATAGACAAACGAATATAAATGATATATTTTCCATTTTATGGTCTTTATCAGTTAAAATGTGATCAGAACATTGGAATTTTTAATTAATAATCTCCAAAACAGTTTGTTTTATCCAATTCTGATATTTACGTTTACGTTCTATTTTTTAATCAAGTCTTTATATAAACTTTACATATCTTTATGAGATTGAATAGGTTTTTAATTTTTACAAAAATACAAGAGTAAAATATATTGCAAACTTTCAATTTTATGCTATTTTAAATTATTATAATAAACAACTTTAAACAAAATTGAAGGCAATTATCAAGGGGAAAAATGATCTATTTGAGATAATATTCTATCCTATATATATAAATATAAGCTGCTTATTACGTCAAATATACTATTTTTTAATAATGTAAATAATAAAATTAAAGTTGGAGAAATGTATAACTTACAAGATAGTTAATTGTGTGCATGATTGAGGCTGATATCATAAATTATATTCATTGTAAGCTTATATACGTCTTATAAATATGTAAACGCTTAAAGCTACTGATCAACATGGTTTATAGAACCCTTCAGGCTGATGTGAATAGGGTAAAGATGGAACACTGTAAGTGCACCTCATCAAACAACTTCAAAGGCTCTTATACTAAATACAAATCTTATATTATCAGTTCATAAATTAGTCCTGAAATGTATGAAGTCGAAAGGAAATTCTATTTTCCTCGACTATTATGATGCATCGGCATGCTGCTTAAAAAAATATATAACGCATGCTATGCGTATAATCTACTAGTTAATTTGTTGTTGTATAAAACTAAAATTGAATTGCAGAATGTGTAAAAACATGTTTCTCATAGATAAAGCGGTGTCTCGTAAGTTGATGTAAATATATCAACCCAAATTGTTAGTTTCATTATAGTAATTATAGTAAATAAAATAAAGTGTGGTACTTACAAACGGTCCAATACAGATTATATGTTTATTCCAAGTAAAAATATAATTGGACATTTTCTTACCCTTTTTAAATTATTGTAAACTGTTTTAAATATAATATGAACTTCATAGGTGTGATGCAAATTTTGTAATCACTGCACTTCTTATGATGTATTAATTATGTAAGTTTTAATTGATCCATAATTTTTATTGTAAATTGAAGGTTTAATGACAATTCATATTTGAATTATATTAATTACAATAATAAAGAGAATAGTTGGCTACAATTAATAATATTTTAATTAAGCGCGTTGCTCTAATGTCATAATAGTTATCGATTTTTTTACAGTCATATGAAATCAGACGTTTCTTTTAATTCCTTATAACTCCTAGTAATTGTTTGTTGTATTCGATCTTTCAGTTTTTTTTTGCGTTTTAAGTGCAATATTTTTTTTTGTAATGATTTAATTTTTACTGAAATGTTTATCTTATAATATTATAAGAATTTTGATTTACAATTATTTTGAAAAAGACCCATTGTAGCAATAGCTACAGTTTATATTTTTTTTTTCAGTTTTCTATTCAGTTTATATTTTTTCGTAGTTGCAAAAAGTATATTTTGGAATAACTAATTTTTGGAGACAGGGCAGGATATTGAACAATTATTGTATAATTATTATTTAATATCATAATTATAAAATATTCTAGTTAATGTTTGTAACCTGAAATAGTACATATTTATGTAAATGCTTTGAGTTAGTGAGTTAGTTAGTGATGAACTATTTAACAAAAACTACCTTAAAATATATCTGTTATTTAAATGCTTTGTAACATGAAAACTATTCCGACTATTGTTAAGTAAAATTGTTCATAGATTGGAATATTTATTTTTAAAAATAGTTTTCAGGTAGTTGTTTGTAACGATTAATTATTGTTTCTTTATTAATAAATTGCAAGAAGATTTATTTATTTATATGAAGTATTAGATGTCAAGGTTGAATGTGTTCAGTGTAGCCGATGTAAATCCCGATTGCATGCAACACGCTTCCAACCTTTGCCTTCAGGAATATGTATCCTTTCTATTTCAATTTTTCAGCGAGTCGTATCGAGCTGCCCCTAGTCATATCTAGATTATTGCCGCCTTTTGCTTGATAGATTACCAAGCTGTGATTTTCCGAACTAGTGATCTGTTATTCCGCTTTCAAGTGTTAAAGTAGAAACGATATAACGTGTATTATAGAAAAGACGGTGATGAATTGTTCCCAGATCTCAGCCGAGCGGAACGGAAAGTTCGTAATTAATTTCGTGGATTTGAAAATTTTAATTAAGGAAAAGTACAAAAAAAAAATGAGAGAAGAAGAAGTGGAAAGCAGCTCGAGCGTTCGCCATTATGAAATGTGTTCGTGACAGCAGAAGGTGGAGACGGAAGTGACGTTTTTGCTTCGTCGTCATCAGCAGCGATGCCAACTCCCAGCGATTCCTCAACTTCTTTGCGGTTTTATATCGTCCGGATTTAATATGAATATGATGTTGCAGTATATTTCATAGGGGATTTCGCAATATGCAAGTTAAAAAGTTAAACAGGCAAAATGAGATAATGGCGCTAGAGTTTCCAGGGGCAGAACAGGAATACGGAATTATGAGTAATGCGGACGCTAACAAATCCCTATGTGGTTACACTCATAACTCTGCATTTGTACGTCTTCTCATTTTGCGTACATATATATATATGTAATACAGCCGACGTTACATAGGAGTAAGCTCTCATATGAACATGTTTCAAATCGTTTCTTTTTTGTTCTTCTTTCTAGCACTCTCTACATTTCTGTCCCTTTCAATACCGACGGTCCCTATTTTTCCCCGCCTTTGACGTCTCTCATAATTAGCGTAAAGCGTTCATTGCGACATGTTTTTTTATTAGCACATCTACCTCAACTCGCACGCTCATCAAAATTAACTTTTCCAAATTAAACATAATATTTGCATATTTTATTCTACTGACAACACATTTTCCAATACTTTTCACTGACATTCAATCAAGCTCAACATACATTATTAAATTTTATTCTGCATAACCGATTTATTAACATTTATAAAATTGAATATTTATGCGTTGATTAGTACTACTATATGATAAACGAATAAATTAAAAGTTGACGTTGTATAATAATATTCAATTATTATATTATGTAACGTCAAACTACTAGTACAGTAGCATTTATTCACAAACACATTTTCAAGCAAATGGTGAAAAAAAAAGAATCGAAAATAATATATCGCTTTAAGGGAAAAATAGTAATTTAGATGTGGTTCGTGCTAAGTCAGTAACAGTTATTTTTTATGCTTATTACCCTATTTATACCAGATACCAGTTTGTTGTTTTTTTTTTAATATTTTGCCTCATCAATTTCAGTAACAGTGCCTGGTTTTTATGACATATACGACGTAGTTATAAATGTTATTAATTCATTCACAGAATTAAATAATGTATACTATAATCAGGGTATTAAAATCAGTTAAATCTTAGAAAAATCCATGGAAAGATTTGATTGGGGCTGGTTGTCACAAATATTAAATATTTAATATTTTAAATACTGCATTAAATTTTGTATACATATGTAATATAATTCCATAATTTGGAATGCATATAGAATGAGTTATATTTTAACTTTTTTCACTCTAAGTATAACATTATTAGGAATATCTCCACAACCAACATGTGACAACCAACCCCATAAACATGCTCCATTTAGTGCAATTAATTATATTTTCAATTGTACTCTATTCTATTTAATGAAACTATCTATACTATACATGAATAACTTACAAAGTCGGGTTTCTATAATAGCAGCATCACTATAGACTGGTTTAACTAGATCAAAACAAAGAAAGTATTAATCGTTGGACGGAAAGACCAATGGTTGATAGCTCTTTGGCCAGCCTTTACTTTTTATTATTATTAATATATTTGGTTTTGTATTTAGAATTACTTTTTGTTTTAATAACTGGCCAATACATTGTATTATATTATTATTAATCGTTTTATTTCATTTTTATTAATCTATAAAATTAGTTCACGAATTTATTATTTCTTAAACAAACAATCATTGTTTTATCCCTTTATACATGTCTGTTTTCGATATAATGCATTTTTAAAGTCCAATTTTAAGCCGAACTATGTTATATATTATTTATTATAGTTTTCATTTTGAATTTAACTATATTTACTAATTAAGTTAATATAATGACTTAATTATTTTTTTGTTCATTAGAAGTCTACATTAAGATACACCCACTACAATGTTTCAGTTGCGTTTAACGACATCAAAGAATAAAACAAAATTGATTTTATAGAAGCTTCGGTTGAGAGAACTGAGTGAAATGTTTTCAGGCGCAGCCTGTGTTTGACACAGGCTTCCTTTTGTATTTATTTCTGGCATATTAAAAGCCTACATAAAGTTCCGAAACCCGTGTCATTCCGAAGATGGACAACTTCCCACTATACCATTTAGTTTAATGCTATACTCAAACTTTACTAGAAAAGCATTCACTTGGAAAGCCGTTTTCTAATATTATTAGATAAAATATATACGTAGAATTTTTGAAAAGGACTTTTACATTGTAAGATATTATATGCAGTCTTTTAGTAATAATAATCCAAAATTTGGAATACATGCCCTAATTAACATATGAATACTAATTCCTACTATATGATAATACAAATTCTAATTTTGAATTTATAATTTGATGGATAAGTTACTTTTAACTTTATAAATACATTAATTTCCTATTATATATTAACATAATAGGTATGTACCGAATAGAATGAACAGGGAAATTATTACAAAAAATAGATTGTTGTTGCTTTGGCCGCCGATTTGCATATTCATATACTGTGGAACTGCCACTCAAAATGTAGATTCAACAGGAATATAGGACATATTCAAATATGATACATTTTGCATTCGATTCCATGCACTGTGTATAGTCTATCTAGAATATATTTCAATGTCTAATTAAAGTCCATGTAAATTGTATTAAGTTCTGAATATCATTTAGTATCCATTATATCTTTATCCATTATATATATTTTTTTTGGTGTTTTTGCAACGATATTTGCAATCTATTCAGATCGGATATTTAGTAAATCACCACATAATTGCAAACACATGTTCGGAATCGTTGCCCATTGACAACTAATTCATTCTGATGGCTGCAAATATTTGGAAGTACCCAGGGTTTGAACCTGGGACCCCAAATTTTGAGGACGACGACTTAAGCCATTCGGCCGTGAGTCGCCGTTCCATTATATAATAAACTAATATTTTAAAGAATGAACCAATATAATATGAATAAATTATATGAATAATTATTTATTAAAAACATTCACTCAATAAATAAGAAAAAACATATAGGATAATTTTATTTTGCCTTTCTTTATATATCTTCATTTTTTATTGTATTGATTTATTTTTTTGTAATTGTTATTGTAATAAATGTTATTTAATTAATTAATATTTGTATTAAAATAAACAATATCCTTTAGTAATTTTACACAGGAAATTAGTTTAGAATAGCGTGTGTTAATCTAAAAGTCATGTCCCAAAATTAGTATTTAGTCGAGAAATTGTATTTGCATTACAACTAATACTAATAAATATATCGGATCGCGTAGTTTTTGAGAAACGCTGGTCTTAATTAGTAACATAATTTCATAAGTACAAGTTAATGAATTTATAATATGAACAAGTTGCTATTATTTAATTCAAGTCCGATTTTGATCACTCTGGGAACCGCACTATACGAGGTTATATTGACTTAATAAATGTTATTATTAGGACAACAACACATATACTTTTCATAATTATATGCAAATGTTCGGGGAAAATAATTACGTTTAATAATAATACACAATCAAACTGACTTCATTTGACAATTATTTTAACAGGTTATTTGTAAATAAGTTCAATTTGAATTTTTTATAATTATAATTGATAATAGTAAAATAACTAAATATGAAATCGCAAATATTATTATGATTAGTAAATAAATTATAAAATAAGAAAGAAATGAGTGGGGTAATAGGACTTCAATTAATCCGATTTCTATCAACCCGAGAACCGTTTATCCGTATTACAAATAGAGAAAAAATTGACATTACATATGTTCTTATTTCTACGTAGAGTATTGTTTTAGAATAGGAGAATGTGTTATGGTAATAATAATATATTTATTCTAATATTTAATATATATTCGTTTTTTTTTGTCCAAAATCAGGGGAGTTTTTGAATGGAAACCATAATAAATAGTGATATAATTTTGGTATTTATGACATTTTGGGAGAACATTTTAATAGTAATAGAAACTATATTGTTAAGAATTATAATGAAAGTATCTGTAAATGACAAGCAAAGCACTTGCTTTATTTTATTTTATATCAAAAATATATTTTTTTTGATGGATGGATGAAATATAATAACGTAGATGATATAAATGTCGTTGTAAACTTGTCAAATAAAAAATGTCCCATTTGTGATGAACGGTGAATGTTTGACCAAGAAAAATAAAACGGTGTATTGTACTTTTTTCTATTTAAGCGTGTGCAGTCATTTGGCGCATTTCATTTTTCCCATATGAATATTGAAAGCGAGTTGAGCCAGGGTTTAAATCAAATGGCTGTGGCCGAGTTTTCATACATGTCCTTTGTCGGTGTGTCTCTGGCTGGCCACGGCACAGCTCCAAATCAAATGAGTTATGGTGGTAGGATGAGAGGTGAATGAATGAACGTTGGGTGGACGACGCCGAAGGATGGTAGGACGAGGCGCGGAGGTGGTCGTATTTGTCCTCTCTCTGGCCGGGAGCATCGGGACCGGTTTGTCCAAAAGGACTAGGACAATACGAATTCCATGTTCAATACACGCACAGCGCAATCATCCGATGTCTGTTAATGGGATCAATGCTAGTCCGGGATTGAATCCTGCGCGTTATGCAAAGCACATTGACCTATTTACGAATTGACCAGGAAACTAAACCTACACTCCACCTCCATCCCCCACCTCGCTAGCAGCCTGCCATCCGCCCTGCCACCCCTTCACTAGCAATCCACACACACTCACTCACTCCCATACACCTACACACACACATACTCACTCACACATAATTCACAGGCACACACAAACATACAGATGCATGCTATACATGCATTCCAATCTAATTTCTACATTAATCATAGCTTTCGTGCGCACTGCTATTAATTTACTATTTGGACGAAATACTACACTAAATGGTCTCTCAATAGAAATGCCTCCCAAATAAGTGTTTGCTTTAATTCAACTGCTAATTACAGACTGGCTAATAACTTCTCTGGTAGTCCTCAATTTGAAATTGCTATAATATGTATTGCGCAAATTACTAGTTTGTGATATTATTGCAAAAGCCTTTTGAATATACGTTAATATTTTCATTTTATAATTCACAACGTTTAAATACTCATAAAATCTAGTATAATTTAGTTCTATCTAATATAATTTAGTGAATGGAATAATTTGATTAACAACCAAATTAGCAACAAATCATTTATAATTGCTAGTATTTTTCGTATAACTTTTACATATAATTAACTGTTATTCATTAAAATATGATATAGATTTAATATGTCACATTACTACATTTATTCAAAATAATTTCAGTTTCATTATTTACCTTTAGATACTTTTTATTGCATAAAAACTTATTTTATAACATGTTGCTCATTGAAACATTGATTTTGACTGCTTTAACATTATAGGAATACATTCCTTTCTTCAAATTAACACTCATAACTTCAAATTAGAAGGAAATACTATAGAATTTTTATAATTTTATTCTTTCGTTAGTTATAAAACACCCAACTGCAAATTGTAATAAGACTGTAAATACTTGACAAACCTATTTATTCTCATGCATTATTAAGTAAAATATATATTGTCTATATAGAAAATGAATACCGAAGTTAAGTTCTATAAATTATAATGATTAAAAATATTAAAAAAACCATAGTTCAAACATCATGTGCACAAATTTACGATCTATTCGTATGGTATATTTTGTGATTATCAAAATTAGTGTTGTTAACAATCAAATATTGTTTGGGTAAATCTTGTTTGGTTCATAATTAACAAATATGTCTTTGCTAATAAATCAATACTTTTAGAAGCCTATTGATAACGGATAAAAATTAACTGTTAAATAGGCCAACAGTTCGTTTAAATATTGGAAATTGGAAATAAATTCAAAGTATTAATAAATATTACACTCATACCTCGCTATATGGCATTTCGCTATAACGGCCCTCTTCAATTAAGGCAAGTTTTCGATTTACAGCCTAAAATGTTTTGCTATAACGGCAAAAATCTTGCACATGCGCAATAATTGATTCCTTATACGGCTTTTCGCTTTGCGGCCAAGTTTCGTGGAACGTATCTAGGCCATAAAGCGAGGTATGGGTGTATTTTAAAACCTTTTTTAAATTGTTACGGCCCAATTTCTTAACTTGAGTTCTTATCAGCCTTGATTACCTTATTTTGCTGACCGGTAAATACCGGAAAAAGTTTTAAATAATTTATGATTTCTTAGATATGGAACATATTCATTATTTCTCATATTTCAGTTTATCATGATTATATAAAAGAATTTAAAGAAATATACATGCTTTGTTTTTTTTTTAATTTTCGCTGTATTTGTTTATCCAGGCATGAATTGTATCCGATTTTTTTTTTTAAATTATTATACAAAAAATCATTAAAAAGGATTTCCGGGTGTAACATTGTGTTGTTATGTATTGTGCACAGAGAGGATTATTTGGCAAATGCCATTTCATATTTTCAAATTAAATTCCAGCAACGTCGAATGCGATTTTGTTCAATATTTTAATTTAACGCGCTTGCATCATCCTCCTCCCCTGACGGACTTAATGAATTTTGATAATCTGACTGCTGTTTTAATCACTAAAGACATCCGAACATGTTGCGTGTTTAACCCACCGTAGTTTCAATTTATTCAATATTGAATAGTTTCATTCAATTTGCGTCAAACTTCTGAAAGCCGCATCAAATATTTCTTGTATACGGACTCATGGAGTTCTGACTCTCTATATTAATCACGGCGCATAATTTAGCTTCTGGGACTAATTTAATAGCATATACATAATTAAATTGTAAAACTGACGTGGTAGTTTATAAATTATAATTACTGGCGAACGTTATTTACTGCAGAAATATGCTCGTTGCTGAAAAATAATATTAATTATTTAGCATCATTGTTTTTATATAAGTATCCTCCACACGATGTAGGCTTAAGCATAGTTAATCCAGCAATTAGTTTTCAGGTGATCATTAAATAATATGTATTGCAACAACAACTACAAAAAATATAAATTCAATACAAAAGTAATAAGCAAATTTAAAGAAAATATCAATAAAATTAAATACAATCGATGTAAAAGGATATAGACCATAGACCTCTCCGCCCTCATTTAAAAAACTACATAAAAATATCTTGACTTGAGGCAATGTTTCCCAATGTGAGATCCACGTTGTCTAAATATCAAGGGATGGCATTTAGTAAATGGTTTTCAATTACAATTTTTAATATTAAAAAGTATGTATATATATAAGTGTTTTAGAAAGGCTTAGGTGGGACATGGTAAAAAAGGTTGGAAAACACTAAATTAGAGAAATCCATATATTGCCTCGTTGTTTTAATATTTAATTAATCAGTATTTTAATATAAGATTGTAGTTATTTTGCTTGAGAATCTCCAGTGAAAAACCGTATTACGTTTGAACACTTAAAAACATAAGATACAAGTGATTTTGCAGATGTAAACTATTTAGTTAGTTCTAATGTCGTAATTTATTAAAACTGTTAAAAAGAAATATAAACTTTGAATTATTTTACACTCCAGATTATTTTGAGAAAAAAAAGTCTACTCATATGTCAAAATTTAGCGCTAAACTTTTATATTATTAAAGTTATGATAGTTTTATTATATGACTTTTAAGCAAAAATATACACAGAAGTTAGTAAACTTCAAATATTAAAACGCATTACTCCTATTGAGAGTAATTAAAATTCGGAACTTTCTCAAATTTATATTTATTACTTTATCGTTTGCTATATCTTATTACAGAGAAACAGTATTTCATCCTATAACACGGTATAAGTGTTATAGCAGGCAGGGTTAAACCGTCAACTTTTAGCGCACTGGGCGTATACCGTTTTCGAATCCTGTAAAAGTCACGTTAAAATTGTCGTGGGCACTAAACACCACTTACATAAATGAATGGGCGGTTGTATATTAACCTTACAATAAATATTGAGAGGGGAGGTAGTTTAGTGCGCAAAAAGCATTTAACTCTTTCATTATTTGTGTTTCCTACTCTAACATTGTAGCACGCCTGATTACAGTCTGAAAAACTCTGTATTAATCTAAAAATAAAGTTTTCAACACGGGTAAATCATCTGTACGTTTATGAAGAGAAGCGATATATGGAAAGTTACTTCTAATGTGATGTTGCAAGTATGGCGTCCTGTGTTAATTAAATCATAATAGAAACTATTAATTAAATTGAGTTTCTATTATTATTAGTTGAAAAATTATCTAATCCAGAGGTCGGCAACTTTTAAGGATCAAAGAGCCAGTTTAATGGTATTATCTGAATAAGGGAGTACTTCTTATACTGAAATGAATTGAATATACTAATTATATATATTGTGAGCAGCTGGCAGATGCATTTGTAAATGAAAAGTCCCGTATACGGCATATATGTCTATTAAGTGAGATTCTTACCTAATATTATTTATATTAATCATTAATGAAAATGATTTATTTCTAAATTTCTAAGAAAATGTTATATTCTCAAAAGCATTGAAAAATCATGAAAAATAATAAGAACTTTTATAGTAATAATCTTAAATTTACACGAACATAATATTTTGATGTATTATTTACCTTGACTACGGATTATAACACCTTCGTCTCACGTATCTAATTATAAAAATGCTCTATATAGTGAGACTATGCATTCGGTATGCATTTACAGTTTGAAAATTTCACAACAAACTACTTTTTAATTGAGCAAAATATAAATCAATTCTAATAAATAGGACATAAAAAAGACGTTTATTGCAAGAACCATTATAAGAAATAAACTCAATATATTATTAATGAACCTTCCTATCCCGTCCGTGAAATATCTAGGAATCCTGCTAGATCCAAAACTCAACCTTAACTTCTATCCAAAAGAACTCAAGTCCAAAATAAAGGCCAAAGCACGTCACTTCCGATCCCAAACATTCAGAAATTCTTCAATATCCATCTCTTACAATGCCGGAACCCTGTTTTAAAAAATCTCTTCGTATTCAAACGTTCCTCCCTTCGCATCGTCACCATCATCCAAACAACCCTCTATATAACCCACCGAATGACGTCCTCTATCCCAAAACCAAAAGTGTTTCAGTCCTCAATAGATACCTCTCCCTCTACCAGAGACTGTTTTTTTGTTATTTTTTTATGTAATTTAATTAATTTATCTTCATTACTTATATTATTCATGGGCGTATAGTTAATATTGAAACATTAATAGTAACTTCAATTAGTCTAAAGCATAATTAATTAAACTGGACTGTTTTAATTTTTAATTTATGTAGTATAATTAATTGTGTAATGTTTATCGATAGAAAGTAATACGTTTTGCGTTAATATGAAAACTTAACTAAAGTTATTTCTTCTAATTTGTATATAATCGGTTTAGATGCTTTTAAATATATGCCAATCAAGTCAGTATAATATTTTATGCAAACAAACTTTTAATATTGATTAAAAGCGTACCAATTTTACAAAAAGCATTCCCTCGATAATTGAAGTTGAACCCATTTCCAGGGTATTGACATTTATATATATTTTTTTGCATTTTCGCGCATGTATTATTTTACAAAATGCGCGTTCCCGCGATGTAATTACAGAAATTGTTTGTTGACGCGTAACCTCGCTTTTCATATACATTTTTTCAATTACAATTTTCCCGTGGCTGTGGTGTTTTTCGTTTGGGAAAATTTGAATGCTCGCATCCATATATACACGTTATTTTTTCCTCTCTTTTTACACGCTCGCAATGTAATTTAATGGTTTCACGGAAAACTCAAAAAAATCAACTCAGACACTTGAAGGCTCTTGTATGCAGTATGAAAACATGCAGGAAAGTTTATGCATTTCGCGTTGTTGCTATGCTAGACCTCTTACAGCTGCGCATTAAATGCAATTTAAAAGGATGCACGTTGCTGTTAATTTCGTACTGGGGAGGAAGGTAATATTTCATAGTATTCCTTATTATCGTTTTAATTCATTATTTTCAGACACTTTTTAATTAGTTTTATGCGACTGCATTACACACCTTAATTAATGCTTTGGAGGGCTTAATGCAGCCGTTGATCATATTCTATGCACGCCTTTTCTATGTAATATAATTATGATATAAAAATATTTATGGCAGTGATGGATTCTATTGAATAAACAATATTTACTTTCATAATTATAGTTCCATCTCTGTTGATCAATGAAATTATAGTGAATCCTCGGTTCTCGAATGATTTGTTTTACAGCGATTAAACAAAAAACACATTTAGTACTTATTTTACTTACTGAGAAAGTGTTTTACACACACTCATAAAATAGTAATATCGAATGGTCGAATAATGATGCATACGAATAAAAGAAAAAAGAATATTATTTTGCAATAAATCACTGAATAAATATGTTGCATTTGTAAAACTATATTTTTCTTTTGGCCTCCTCTATTCTAAAACCAAAATTGTTCCAGTCCTCGATAGATACCTCTCCCTTTCTCTTAAATTCATTTCAAAAGACTCAAATTTATCCTCTCTCCAAATTTTGAATCCCTCGAAATCCATCAATATAAGTATCCCACTTACCCTATACCACTATCTATTGTCCCTATAATTATGTACTTTTCCTTTCCCAGGGGCTGTTTTTTATGTAATGATTTTTTTTCTTTTTATGAATTGGTAAAGTAGTGTTCATTTAGTTTCTCCATTGTCATATAATATTCATGGGAGGAAAGACCAAATTTCGAAAGCCCTTTGGCCAGCCTTTCTATTATTGTTTTTATTGTTATTTTATTTATTTAGAATTATGTTTTTAAAAAAAAATATTTAAAGGAAAAATAGTTTCGGTTCTTTAATAATTTGAACAACCTAGTTGGGAAGATATCAGGGCTGGTTTGTACAAAGTTAATTTCTTGTTTTGAATAATATGCAAATATGGTAAATATGGTAAGTTGTTAGTGCATATATTTTGATCATATATATGTTTCCCAGTGTTAGCTTTGTGTACATGGAAACATTGTTGAATGTCGTGTACACTTTTTTTCACAGTTAATTAACTTTTTTATGCTGAGCTTCACATTATTATAAATAATAATAATATTACGATATTAGCTTATATTTTTCTATAGAGTAGCATGTAACATATAGCATCAAAAATGGGTTTTATTGATTTTCAGATTTATTTGTCACAAGTATTGTTCCTATATTAATAAACAAATAAGTAGATATAAAAAAAAGTAGGTGCAATGTCTAGAATACTGGAAATGGATACAAGAAGTATGCATTTCAAACTCCAAAAGCATATCTTTGTCATTCTAATTTTTCAATAGTTTTAACATCATCATAATTTAAAACTATTGAAAAATTAGAATGACAAAGATATGCTTTTGGAGTTTGAAATCCAAATCCAAATCTATCCAACATTATGTGACCAAAGACTATATTACTAAATTATTGAATTTAATTAATAATAATAATATTTATTGCATCAAAAATTATGTAAACCAACGTAATACAACAACAAAGAAAACATTAAAAAAAATAATTACATTGCTACACAGGACCGTGTCTTCCTGAATGGTCGGTTTTAAAAGATTTAGATTTAGATATAGGTAGATTTGTTAAAGCAACATATTCTTTTCACAACATAAACTATTTTAATTATTTATGAAATATTCATTCACAAATATTGTGAAAATTTATATAGAACATTTATAGAGATAGAATTATATAGATTTATTGCAATTAATATTAAACATTATATCGCAGATTACAAAAAAATTATTATTCAAATGTATTTTTTATAAATATTGTTATTTTGCAAAGTTTAAAATAGTAAATAATTACAAATGTTTCAAATGTTGTAATCTAATAAGAAAGTAGCCTGTTTATAGACATTGGAATATTATAACTATTGTGACAACTAGCCACGGACTCCATCCATTTTCTATAACTTATCTACATGCACATTACATTACTTCTCTGTAGATCGTCATGCCTCAAAATATTGTTTATTAGATTTTCCATCGCGCATTAATCTTGAATTCAATTTTGCATTCAGAATATGTCAATAATTACATTGCCAATGGTCCGAATTCAATTTACTGGGATTCCCGTGCAGATTGTGATTATTTTCTTCTCAAATTTTTCCCTTTCAATTCAATTCCTCATCCATCGGTTTTATTTAGCAATATCACAACACCAGGAACATTCGCCTCCGTCTTCGGTCGAGATGAAAAGAACAAATACGAAATCGGATTTCTTCAAATTATACTCGTCGCATTCGAGGACTCGCCAATTTGCAGACATCCGCTCGAGATCAGGAAACATACTTTTCGCGCGCCAAGTGATTTCCGATAATCCAATTAGAGGGAAAAACGATTTCTCCTTTGCCACCCTCAATGCATGTGCACACACACATAGCCACACACCAGACAGTTACAAAAAAAAGTACACACATTTCTTCGCAGAAAATATGTCTGCCATTCCTTTCTTCTCCTTTCAATTTCATCCTGAATGTCTGTGAAATTAATTCCAGGGCAGACACATTTCCAGCTGAATAATTAAACATTTCAATGTATAAATAATTGCGTTCGATCGGTCTCCTCTTTTTCTCGTTCTCCTTGGGTCCAACGGATCACCGAGCGGAAAACAATTCTTTTACCATTGCTCAAGAACACCCTTATCAATATTCAAAAGTCTTTTAGTCCTGGTTCTGCTCATTCATTTTTAAGTATTCCCCATTCATTTGCATGCAGCGGGTATTATTTTTTCGCTTCCCGTCGGGATTTTCCTTTATGTCATCGTCGTGTTCATTGTTTCAAACATCCGATGACATTTCCGTCAACGGAAAGATGAAACATACCGAGAAATATGTAAAATTTATCCCCCGGGTCTCTAGGTTGCGAAACGTTTAATGGCATTAGGAGCCGGTATTATTTCGGATTAAAGCAATAAATGAATTTCATTTGCATACTTGTTATGGTGTTTAATCCAGCAAATTTCGTTGCTTATTTATTTGTAATTCGAGCATAAATCTAATGGTCTTTACATGGAAAATACAGGATGCGTTAACGCTGGTGAACCTGAATTAAATCTGTTATTTTATTTCTCGTTGAATTTTAATTATATAAAAACAATACAATATATATATATTATACATATGGTATTACCATTGTAATTCTATTTTTCTAACTAAAAAAAGAAACTTATTTCTTTAGATGTATGCTCCTAACATATATAAAGGTCGGTAGAATGTAGTCCTACCTATTTTCTATTTATCAAGATATGATTTTTATGAATATATAAGACAATGATACTTCCACGTATAATGTTATTTTCAACACCTTTTTTTGTCTTTGCTAGTAAAAATGAAATATATGATAACTAAAATTAAGTATATGAACACTAGTTTTTTTTTGATACTCAAAAAATTCTTAAAACTTGTATTCTTACTATGAAAATGTTTCATTACTTTTGATGCCTACAAATTCTTACCTATACGTGGACACGGGTTGAAGACCATATCTTTATTTCATTAGGTGATTGCTGAAGCTAAAAGTAATATATTTAGACTTTTTAGATTATTTTCATTGAATCTTATAAGATATTTGCACATTGAGTCTCCCCTCTTTCTATAGTTGCAGCGATGGCGATGATGCGGTACATTACTATTGGTTTAATTGTCTACTTCATGCAGCATGGCGCTATAAAGCTAAGATACATATGATCCTCAAAGTTCTACTCTGGTCACGCCAAATTGCAACCTTGGTTTTCCAGACTTGTTTTGGAAATCATTTGGCCGTTCAAAACCTAATTTAAAGAAAAAATTATAGGTGATGAACAAACCAGTAGGGAGACATGTAATTCATAGATATTACGTAGGTTTTTGAAAATAAATAATATTTTTTCTGTTTGCAGTTTACAATAGTTTTTTAAGCTTATTGTTAAAAACGGCAGAAAGTTGGGTATTGTTCCAAAGGGCAGAACAAGTTGAAAAATAAATTTGTTTAAATATAATGTTAAGTTACTTCTTTAGGAAATCATCTCAATGAAAGAACATATATTTTTGTCAAACAATTAGTGCAATTTATGACTATATCAAATTACTAATGTAGTTTATTTTTTGTAATATTTGAAGTGTGAAGTGCCCTTAGGATTTTACAAAGTTATTTATAGTATAATATGTTACACCTTCAGCAAAACATTTTTAAATAATTATGTTAATGATGATAACGACTATAATTCTTCAGCTAATGAAAATTATGTAAGTTATCTAATTTGAATTAATTGCCTATAATGATAATATATTTATTTTTTTTTCGTAATTAAAAGTTAAACAGCATTTGCGAATGAAACTTCTGCTAAAAATTGCCACAACTTCCTAAAATTACAGTATAAGGTCCTTTTATAAATGAATTTATAGTTGACAAATCTCTTGAGGATGATAAAGTAATAGAGATTGTATGTGCTGACGTGCTTAAAGAAAATCGTAGACATGATGAGAAAAGACTTCACTCACATCAAATATAATACAAAAAGGGCTTCAACCAGTCAATTGGAAAACTGTTTTCTCTTATAGAAAATGCTATACTGTTTAAACGTGAATAGACTTCAACATGCTCATAAGCTTTTTTTTTTCGTTGTCAATAATCTTTTTTTTTATAAATGGTATATATTTTTACACGGACTTTGTAGGGAATAATCTAAGTTTCTGTATAGTTTAGTAAGGATAACAATAATACAATTTATATTATGTTCGTTAATTTATAAATAGGCTATTTCAATATATGTATAATGTATATTTGGTTATGTCTTGTAATATTTTTGTAGGAAACTTAATGTATATATAAATAACTCTGTCACTCTTGTGTCAAACTCGCCAAGATATAAACTAGTAATGGACTTCTCAAGTTCCCATCCATCATTGTCATTAAATTATAGGTGAATTATAAACAAGCAATTTAAAAACTAATTTAAAAATATGATAAACTAAGTTTCTGTACAGCAATATATTCCTAAATTTATGGATGGGTTACCTAGCAGTTTAGGTCTTTGATTATGTGGTTTGGTACTCACATATGTTTCCATTTGTAGGTTATGTTGCTTTTGTATCGATAATAGTATAATATAAGCTTATTTAATTTAGTTCTATAGTACGAAAAAGAGGTGAACTTTGATTACTAGAATACTTTGAATATCTCAATGCATTATACATATTATATATATATAATTTGTAATGTTTTTTTTTTTTTTTTTTTTTTT
>JAFMTC010000999.1:577159-662221 GCA_018845635.1 Nicrophorus orbicollis
AAAAAAAAAAAAAAAAAAAAAAAAACATATGGATAATACATAATAGAATCAAATTATACATACAGTTCAGTTAGGAACATAACATAATCAACTATAATTACTATTAATAGACCAGATTCTAAAATAATTAACGTTTTTATTATAAATGAGCAGAGATTATTATATCATATACTAATATAAACAGTATTAACTATGCAATATGTGAGTGGCAGTTATGTTCAGAGTGACTCAGCTTCCATACATAATGCATTATCCATTAAAGCTTCATTTCCCATTATCTCACCTCGCAGATAACAAAAAATGTATAAATGATTTTGTTTTCATTAATTTAATAAATTACAGTTATTATTTTCTGATTTTTGTTTTGTAATTATTTTCTATATTTGCTTATCATGTATGTATTATAGAATAAGAATATTTTTGTAAGAATTTTTCGTATTTCTTGAATGATAAACCGAAATCACTGTGGTTGTTTGCACAATAAGTATTATTTTCTGATAAGAAACACAAAATATTATACTTCAGTATAAATTGCAGGATATTTATATTAAACAAAAATATAATGGACTATCCATGCGTTCACTCAAATTAAATAAGGTGCGAAATTACTTGGTTAATGGAACTTAATAACGTGTTTTATCAATAAATAAAGGTGTAATTATCTTTGAAATAGTATTTGATTTTGATGTAATTTTAGGTATTTATATATTCTGTATATTGTACCTCTTTACAAATTTTCTTTTAAGAAGATGTTTATTTAATTTTGATAATAAAGTACGTTTTAGATTTGTGACCTATGTTGAGAATAAATAACTGGAAGCAATTTTTAGATAATTGTAAAAATATTTTATTAATATTTTTGTTCTCTGATATTTATATACCTTTTTACTAAAATCCCCCCTAGGGAGGTCATCAATCAACAACATTTATGATTGAAGCCATATCAATAGAATTCTACTCCAGGTGACAGAACTGTCCAGGTGAACATAACATTGGTCGAAGCCTTGAGCGGTTGACTCAACTAAAGTTTCCGGTTTCACCGAGTTTAATTGTAGCGGAGAAAAAAAAACAATTCCAATTCCCTACATTGTATAAATAAATATACAATACATTGAGTATTATTTTATTGAAAAAAAATGAACTCTGTCGAACTGACCAGAGTTCTTTCAAATTTTATAACAAATCTTAATGTTAACACATTTATAACATTTTTCTACGAAATATTTTTGGTTATTTTATTGCTTTTTAAGGAAAATTTCTATTAAGAAATTATTCCTATTATAGACAATTTCATATAAGTATTGACTGCTGGACAATTGTAAAATGTATTACTTTTATATACAATTTATAAATATTGATCATTATCACAAGAATACTTGAACTGAAAGCTAATTAAAGAATGAAAGGTGGGTATTAATAGATTTAGATACTGATAGATTTGTTAGCACAATATATTATTTTCACAACATAAACTGTTTGTTTAGAGTAGGTAAGTAGTTACATTTTCAGTATTTATGAATAATTCTAATAATATTTTTATAATATTATGAACTTGTTTAGAATTATGTCAATAAATATTTAATATTATATCGCAGATTATACTTGAGTAAGTTAAATCACTACCGGTAATTAATAATAATCGCAACTGCATAATTTCAAATATTTACTTTGCAGAGAGAATGCGGAGCAATTGCCTGAAAAGTTTGTTTCATTATATGATGCGCTTCCATGCATGTGCATCGATCCCCGGATGTTCGAGAGTGCTTCGAGCCTGAACAACTTGGCTGCAACAAAAGCCCAAGCAGATTTCACTCGTCATCAGCATAGTGATGCGTTTTAAGTTTCGGACCGTAAACCGGAATATACAACAGTTTTGGGAATTCAATAATCCGCATCTCGCGAGCACGGAAAACTTAATAATAAAGATAACAGCAGTTGGCACATAACCACCGAAAGCTGAACACTCGGATCCAGGCAGTCGAAGCATTGTCTTCCAGTATATTAACAAAAAGCAGACGCTCGCGTTTAATGCGAAGGAGCTAAACTGTATTGCAGCTGAGCCAGAATTGTGGCTCTCCGCCGAAGTCATTTCAGTTCGTGGATACATCGACTGGATCCATTCTGTTTTCATCTGTTACAGAAATAATACGCAAAAAGGAGTAATAACGACAACAGGTTTGGATAACGAAGTGTTTTTATCTAGTTTTTCGTCGAATTGCAGCAGAATATAAAAGGAACGGCACCGTGTATAGTTACAACAAACAAGTAGTGGATTACAAACTAATGATCACAGGCTTTTGTGCACATGTGTGTATGTGTGAGTGCGCTGTGTGTGATATCGATATGGCGTAATAAAACAAAGATGTGGCCGCCGGAAATGGAGATAGCTTACATAATGTCCTGGTGCGGTCATTTCGGTTTTATGTACTTGAGCTTTCAGATAAGAGGCTACGTTGCTGCCGTCCTCCGGCTTCGCGTCCTCTTCAACTTATGATAACCCTCGTATACATTTCAGAGTTGTTAGCTTACTAAACTTTGATCGATCATATACTTTTCATTATATTAATATTTCAATGCTTTTACTCTATCCGCATGAAGTATACATTGTACAATTAATTGTAGCAAACATACTGTGACCAATACAATAATTTGTTTGTGCACTTCTTATATACGTAATAGGTATATATTATAGAAATTATTTATTGAATGGCACATTACTTACATTTATTTGAATTTAATATTAAGTAAATGTAACTTTGATAACTATATCAAAGTTCTGAAAATAAGTATTTAAACATGGAATTAATCTAAATTTAAAGAAATATAAATATTCTATTTTTATAAGATGTTAGTTATACACTAATAATTGGAAGTGGGTGCTCGATTAATAAGTTTTAAAAAACTATAATATATATATTTCTTTAATTTATTTATTGGTTCAAATTTGAACCAAAGGACTATCGAGTATTATTTTTTATTACTTTATCCCGGTTTAATGCTAGTTATAGGTTATTTATAAAATAGAGAATAAATTTACAATCAATAGCCAACATTTAAAAATGTATTAAATAAAGTTTTTTTATTGTGTCTTTTTGCAATGATATTTACAATCTATCCATTTAGATATACAGTAAATCACCACGTCGTTATACACGCTTTTATTGGTACCGTTGTCTATTGTCTACTAATCTCTTGTAAAGAGTTTTTTATTTAGGTATTAATGGACTCTGTCCAGTAGCAATGAAAATGCCTAGAAAGAGACCAGAATAATCCTGTATTGAATATGGAGTTCGAACCAAGTTCCTTAATCATCGCCTAAATAGATCGAATTGATATATTTTTGTTCTAATAAATGTTTTTATTTAGGAGTAAAAGCTATTGTCGATAGTCGTTTGTAATAGTTCGTAAATATTTTCGTTATATTGTTACTATGTATAATTGAATATGATTTACTATTTAATATGTGATATCAATGTTGTTTATTTATTAAAAATAAAATAATTTTATTACATAAAATACACCCATATATATAGCGATACGGCCGCTTTTTATATGGGATTTCGCTATAATGGCCCTGTTCTATTAAGGCACGTTTTCGATTTACGGCCTAAAATGTTTCGCTATAACGGCAAAAAAAACTTTTTCGATGTCGATATATCTACGTGTTGCCAATCTTGCGCAAGCGCAATTATTGATTCCTTATAAGGCTTTTTGCTTTGCGGCCAAGTTTCGTGGCTGTAAAGCGAGGTATGGGTGTAGAGTATAATTATGTAAAGCCCTTGAATTCCCTTTAGCCCTTTATTCCCTTTATAATTTTTAAGCATATATATTAATTAATTAATTGGAATTTTTGTTCTAAGTTATGTTAAAATTCTGTTACATTAAAATACGTAATAATTAGCTATAATTGTAACATTATAAAATACAATACTTATTTTAGTTTTTTTTTAATAATTAGTCATTAGTCAAGTGGGAAATGCCTAGAAGTGTACAGTAAAATAAACCAAGTTTTATGATGAAAAGAAAGTATTATAATGTGTTATTGATTTAACTGCAGAAACATATATGTTATATAGGGCTAAGAGCCAAGTGCTTTTAACTGAGATCATCATGGAAGGACTAATTAGTTGCATTTTGCAAAACACAAAGGTAATAAAAAACTACCACAGACGTTCTGTATAACGAGAGTATTTCAAATTTTCCAGACAAGGTATTTTCTTAAATCCAAGCAGTGAAAGCATTTTACTTTAAGCTCGGAATCTTCGTGTTTGGCCTCCAGAAGCAAACAGGGCGGACGAACAGTGAACGTGAAATGTTTTAAGCCTCTAGGCAATTTTCTGGAAAGGAAAAGTAAGCCCTTCCATAGGTATACTTGATTCGCATAAATCACGATGGATCTACGAGATTTCGTTGCCCAACGTGCCCTTTGCAAACCTGAGTTTCGCATTTTCACTGTAATATATATTTATTGAGCCACAAGTTATTATTAACTTGTGTAGACATGTACTTTATTTGGTATTTTATTTGATGTAACATTGTCAATTTTGATTATTGATCTTTTTTTTTAATGGAAAATGGCGATTCATAGACGAATGGTTAGAGTCGTTCTTTTCAAATTTAAGAAATAATAAATCGAATCTCAAGCAAGCGAGTTTCTCTTTACGGACCCAACCATGTAATAGCAGTGTTGTGTATATAGAGAAGGGACTAGTGAAATCATAGCACATCAAAATACTAATGACTATTACATAACTGCCAAAAATTAATTGTAAGTATTAATAAGATACTCATAAAAAAATACAAAATTTGTATTGAGAAAATTTACAAACAAACAGGAATATATTGAATACAATTTACGACAAAACAAAAATGTGAATAATAATAAAGTTTAGCATAATTGTTAAAATTACATTTATCCATAATTTTATGTAAGAAAATTAACTGAACATTATAAACACTGAAAATAAATATTGAAATGAAAAATCTAACATATTACAAATTAGGGACTAAAATATTCGGTTTCTAATGACTTTATAAATCATTTACAGTGGTACCTCGTCATACGAGTTTAATTCGTTCCGTAACCTTGCTCGTATCTCAAATTGCACGTATCTCAAATCTAATATCTTCTTTCGACCCATGGTTATATTAATAAATGTGATAATCTTTTGTAAATTCCTCGTATCTCAAATCTTGCTCTCATCTCTTTACAAAATATCGCTCGCTCGGCGGCTCGTATCTCAAAACACTCGTATATTAGGGAACTCGTATATCGAGGTACCACTTCATATTTTGTATCATATATTAATATAATGAATGATACATATTTAAAGATATAACAAATAACATATGCGCTTCAAGTATAGGTGTTCACGTACGAATTTTAAACTTTTACTAGAGTAGAGTATACGTATCATACAGTAGCCAATGTAAATATAAAATACATGTACAAACGTTATTGATTATAATCTACTCGCTTCAATTTTTTGGTTAATTCTATTAAGCTTATCGTACTTACTAGTATTGCATTTTGATTCATGATGGATTTAAAAGCAGATTCTTTGTATCGAATTTTAATGAAACTGCAGAGAATATTAAAATATTAACTGATATTAGAAGCTAACGTTTGAATGCATGTGTCACTTTTATCAACAACTAGTTACTATAGAATTGTTGGCACATGTTTATCGGACATGTGATATGGACATATGTCAGAATATTTGAAATACATCTAATGAGTGCATATTGCACCAACAGTGGAAGCTAATTGAAAACTGAAAGAAATAAAAATTCTAAAAAGGCATGTTTTGTTGTAGTACCCTTTATTTTGAAATGTAGCAGTTGGGGTTGCTTGCAGCAATGCACACAGAATGAAGGAAGAAAGAGTTTGGAGAGGATGTTGTTTACTAGCTGTTGATATCAATCAAAGAACGCGATAATGAAATATGCAGGGTCGGGGTGGAGGGTTTTGGTGCGCGCGTTCTGAAATAAAAAATGAAAGATGGATTAAGCCCTCCGGTGCATACGGCGGATACGGCGGGCCCTCAGGACCCGGGGCACTTGAAAGGGTGCTGACCGTGTGTGGAAACGGCTCACAGATGGCAGCATCGCCGAAGACAATGGGCACTTGGGGGCGCACAATGGGCATTGTGCTTGTGGCGGGTTGCAACGACTGCTTTTCGGCGCACGTCGACAGATAACGACCGTTTGGCACGAACGAGTATTTGAACAATGGGAGACATAATTAAACGAGAACTACATGATGAAATGTGTATGTGTGGCTCACTCTCTCACTCGCTCTCTTTCTCTAGCACATCCTGATCTCCTCTCTCTCCTCTTCGTGTATGTTTGAGTGCGTGTATGATTCCCTGCGCAAAAATGAATTTCAGGGATTTCAGGGCGAACCATGAAATTGGATGCTTTCACCGATTTATTACAGAAAAATTACACACGTGTATAAGAACTTCATCGAAATAATAGAAAAGCAAATAGAAAAAACATTGGTTTCCAGAGTTTCAATGCAATTTCATTCATGTGTATTTGTCTGTACGTGTTATGGGTTTTCACAACAAAGCGCAGATATACTTTTTAGAGGATTCTTTTATAAGAGTATCGCACATAAAGTCTGTTCGTTATTTGAAAAACTTTCAATATTTAATATACGGGTCAAGTTAAAGTAGGTACTTTTAACATTCATCAAATGATTATCATTGACCAAATATAAGAAAATATATTAATACAATATTAATAAAGAAGGTAAAATATGAAAATCAACAAAATGTTAAGGCCTATTGACAAAGGCCTATTGACCACACGTCTATTATGAATATCTGTTGTGTCCCAGGGTTGGAACTCTGGACACAGTGGAATTATGTCTGGTGTTGTAGTTGTGGAGTCTTACTAGTTTGAATTAAGTAAATTCAATTGGTTTTAAGATAACTTTATTGTTTAATAGAAGACTATGTTATTCGTTGGAGATTCTTCTAAGACTTAGTTATTCTTTGGATATTCTACTGAGACTAATTCTAAATACATAATCTACTTACGAAGTTAATTATTATTAATCAAGGGGTGGGAGTTGTGATTGGGAGTAGGGCTTTGTTTATATTTGATGATTAAGTGTTCCCATGGAATTCGACTTGGGTGGTTTGTTTACAATACGACCGGCTCGAATTCCTTACAGTTGTTTATATGCATAAGTGCATCGATTAGGAATCTTCGAATCAATCCCTTGGGACTTATATATTTTTTTTATATAAAAAGATGTGGCGACTAAGACACTTGGTATGCGTCTACGTGAGAAACTCTCTGTGAGATCTGTTGTACATGGATTGCTTATACAATATAATAACAACAATATTAATAATAATGGTTGGACGCAACATATCTATCTGAGAGGTTATTATCTAAAAGATAATTAATATAATGATACCACATAATACTATACATCTTTTCTTCAAATATTTGAATTAAAATCATAACTGAAGTAATTAATAAGTATTGAAAAAACAAATAATAACTATAATAACGGTCGGAACTCAACTCTGCTATCGATTACTAACTCTTCTTCTACAACTTTTTAAGAAATATAAATACATTAACTTATACAACGTAAAATATAATAAGGTAATTTCACTTAAGTGCTCCTAAATATTCATATTTTTGCGTATGTTATGTCACTTATCAAATAATAATTGAAATAAATATAACTTCAATTTACTGGAATATTTTAAATCTTATATATTTAAAACACATTTTTCAAACAAATGGTAAGGAAAATTAATTCATAAACTGTACTATTTATTATATTTATAGACTACTTATCTCTACCAAATCAATTTGTTACTATTTAAATTTAACTATAGATTTTCCTTAAAACATGTTTATTCCTTAATTAAGCAAGTACATGAGGATTGATCAATCTTTTTCATGTCATTACTTCTACTATTTTTTGATAAGATGTTCCAACCATTAGTATTATAATGTTTAAATAAATGATGTATAACAATCACATTTTTTTTTCACGCAGTCCCATGTCTAGTGTGTTAGTCTTTACATCTTTGTATATAAACAAATATACCAACCGATTCATATGTAGAATCAATACATTTTTTTATATAAATAAATGTAAGTAACTCTGGTAAACTTAATCATTAAATATAAGCAAAGTTAACTTGTATTTTTCATTAATTTTAGTAAGGGTGTCAATAAGGAACTTTGTTAAAAGATTCAACGAACAACATTGTATTTGGACTACAATTAATTAATAAAGTTATTACAAAACCAATTGGGTTTAATTAATTCCTAATAACTGATATTATATCAAGTCATCACCAGCCATCACTACTGTGTGCATAAACCTCGTGATACAACATACAAAAATATAATAAGTATTTTTCTTAATTAATTACTACAGCTATTACTGTAAAGGGCTATAGACTATAGGATATTTAATATTTTATTTTAATTATACAAATAAATAAAATAATTATTTTTACTAACAACTAGTAGCATTTTACTTTTAAAAGTAGTGTGCAAAATCCGAAAATTTCATTAAATAAATTATGAGAGAAAAAAGTAAGCAATTGAAGTTTCGCACAACTTTTCCAATCAATTATTATCTAACGTCGATAAATAATCCGAATTATAATTTTAAATGAAAACGAGGCAGCGATTTGGGCCACGGTGATTTCACCCAAATCTGTTCCGAGTTCCAAAGCCATTTTTCAGTTTAATATTAACAGAGCAATTTATAAAATTGGATGGAAGTCATTACGGAAAACGCTGCGATGTTTTATTTTTGCCGGGAGGACGAGACGAAACAAAAAAATATATCTAAGGAAGAAGAAGGTGGAGAATAAGAAGAAGTGGAAAACATAGTGGAGGATCTTTATGAAGCCCTCTTTAAATGTGATAACGGGTCAATAAATCATTCAATTTAAGAACACGCTGGCTGCGATGTCTGAGGAAGATTAATCGAGTAGATGTCGGAAGACACAGCCATGCAATCACCGTTCTCCATTCCCCCAGCCTCTATTAGCTTACAGCTTCTTTTCCAACTTATTTGCATATTTTGCGCGACCCGCTCTCGCAGATCTCTGCTGCAGATTATTTATTAATATTTTTCACGACGCCATTGTAGAAAATGGAACGGAACGACCGGTTTCGAGGAAAATGATCTGAAAACGTAGATGCTTCTCGTCCTTTTCTTTTCATTCCTGGAAATTATTTAGCCAGTAATCTCGGCGAGATGCAACTCGCAATGCGCGTTCAATCTCCACATCGTCTGTACGTTATTCAAATTGCTATGAATTACACACCACGTCATTTGCTGCCTGTATGCAATTTACTGCTGCCATACAATTACGTAAACATAATTTAATCTTCTGCAGTTTCCTTTCTATGCGATATGAAGACAAACACATTAAATAAGTACACCCATACCTCGCTATACGGCTGTTCTCTATACGGAATTTCGCTATAACGGCCCTCTTCAATTAAGCCACGTTTTCGATTTACAACCTAAAATGTTTCGCTTTAACGGAAAAAAACTTTTGTTCGATGTTGATATATCTACATATTGCCAATCCTGCGCAAGCGCAATAATTGATTCGTTGTACGGCTTTTCGCTTTACGGCGAAGTTCGTGGAATATATCTAGGCCGTAAAGCGAGGTATGGGTGTATTCTTTTACTATACTTTGAATAAGAGTCGAATAAATAAGAGTATTATCAAAATGAATTATATTTAAGTAGTTTTTATTAAAACTATTATTTAGTATCGTTTATTTTTTGAAGATTTCCTATAGGAGATCATTTCGCTCACAGTATACTTTCAGATTACAGATAATACAAATAAATGAATAACATATTTTGAATTAAACATTAAATTATCAAAAAAAAATGTTTGTGCAAAGTGGGTGACACTGTTTCAAACACTTATTTCGAACCGTTGGCCATTGACAACTAATCCCTTGATGACTGCTAGGATCACAAAATCCTTGTGTTGTAAGTTGATAGTGGATTAGGAATGGAACTTCCGGTCTGTAGATAGACGACTAATGCCATTCGACTACGAGTCGCCTTAATTATCAAAAGTAAACAACATTAATATGGCAAATTATTTAGGTTAAAATAATTTGATTAAATTATACAAATATTTTGATTTTATTTTAACAAATATATGACCACAATTTGGACCAAAAAGCACATTTCTCTGCACCGTTAGATTTTAAATGTAATCAGTTTATTTTTTCAATTGGATCTGCCAATATTTCGAACAATTTGAGATAGTCACTTCATCAAGGAACTAGATAGAAAAAGCTATAAATTTGTATAAAAAATAATATTGTGTAATTATTTTCATTTTATTTTCTAACCGGACTAATCGAACCAAGGTACAAAAAAGTTATTTTTATGTGATTATAAATAATATATTTATAATGGTATTTAATCCAACTACAATTACAAAAAATATTTAAAAAAATTATGAATCTAGAATGAGAAAACTGAGAGCTATGAGAACATGAAATTCGGGGACAACAAATTATTTAATGAAGGTTTCTGAAAAGTATTTCATGTTGGTGTTGTTTTATGAACGTGATATGTTTGAAGGAAATGTATATTAAAATTTTGGCTAAGTAGATAATCGACTTAAAATTATAGCAGAATCTTATTTGTAAAGAAGGTGCGGTGCCTTTGTAGGATATTATTTCACAAAAGGTTCTCAGTTTTCATGAAGTTTGTTTCGTATTTTAAGGATTTTCTTAGCTTATATTAAATATGAATTAAAATATAGACATAAGTAAACTCTTTAACATGTAATACATTAAAATTTCATGAATATTCTAACATTAATATTCTTCTAGTAATTAATGATATGATGATTTAATGTATTTTCCTCTATATGCGTCTGCTTCTTAATATACACAAATCTCAACATACGGCAAAAAATATTTTCTCTATGCCAATATATCTACATGTTGTCAATCTTGCGCAAGCGCAATAATTCATTCCTTATACGGCTTTTCGGTTTGCGGCCAAGTTTCGTGGAATGTATCTAGGCCGTAAAGCGAGGTATGGGTGTAATTATAAATTACTCTACTTCTTGTAACAATAAAAAATATTAAATAAAATAAATATGTTTCTAAGCTGTTACCATTTTTTCGTAATTGGTTCCATCAAAAATATTGAATTAAAAATAATTTATCTTAACAATTAATATATCCTAAAAATCTGATTCACTTGAAACTGATTTTCAATTATGAATTCATTCTCAATGAAATGAAATATATCTCGAAAATTATTTGAAGAGTTTGTATTTAATGATATTCTCAACTCGTAAATTAAAATCTGCAGACGAACTTTTTTCATATTATTAATTTTGCAAATAATTAAAATTTTATGCACTTCATTGGAGATTATGCCGAAGGTTGAGGCTTAATTATTTAAAAATCTTAATTAATTTCTTCATTAATTTACTAATGAAGTCAGCATCGTCGGTGTTAATTTGAAACTGCCAAAGCTGTCGCGCACCGATTCTTCTCGCGCTCCCCAAATAAAAAAAAATCAGTATTGATTCCTACAAAACATTAAATTAATTGAAAACTATTTAAAGCTTAACGTGATATTATGAATTGCACATATATCGATTAATGCATTTCAGGAAATTAGTTCTTCATTTTATTAACTTGGTCTTTATATATGCTAAAAGCCAGCAAAAAAACTTCTTGCTAAAAAAAAATAGGTTTATTTAATAAACGCTTATATAAAATTAAGTTATATTCAAAATATGAGCCTAAAGTTTAAGTAATCAATTTTAAGCTCCGTTTTAAATATAACTTCTATTTATATTGAACTTAGAAGCTTAGTTAATTCAGGTGTGATTGTGTAGCATATTGCGTAATGTTCGATGGACAGTTTTGAAGTATGTAATGAATAGTTTGCATAAAAAACATGAAAAATAATGAAATATTTGTAAGCTAATGTATTTGCAAGTATATTTCCATGTTTTGTCGTTATGCAAATACATAATTTAATTAATTGCAAATTTTATTTATTCAATTGATTCTAGTGACTTCTGGGTAAAAGTTTATTATTTTATTATTTATTATACGAAATATATGTGATGGGCTTTAAAATTCAAATTTACAAGTTCTTCTTTCGATCCGGCCATCTACGGACTACGTCACTGCAACTGCTTCTTGCTGCACCGAGCCTTAACCTTTGCATTAGTTCTCGATACTGTTTCTGTTCTTCAGTCCACTTATTGTCTGATGGAAGCTTAGGCTTTTCTTTGAAAAATCGGTGTGTTTTTTGCTTAGGAGGACACTTTCCCAGATATTTCTACCGGTAATTCCCACGTCTTGCAAATCCTTGTCCACCTCATTGAATCAAGCTCCTTTATTTTATTTTTGAGAAAATAGGTAAAATCCTATTTTTCAATCGTATTGGGTTTAATTTTCTTACATGGTAGTAGAAGGTAATTCTTCATTTTCTCATGGTGTCAGTTATTGTTTCTACATGGGTGTATAGTTCGTGGTTGTGCCGTCTATTATTATTATTCCCCGTTTTCTGTTACTGGCCCAAGATTTCTCTTTTTATATCCCTTTCTTTCACTTTCAGTTTCTTTATTAGCAAACATGGCCTCTGGGCTAATGACTGTGTTGTAGTGTCTTCGCATTTGTAGATATGGATTTCTTGTTGTAAGAGGCCTTTGTTAGATTATATGCTATTTCCATTTTCCTGATTCGTGAGTTGAAAGCTGACTTCTCGGAGAGATTGGGGTCTATCCACTCACTCAAATATTTGAACACTTTCGTTTGCTTGATTTTCCCCTGTCCCACATTTAGTTCCTTTGGCACTTGTTTCATATTAGTGATAAATTCTGTTTTTTTGTTTCATAGATCTTTATGCTGTGGCTACAATTATTTCAATTTCAATTATTTACAATTTATTATATATTTATATATTTTGGCGTTATACAAATAAACAATTTCACTAATAAACGAATTTATGTACATTTGAAAATTTTACAGCGAGTTCGTTTATTTATTCAATTGATCAGCATGTAATATTTAAATATGTTCATTGATATGGAATATTTGATATCAATTTTATACATTTCGACAAACACACGCATTTATATTTTTATATATATATATACACACTTCAAATCCCGTTTTTCTCCTATATGTGAGCCGATCGATGGCAATTTATATTTTGTCTGAATGGGATTATTTTCAGACTTCCATTCCGGTGTGAAATCGCATTTCACCGCAAATATCTCTGTCAATATGCAATCTCATGTATGTCATGATTTTGGACTCTCCTCGCTCGCCGCAAATGCATTTCTCTATTGCCACCCTCCCTCTCACCACTTATTTTCCCTTATACCGGCTTGTGATGAGAATGCCATATCTATTCCATCGGATTATAAAGATGGATTGTACTTCAACGGCTGATCCTTTTTCGTATTTTCTATTTAAACGAACATATATAGACATTTTAATTCTCCATATGTTTAAAAAAAGTAAAATTATTTGCTGAACTTTTGATTCGGATTTTTATAAAAACAATATTTTTTTGATAAATTGAAGCATTGCAGATTTCATATGCATTTGTAAATTAAAATATTAATTAATTAAATATATTTTTATTTATTTGTTAATGTTAGTGGTTCTTTTAATAGTGGTTTTATAGATAAATTTGATTACTGAAATTACATGTAAAAACCGGTAATTACTTCAATTTTGTTAGATAATCCTTTTAATTCAACAATATTGCGAATGGATTCCAATGTGATCGAAATAGAATATTTCAGAAGTTTAACATTGGTCTTATTAAAGTGAAACACACGTGTGTCGAGCCAGGAAGAGCATTTTCTTCAGCAGCGGCATTATGCACGAAAATCTGCAACATTTGTAAGAACTTTATAAAATATTTATAAAATTGATTTGCCAAGTTTGATCTTTTACATAAAGTATTGTGTTTTATCAACGTGATAAAGATATTTTGTAATGATAGAACTATTTTCAAATGAATCTTTAATTCATATATAATTGATTGTGAATGTCCTTATTTATATTAACATTTGAATTAGTCAGACTATAAATAACTTGAAAGGAATTTATGGAAGCAATTATAAACCTAAATTGAGGTATGCATATTCAAGTGAGAACCCTTGCAATTCCTATCGATTATAGTGATAAGTGGAATTTGCAGCCACGTAAATCTCCTTCGCATTGATTTATACGGTAATCCAGTATGTTCAAAATCAATTTAATGGAGCGGCAGCTTCCAACTCTAAATTACTATGCTACAACTATTAGAATATTTTAATTGGACACTTATTTTATTTACATAACATTATTGAAACTCTTTTAATAATAATGTAAATATTATGTACTACAATGCTTATAGAATATGTAGTTAAAAATTGAAGAAACTTTGTATCAAATGTATTTACTTTTCGGAGTCACTTTGAATCCCAGGGGTTTGTTAAGCCTTGATACAAAATCGCCCAAGACTAGGATCTAATATATAATGCCCGAACCGGGGATTATTCTTTAAGTCTTAGTATCTCCCTACAACATACTGGTCGCTTCACAGACTCATTTGTGTATCGCATAGTTTAAATCTCCCCTTTCATATAAATAGTTCAAGAATTATCACTTCAAATTAAAATTATGTCATAATTCAATTTACGTATGCGCTATAAAAGTGTCATTATTTAAGATATAATGTTAAAGACCTAAGCTGTCGATACTTCGAAAAAAATAGCTCTTTGGTCCAAAATTAGTCCAGGTAAATATGTTTAAATAATAATGAAATTAAAAGAAAATCAACTGTTACAAATGGCTATAAGACTTTCGATCCAAAATTTTATATTTTATTACCATTTTTGAAGACTGTATTAAACGTTTTCTGAACATTTACAATAGTTTTTGTTTAATTTATGAATAACAAAATTGCACATAACGTCTTTTTCTATTATATTAAATTTATTTAAACTTCATTTAAAGAAAACTAAATATTGAAATGATGTAATATTCCTTAATAAACCTTTTAAAATATAAATCTCAAATGTTTATGTGCCTCCCAGTTACAGATATAATTAGAACAAGTGCTTTATGTTAAAAACTTTAAACATTCCTTTATTCTCTTTATTGTTTTCAATGTCAAAAATTCTCCGAAAAAATTACCGGAAAAGACGTCTAATTTCCAAAAAATATTTGGGTCTTTTTACCCAAACGTTTGCAAGAAAGACAATACATTTGAAGTATCTATTTATAAAATTATCTTTAAATATTTTTGTATCGCGTCTATCTTTTTACATTTGTTCACATTTTTAAGTTAATACAAAACATCTTTTTATTTATTTCTTACACTGTACTAATGTTTCAAACTGGACTAATCGAGGATGTAAATAAAGCAGTCATTTTGAGCATTACTACAATCAATAATTTCAAAATAAGATAACGTAATGAAATTCTTAAGAAATATTCATATTTATATAGTTTAATATATTTTTCTGTATTATATTTTCATTACTATTATGTAACTATTGCAATAAGTAACAATAATAATACACAAAATTAATTTTATTCAAAATACAAAGGTCTGTTGATATAATAAATGTATAAGTTTTACTTATTTATATGAAAGTTATAAATGATGTTTTATTAAAAAAAATATTCGAAGTTTTCTGTATATATAAGAATGTGAAAAGTTCACGTTTATGAAGTAGAAAATCAAATGGGGAACAAACAATTTCCTTGTAAATTGACATCCATTCTGTTTACGAATAAAATGCAAAGTCCAAATTTGTTGAATAAAGTCAAATTATAATAAAAAAAAAATAAGGAGACGCTGGCGAATGGGGTACAGCAGGAATACGAGCAAATACGAGCAGGAAGCAGAAAAACGTATAACTGGCTGTAAACAAGCTGTAGCTGAAAATCCGGATCCTGGAGTTGCTGACACAAAAGGCGCAATCAGTCTGACGTGTCGCAGCCAATCTTCGCGCCCATCTCCTTGGAGACGCATCACCACTCCATCCATACTCTCTCTCTCTCTCACACTTATATTCTCCGCTCTATTTATATATATATATATACACCAAGTATGTCCCGCAGGAGGTGACTGGCAGGGCCCAAGCCCGCACACTGTAATTTCCGTTCCTTGACAGCAGCCCTTCTGATTCCCATCATAACTACCATCTGACAATTTTGCTAAATGAACCCCGACATTAAAACGCACTACTAGTTTTCATCCTTCTTCCACAGAGCCGTCCTTTGCTCAATCCATTTTCCCGTATTTCCTCCTTCCTAGCGGAATAATTGCAGCCATTAAAATGCATTCTGATTAAAACGTACAAATTCATAAAAGACGAGTAATAAGGTCATGAAGTTGAAGAACGAGATGCAACTTTTAACGAGTATCATAAAAGCTGGCAGACGCAGAAAGAGTGAATTTGACGCGTCACTAAAACTGTTTTTAATTAACTGCTAGATGCTGAAAACATTAACAATAAACTCGGTTGACAATTTCCACCTCTCATTTGCATACTTTATACAAAATCTTATCTAACGCAGATAGGAAACACCCAAATCACAACGTTTCAATCCACATTACAGGATATCGAAAATACTGAATTTATTAGCATTTTTTTTTGTGATATGATACACCTCACATTATTATATAAAACTATCCTAATGCTAATGTCATAGGTTACATTTTAAATATTCATCCGTTAATAATAATGGAATGTTCGTAAAGGTTTTAATTATTTTGTTGTAATTTATAAAACATATTTCAAAATCATTTAATACTTAAATTCTAATTATCAATTAATCTTAATATGTTAACAATGTTTCACATACAAGATTTTTGCCATTCTAATTCCAAACTCACTCTATTCAAAAACTAAAATTGTTCCACTCCTCGATAGATACCTCTCCCTTAAATTTATTAAAAAAATGTCCATTCTCTCTCAAAATTGTGTATCCTTTGAAATCCAATAGTTAATAACATTTTCTCTATACTTGAACATGTCGACTTTGCAATTATATCCTTCGTTCCAGTAGATACTTTTTTATTTATTTATGTTAATTTAAATTAATTATATGTAGAATATTTATTTTTTTTGTTTATTCTTTGTATTGCCGATAAATAAATTAAATTATTATTATATTCGTACTTGATAATATAACTTCTAATATATCATTTTATTTTTTTTCTGAAGTAAAAGAGATTAAAAAAAAATAAAATCCAGTTAAAATACCTATTTCCCTTATTTCTTAAGATATTGATAGTAATAGAAATAATTTTCCACTATATCCTGAACTTGATACTATATCTTTAAAATCAACATGGGCCATTTTTAATAATTAATAATATTACATTTTAATGTTCGTTAACGTGCAATATTATGATTTCAACTAAGTGTATTCAAACCTTTTGCCAACTTCTCTATATGAGTCCTATAATAAAAAAAGGCTTACATTACATGGAGAATCTCATTTACTTGAACTTTAGAGAATTTAATTTGAATACAGATCTAAGGATTAGGGAAGTTTAAGTCTGAAAGACAAAAGGTTTACAGCGTTCAAACCAGTTTATGTAACAAAGGTTATGGCCTGTAAATTGCGATTTCTTGCTTGATATAATGTTATGGGAACGAGGATATAAATGCTGCTACTTTGTTCTCAAATAGAGTCAATGTATCAGCAACTATATAAATTCAGGTAATCCACATTTCCAAATGTGTACATTCGTTATATATTTGCTCCAAATAATATTAGTTGGGCATTATTGATTAATACTATTCACGCTAATTCCTATTGTTTTTACATTTTATTTTCAATTGTAATCTCAATTAAAATTGCTGAAATCGAATTAATGAAATTGACTTGCATGTCTAATTAGCAAATAAATGTTTATTTTAAAAATTACTAATATTTGCAATTATTATAGATGACAACAATAGTTATAATGGATACAAATGTAAAAATATAATACTTTATGAATTGGAGCTGCGATGTATCTCAAATGGGACTTGTAAGTGGATATTATGCGAGAAAATACCAAGTATTTTATGAGAACATAGCATGCAGTTTACGAGGCTTGAGCATTTACCATTAGGAGAAGTGCCAGCAAATTAATCGACTTAAAATCAATAAGGAAACGAATTGTTGTTTTATATATCTTGTTTAATTTTGTAATTGAAAATACAAACATTTTATTATTTCTTTTTCAATAAAGTTTTAATATTATTTATCACATTTATGTTTGCAGGTAAAATTACTATTAAAACTACATTTACCGAGAACATTTTTTTATATTTTGTATATGAAGGTTTCTCATTAAAACCAGTATTAACAGATATAAGGAATTAGAACCATTTTAAAATAAAATTGTAATTCAACTAAGCTCTTTGTATTGTACCGGAGGATATTACGAATTCGGTTGTCAGTGATGACTGATAAGAAAAGGCTTCAAGCCAAAGGAATAATATCTCGGTTAACAGTACAAAGCACCAGCATGTTAAGAGTTATGATAGGTCTGTTGGAAAACTAAAATACGAGGGATTTTACTACGATTATACGAGATACCCAACAATTCCAAAATAGACTACTGAACCGACATCACTGTAGTCCACCAGAGGTGAGATATGCAAACAAACAGTTGAGTGCTATAAGCAAAAAGTATGAAGATTAATTCATGGAACTTGCATCACTGACTTACACATGTCTGCACATGCTTTGACGGGATACAACAAAGGTATTCCCAAATATAAGTATTAATCAATATTAATATCACACCTTCCCTTCCCAAATGAAGCAAGTTTAATGAAAACGAAAATACTAATTAAGAAAAATACTCAAAATGTTTATTGAATTAATTAATGTTATATATACGTTACCTTTAAAATGTATACTTCTGGTATTCCATGAAATAATTAATTAGTAATTTCATAAAATACTGATTTATATTAGTTAAATTATTGGATATTTTTGTTTTTATTTACCAGTAATTACATATTTTAATTAAATTATATTGGAATTATAATTTAAAGCATTATTCAACAACAATTGAACTGGAGTTTCATTGTTATTTAAATATATATCTTTTAAATAAATTATATCAAAATAACTATGGTATCTGTTCTATTTTTATTCTATACATTTCATCTTTTCTTACATTTTTTTAATGAGAAATATACCGTGAAACGAAACAAGCAGCCTCTGCGAACAATGGCTGCTTATTTTACAAAGAAACTATATTTTATTCGTTTCATAATAGCCACGGGAAAACCAGAGACCGGAGCGTGTGAGAGAAACGAAAAAAAAAAGCGGTGAGAAAAGATACATTCTTAAAGAAGGAAAAGGGACGACGAGAAGATGGAAGGATGAAAAAAGTAACGTCAGATGCAGCGGCGTCGGGAGGAGCATATGTCTTTTAAGGAAAAGGAATAAAAAAGAAACGGGAGTCCTCCTCATCATCATCACCATCGAGCCTGGAACAAAATAGAAGCTCCAAAAGAAAATGGGAAGGATGAGTGCAAGAAACGCACCGAGGAATCTTCTGGGCTTCGCGGCAAAACCGATTTTATTATGTAGCGAGTTGCGAATGGCAAACAGGGTTGAGATGCCGCCGCGTGTTTCCCACCACTGATAAATCAAGACAAGACTCCTCTGGCGGAACAATCTATGATCCTCGTTATATTTTTCCACAAATCTGAAGTCTTCCAATTTATTTTGATTTCACGCTCAAATAGCGTTTCCTCGATCATAAATATAAAGTTCAATCCTGACTCTGGAGTGTTTAATGTTGGGTTGTAGTATTGAGACCTAGATTTATGATCATTTGAACAATATACAGTTTGATACATTTTGATTGACGTAACCTAATCTAGAACAATATCACTTATATAATGGTATATGATAACAATTATATTTATTATATATTGCAACAACTACATGAAAAAATACAAACGAAAATAATGCAAATTCACAGAAAAGAAAAAAACAAAATTATTGCCATTGCTGCAAAGTGCTATAGATCATAGATATTTCTGCCCTAATAAGTATATTCATTACTAATAACAAATAATCATTTCTGCAGTTTGATATATTTAATACAAATATCAAAAACGTATTGACAAATATATAAAACAAATAATATTATTTTTCATTGGAAGAACTTTTGTGGAATTTGAAATTACAAATTATTATTTTTTACATTTGAATTTCAACCGTCCGCAGAACTGCAATATTGAAAGTTCTTTAATTAATAAAAATAATGAATTGTAAATAATTAATTAATTTCTTATCTAAATTGGTATAACATTCCGTATATAGTTTAATGTTCGGTCGAAGATACTATTTTATTTGATATTTCGTAGACTGGTTCATAACGATCTCCATCTTCTCGCATTAAAAAAATATTCATTCTGCACGAGCAATATATATGGAAATTAGAAGTCTAATTATCTAATGTAGATACGATTTGTATACTGTTTCAATATTTTAGTAATAAACATCTTTATTAATCACAAAAAAGAGTAATTAAAAGGCTAGCGACCTTAATCTTTCGGCCTCAATATTTTAATTATCAGAAAAACTGGATCTGAATGTTTATAAAAGTATTTTCCCTAGTTTAATCTGTAACATTAAAAAAAATCAGAGTCTTCTTAATATTTTTGTTAATGTATTACAATATTACTTAATAAATAATATTATTGCATATAATATTTCTATGTTATCTCTAAAAATGTTGAAATTACTGATGCAAGTAATTCTCAATAAATAATCATTGATTATTTAAATTACATAGATATTATAAGAATGATTCGTATTTGCATCTATGTAAGAAAAAGCGGGTCTACTTCGTTTGCCCGTCAATCATTTGCCCGGCGCTCATTCTCCCGACATCCGTTAGCCCGACTGTATTGAACGCCCGACATTCGTTTTCCCGACTGCATCGAATTCCCGACATCCATTGGCCCGACTATACCAAATTCCCGATATCCGTTAGCCCGATATTCGTTATCGCGAACATTTTATTAGATTTCGGATGTTGTGCAACGATGTTTGTAAACAGTGATAACACTGTACGCTGCGGGGCTTAAACAGACATGCTAAATTCATGCCAATTGAGGAATAAAGCGAGAGAAGGAAGAAAATAGTTGAGTAAAAGATGAAATAGTTGTGATTTCCTTAATGTCTGAAAGGACAGATTTTAAATATCCTGGCAACCAGACACACACCAACTAAAAAGTAAAAGTTCCTTCAAAAGTCATACTGTTCTTCGAAGACATTACTCTGAAAGCAGACCAAAGAAGTTTGAGCTATGTTTACAATCTTCAAGAAGTCTCCAAATATGTTGGAGAGGGACAACTGCACATCTGTGATCTCTTCACAAATGCTACAAAGACACAAAGTGGTATATGAATGACCAATGGTGCAAATACATTGATTCAAGCCATGGAAATGTGATATATGAGATATTTGAAAATGCAGGTAACTCTTCTTAAGTCAGTTCTTTTATGTAATACTCTAGATGTTCCAGACTTGCACTCTGTCTGTCATGAAATAGACAAGAGGCCACACTGTGACATTCCATCAATGGGGTGCAGTAATCCAGGATGAACAAGACAATGTTCACTTATAAGTCAAGCATCTTGGCAACCTATTCTATTTAGACTAAAAGTGCATTTAAAGTGTAATATAACCACAACCACCATAAAACACTTAAATGCAACAGTTTTCCATAACGTGCCACACTTTACAGATATATTATACCAATACAAAAGAATGAAACCTAATAAATACAATTTGGAGAATCGTTGACGGGGTGAAGAAGATGTAGATGCGGAGAGATTTATTCGATTGATACACAAAATATATTTAGTCGTATATTTAAACACTGGTACAGATTGTGGACACAGGCACAGAAACAATTATGAAATGAATACGTTACAGGGAACCTTACTGCTTGACGGACGAGAGACGAAAGAGGTCCGTACTGACCGGCGGGTGTGAGACAAGAGAGAGAGAATATTCCGGGTTCGTCTCTTTTATATGGTTTTGGGGGTCGTAAACTTAAGCCGATGTTTGTGACAAAGAAGTATATCCTAAACATCTGTTTCGCACGTGTGGGCGGACATGAGCCCCACAACAACTTAAACATAATCTCATCAATAGAAACTGTAAACACCCTATGATATGAGGGATGAACTTCGATGATATGTTCTGTTCATTCATTGCCGATCTCTATTTACTTCCTCTAATTAATTTCATAATAACCTTGCATATCTGTTGATATTAATCATTCATTTAAAATACTGGTAAATGAATCAACATTAGCAGTTAATATTGTTTTGTAAAGTCATATATAAGTCATTCATATATGAACTCTTCGGTTTCCATCTTTCTTACTAAGTCCATATAGTTATCCTCAAATTAATCAATCTACATTTTTAATATTCTTCTCAATATGCAAATAACTTGCTTCAATAACCCCTTCTCCAACATATTTGGAGACTTCTTGAAGATTGTAAACATAGCTCAAAGTTCTTCAGTCTGCTTTCAGAGTAATGTCTTCGAAGAACAGTATGACCTTTGAAGGAATTACTCTAGATACATTTTACTTTTTTATTTGGTGTGTGTCTGGTTGCCACGACAAATTACAATCTGTCCTTTCGGACATTAAGGAAATCGCAACTATTTCATCTTTTACACAACTATTTTCTTCCATCTCTCGCTTAATTCCTCAATTGGCATGAATTTAGCATGTCTGTTTAAGACATGCACCGTACAGTGTTGTCACTGCTAACCAACATCCATTATCTAAGAAAATGTTCGCGATAACGAATGTCGGGAATTTGATGTAGTCGGGATAACGGATGTCGGGAACTTTATATAGTCGGGAATTCGATGCAGTCGGGCTAACGGATGTCGGGCGTTCAATGCAGTCGGGCGAACGGATGTCGGGCTAATTAGCGTCGGGCAAATGATTGACGGGAAGTCTAATGTCGGGCCTTTGAACGGGTTCCTACCTAATATATACATTTAATAATAGATTATGAAATAGTGAACGTCTTTCACATAATGTAATATCTCGTATAACGAATAGATAAAATGATTAGTTCTACTAATAAAGTAAACTGTAGGACTTAGACTATTCGAAACTATATTATTTAAAGAACTAAATATATGAAAAAAATAAATCTTTAAAAAAAGACATGGTATAGAGTTTTGTTGGTTTTTGAGTCATTAAAGGTATTATAAGGTAAGACAATTGCACTATTAATTATTCTTATTTCTATTAAATGTGAATAAGATATATGTATTTCAATTAAAATTATTGATTCGTATTAAAAATATAGTCATTGTAATTGGATAAATTCTAGACAATATATGTAATGTAGAACAAGAATGGTCTATGGTAAAACGCGGAAGAATAATTAATGAGTGTAATCTTTCAGGCTGGTAAATAACTAAGGCTCATTAATCTTGTGAGAATAAAATAAGGCTAATTAATCTATTATTTTGATCAAACTTTTATAACATTCTAATATTATAAATATTATGTTTATTTTGCATATATTATAGTTTATATTGAGTCAAAAGGATTGAGATTTCGACTATGAAAAAAAACATATTATTTGCTGTTGTATCAACGATTAGCTATACTTAAATATATATGATTACGATTACAAATAAATAGAATTATATAAATAATCAGAACTATCTAATATTAACTAATTTAATATCTAAACTTATAATGTTTTTTTTAATATTAATTTATATTGGTTATATTTTTAAACAGATGTAGTTTAGTACACCCATACCTCGCTGTACGGCCGCTCTTTATACGGCATTTCGCTATAACGACCCTCTTCAATTAGGCACGTTTTCGATTTACGTCCTAAAATGTTTCGCTATAACGGTAAAAAAAACTTTTGTTCCATATTGATATATCTACATGTTGCCAATCTTGCGCAAGCGCAATAATTGCTCCTTATACGGCTTTTCGCTTTGCGGCCAAATTTCGTGGAACGTATCTAGGCCGTAAAGCGAGGTATGGGTGTATAATGTAATCATTAATTTTAAAATACTCTTTAAGGGTGTTATAAGATATATATATAATCCATAATCCAAATACATAATATATAGAGCTTATCAGATGAAAGTTATTATTTTCTTTAATTGTCATTTCCAAATTCTGATATCTGATGGCATACAAAAAATATATTACGAACAAAACACAAGAAGAAATTCATATTACTGTAAATACATATATAATACAATGTACTTCGAAACATTCTGTGTAATGAGACAGTTATGGTTTAATAGTTATTTTATTACTGTTATATAAAAATCTTCATTATATTAGGTTTCGATATAGCCAAGTAGTGGATCCAATAGCTGTAAACGCTTACGACCAATGGATTTACCAAATTACCGGTAAATTTTAACAAATATACCGGTAATAATTTGTTTTTTTAAATTTCAATGATAATTGATAACAATTCCTTTAATTTAATAGTGTTACATTACGGGGATTGTTGATTTTGTAATCTGTATAAAAACATATTTACAAATGATTATCAAACTTGAGAAATAATGCACTGAATACTAACTAAGCCAGGTTATATTTACAGACTAATACCCAGTCGAATTATGTAATATCAGTGTTAGATTAGATAGCAAACCATGTTCATAGAAAAGGGAACTAGTAGAAATAAAAATTATATCGTAACACATGACTATTATACCACAGCCTAAAATAAGTTGTAAAAACAAAAAAAATACGTCAAAACAAAACAAAAACTTAACATTTTTACTTTTTTCATTAAGAAATACTGCGAGTGATTGATTATTGCTTAACTGATTGTTACGTGAATAAATCTTACAAAAAAAATATTCCACTAATGAACACCGATCAACGTTTCACTCTATAATTGCATTAACTTTTAATCGATTATGGTCGTTAACCGATCACTCATTGTATATGCATGTTCATTTATTAATATATTAAAAATTCAAGTTATTGTTTTATAATACTATATAAATTACCAGCATTTTTAAATAATTTGGAACTATTATTAACTAAATTAAAAAAAAAACTGACAGAGTGACACAGAATAACGGGAATTCTTCGTATAATTCTTTATTTTGTTGACGATAGTGCAACAACTGAAGGAAAGCGATTACCATTTGCGATTAGAATTCTCTTAATAAAAGATAATAAACATAAGCAATGACGATTAATTTTTAAGCAAGTTATGGATGTCAGATGAGACCCATTTTCATCTAAGAGGTTACATGAATAAGCAGACATTTCATTGCTGGACAGACACAAATCCTAATTAAGTTCATGAGCGCCCTTTACATGCTAGTAACGTGACGGGGATCACAGTAACTGTTAATGCGGATAGTTACGTGGAGATATTACAATCTTTAGATACACTTGAATTCAAAAAATTTCCACACGTTCAAGATACCTGGTATAAACAGGATGGAGCAACGTCACACACTACACGGCAATCAATGGAAGCTGCGATAATTGTGAGATAACCGTGTGATCTCAAGATTCGGCAACGTCCCTTGGTCACCCAGATCACCAGATTTATCCGTTTGTGATTTTTATTTGTGTGGCTATCTCCAGAGTAAACTGTATATAACTCGATCAAGAACTCTGGATAAGTTAAAATAGCGAAGAATGAAGAATCTCAACAGCAGATTTCAAGAATGCATTCCTACAAGAGATCGGCATCTAAAGGACGTAATTTTCAAAATATGATAAATTTCATTAATGTTTTTTGTAGCATCCTGTATTTCATCAAGGCCTTTGTAATAGTTATTTTTTATTTGTTTAATTATTATGTAAATAATAAATTAAAAACCAAATAATCTTTGCAGCAATAGCATTATATTTTCTTTTCTTTATTAGTATTGTATTGATTGTATTGTGTTTCTATTTTTTTATTGGTTGTAGCAATAAATGTTATTATTGTTAAGACTCTCGCATAATGTATCTGTACTCGTACTAATATATTTGTGCCATTTCGGTGTTGGTCAATTTTATTAATGGACCCCAGAAAGGGCGAGAATACTCATTAACATTTAACACTGTGCTTCCCAGTGGCGCAATTAATATGCGAACCGTGTGAAGTCTACAAATATAAAAGCATAATTTCTGCGAAATTTGCACGTCTTAAATAAGAAATACATGTATTAGCGAGTACGAGCAAATACCGCCCAAATCACCCCTCAACCACCCACCTAAAGTGGGCCGAAGGGCGCACACACCGTCCGGCGAACGCGGACCGCTAATGTCCGATCGCCCTTTATGCGCCGGAAATTGCATTGCATGTCATCACTAAACTTCCGCTTTCGGCTGTGCCCGTATTGTAACTAATGGCCGTAATTAAAGGGCCAGATATATCCAGCGTTTTCGAATCAATTACCTGTATTAATTAGAATTAAAATCCAAAGCGCTTTATATGCAAAAAACTGGGACGCTCCTGGATGCCGTTGGAACGTTGGTTTTAATCTAATTGAAATTGATTTGCCCGGATCGCATGAATGCATTTCGTTCCATGCACCGTTCATCTATATCCAGTCACATAATGTAGGTATTTTACTAACGTCATACTCTTTTCCATTATTTGTTTTTCTAGCGTAAGAGCAATTCTTTGTTTCCAATATTAAAAGCTATATTTATGCCAGAATGGGAATACGGATTTAATATACCTGTCTTTTTAAATTTATGATTTTAGTAATTCCAGCATTGCATAGAGTTACAGTTTACGTATTTTTAATAATAATAACATTTGTTGCAACAATAAATACAATAAAAACGAAAAAATATAAACAAATTAAAAATTCTATTTTGGGGCAGAAAGACCTATGGTCAATGACAATAATTGTGTTTTATTTTCTGTGTATTTACATTATTTTAGTTTGTATTTTTCTTGTAGTTGTTGCAATAAATTTAATAATAATAATAAATATCTATTCCTACAAAGAACTATTGGCCTTTCTGCCTATATGTATTTATATTTTGTTGTATTGTGTATTATTGTATGAATATTTTTTTCCTGTTTTTTTTAAATTCCATTTTACAGCAACCATATATACAATCGTGATATGGCAGATTCAAAACGCCAATACAAAACCGAGTCTATTACCACACGTTGAACTCTATTCTATAAATCAATATATACATATAGCGAAACTGATATGTTTTTGTATCGCTCACTCCACAATAACAACAAATCTATTTATTATTATTTTTAATTTTGATAGGTAAATATAAGAATGATTTAATGTATGAATGAATGAAAATACAAATGAAAAATACTAACACTTTAAATTTAACAAAAAAGATTTAAATCGTAGCGTTTCTCTTATTATTATGTAATGAACATTAATTAAAATTTGATAGGTTTTTTCTAATTACCTCTTTTCTCGTTTTATACCAATATTAAAACTACGAAGTAGACACTTTTCAATAAAAAAGCTGATAATTTACTGGATAAATAAAATATTTATCTTTTTTGGGTAAAAGGTAATCTTCTTCATATGGCATTTGTGTATTCTAATTGAAATATCGAACTTTAGTAACACAATAATGTTGAAATTAATTATTGATTTAACTATTAATTAATTGCACATAAGTTATTTAGTTGTTGCATTCAATATATTTTAATTATATCTGAAATTAGTTTGGATGTAGATAAATTGCATGTGAGTTGAGCGTATTTGTCAATTGGTAGTAATTAATTATCCACAGCCAAATTCTCTGTTATTCTGAGTAAATTATAGATAAACTAATAAACTAATTCTTGTATTTTCAGATGAAAATATAGCATCTACATTAACTCAAAAATTAGAGAAAAATATTAGGAATATCATAAAACTAAAAAGTAATAATAATTTGTAGGTAAATATTTTGAAAACAGATTCATAATAATAGGAAAACATTTTTTTATATCAAATAAAATCAAATGTTTAATTTAATTAGAGTTAATCTTATAAAAAGAAATATATATTTATTTAAACAAATTAACTTTGGGCATTGATCCATCAATTGAAATACTTCTTTCCACACATAGTTATAATACAAGAAATAGAAAATGTGAAAGTAAACAAATTCAATATATGTTATAATTTATAAAGAAATTTAAAAAAAGTACAAACAATAAATGGAACTTGAATATAAAAATATACTTGTTCAAAATATGTTGTCTAGAATAAAGAAAACACGGAACGGTTATTTAAGTTACGTTAGATATTGAAGATTTATCGAGTGGATTATTGTGGTTCATCTTTTAACTCTCCAATGAACTGGGAACCAATTTCTAAAGATTAGTTCTCATAAGCTGCACGTAAACTAAAACTAAATCTACCATAAGTTTTCTCAGACAATATCTCTTTTATACTCAATTTTACCTTTTCAGTCGTTTCGTATTACACGAAAATATAATTATTTCTTTCTTTCATTTAGTCAAAGCGTAGGTTTTTTTGTATCCAAATAAATAAATATAAAATTGTACTTTTGTATATAAATGCTTTACTTTTATCTGTTACGATCCTATTTTGGTTACCTTTTCAGCTTCACTACTATTTTGTGATGGTCGGTCAGCAGTTTTGTTGGAACCAGCATCTATCACATCAGATTTGTGTAATGCAGTGACTCGGTGAAGTGTTGCCCATGCTTTACTTTAATTAATTATAATTGATATTGATATATTTTTTATTATACAAAATTAAATCTTGTATTAATTTCAATAGCTATTTCTAGATAAATCAAATAAATTACTATTATTAATAAATTATAAATAAATTACCTATAATCGTCTCATACAAAACTGTCTTAACTATTTATTACTTTTCATAGATACGTCTATCAATTCTTTTCAATTGTATTTTTGTTCTAAATCCAATGTCCCTTATAAAATGGTTCTTTGTTATGATTGTTTCCATGGTGAAGTAAAGAGGGATTGTAAGTGCAGGAATTTAATTGAAAATAAATAAGAGCACGATCGAAAAGTATCCCTTTGGTGCAAAATCAAACAAATTAAATTTAAGACTTCTTCGATTCGGGACTACATACAATTGGCAATTTATTTGATGATAATATTCTTGTAAACTATTTCATATATCCGATATATACCATAATATTATTTAATAACTATGACTTCAGAGGTCTTCAATGAAAATGAAGAAATAATAAAAACTCAATATAATAGTAATAAGTAAATATAAAGAAATACAAATGAAATACAATGCTATTTTTATAGTATAATATTATAGTTTAATAAATTGTTAACAAAATATAACAAACAGTAATTCAATAATTTAAATCAAAATGTTCTTAAATGATTTATTTGTATGAAGAGCAAATATAAAGTAAATGTATGTTAAGGTAAGTAAGTAATTTACGATAACATAATACATCTTATAAAACGTTAATTATTATTTTTAGTTGAGTAGAATTATGAAAAAAAAAATATTACCAGTACTTTTTATCAATTAGTTGACTTAAGTTCGTTTTAATATTTCATATACACCCATACCTCGATATACGGCCGCTCTTTATACGGCATTTCTCTATAACGGCTCTCTTCAACTAAGGCACGTTTACGATTTACGGCCTAAAATGTTTCGCTATAACGGCGAAGAAACTTATTTCGAAGTCGTTATATACATGTTGCCAAGGAATTAAAATTAACAACAATGAACCATGTTTGGAAAAAAATATGGCCAGAATGTGTAAAATGTACTGATGCAGTTCATTTCTTTCCTGAAATTAGGCGAAACAATTTCGATCTAACACATGAACTCGGCTTTGAAAGTTTGAACGAACGTGATGTACTTGATCTACTTGAAGTTGGTACGGAACCCCTTTTATATGAGGAACTCATACAGTTGCAAGCAGAACCCTCATTTAAAGAAGAGACAGATCCAGTTGTATCTAAACAGCTAACATCAAAATATTTGTCGAAAGCTTTTTCCTATTTCGAACAAGGAATAAACATATTCCTTGAAAACAATCCTGACGTCGAACGTAACGCTAAAATTTCTCGAGGAATTAACTCATCCATTAGCTGTTATAAATCACTGAACGAAATAAACTAGAAGGCAAAACAAACAACGTTGGACAATTTTGTTAAGCCAGACCCATCTTTACCAGCGAAAAATGATGACGATAGTGATCTGCTGAGTGAATATATAGTATTCAATACTCACAGTAGTTAGTTCTGTTGATCTGATGTAGTTGCAGTGCAAATTACTCAAAATTCAAAATACTACCATGATGAAATTTGTAGAATTTCAAAGTCCACGATTCTATCTACATCTAAGAAGATCTTCACCACGCTGATCGCTTTAATTTATAATCATCAATAGAACTGCATTCTTCCTTCACTATCTTCACTATCTAACGACGAAAAATGAGAAAAGATTAGAATACATGATGCCCTGGCATATATCTGAAGATGTAGCGCTAATATTTTTCATTCCAAGAAAACGATTCAACAGAAAGTAGTATTTCTACCTCTGGGAAATGGGAACAAAGTGATGACGTTATTACAAATAGTCCAATTCTATAGAATAGAATATTTTAATATATGTTTCTAACGATTTTTGTTATAAACGCAAATTATTAGATGCAAAACCCGCCTCGCGCCGTCTTTGATCTATTGCCTGATTTCTCAAGGCTAAATACACAAACACTTTTTAAGTGTTAGTAACAGTTCAAAATTTGTCATATATGTCATATATGTGTGATATACTAATTAACATTATATATCCTCAATATGTAAAGTATTGAATCATATTTTAAATGCTTCAGGAACTATTGCTTAGAAAAGTATTACTTTAATTATTTTTTCTATCTTTAAATTTGTCTCCTTTCCAATTGCCAACATAGAATTGTCTTCAATGAAATATAGTTATAGTTGAATCTGCTTATTAAAATTTAATTTGTCGCTCAATATTGTATTTTCTCTACTTTGTTGAAGCGGATGCTCACAATTTAGTTGCACGCTTATTTCAGTTACACTGTACACTTCTGAATGTAAAATTGATAAATATTAGTCTTCCTTATATTGCAATATTACGCGTGGAATGGAAATTGCGCGCAATAAGAATATTGTGCGCTCCTGCAGGGAGCTAGAGGATAGACGAGAACTATTAAATGGAGAGAGAACTATAAAATACAATAACAGAGAATGTGGGTCAGAGACGTAGCAAATTTATATAAATTATAGTTAATATGTGAGTATAAAGGGGAATAAGGGCCAGTGGAAAGGGAAACAGCGGGGTGTGTACATGCAGGAGCAAAACAAATTCCTAGGAGACCACTAATAAAAATCCTGGTTCATGCCTCTCGTCTTGTAGCCGGATTATATTTTCCGGGGAAAAGAGAGGAATTGCGTTAGATTTCCCACAGGCATAACCGCGCTAAGCCCTTCTTCATTCGCACGACTAAATGTACATCCCTTTTAAATACAGTAAGAAAATAGCTCGGCTGTATGCGTTTTATTTATTTCCCTTTTCCGGCTGTTACAAAAAAAAGGGGAAGTCGGGGTAGAAAATGAAAACAAAATAGAAATGGGTAGCGCCGCGTCGCGAGATGAGATTGGAATTGAATTTCGGTGCGGTCTGCCTGGGAAATCAGAACTAAAATTAATCCTTGTTTGTGTGTGTGTGTATGCACGAATACGTATATGTGTACACGATTTTTTCCTACCGCTTTTTTTTTCTGTACCAGCATCCCGGCAGTAGTAGTAAATTAAAGCAACGTAACAATCCGAGCGTGCTAGAAGCATTTACAGTTTTAATTACCAACAAACAATGGGAACACGAAACAAAAGTCGTACAGCTCAATCATTCGCAATCTGCATGCTGACAATTAACGGGTATTCTTTCATCTGGCTGCCTATTAAATGCCAGCCCATATTGAAAACTTAGCTCGTCTATACACTACTCGACTCGGCTCTCATCCAGATGTATTTTTCCAATAGTTTTAGCGGGTTCTCCGTTCCTCCGCATCCTTTTTTTTGTTGTTATTTCCTTCATCTTCTTCGATAAATTAAATTTCCAAGCTAAAAAATTCAATTTCCCACGACTATATATTAGAATTGTGTGTTTAAAATACCGTGCCTCGAAACTATCCATCAAATGTTCCGACAGATACATGCCCTTTGTTATATATTTTGGTGGCGCTGATGCTTTGAAATTGATTACTTTTCCTACAAAATACACTCCCTCATTCACTGAGTCAACCGCAGGAAAGGTACTGGTAAATATTTTGGGAATGTGAGTTTAATGTTAGAAAGTCCTCCACAGTGCATTTATTGTGATTAATGCCTTCAAGTTAAAATGTACAATTACCAAAAGTTATTCTTTTAGATTTCTTCGTAAAGAATATTAAAAGTTTTTTTAGAAAATTACAAGTTTTAGTCTGGACGTCTTCTTAAATCATTATCTGTAAAGAAGTTTAATCATTGTGAATGTTAAGCAGCTTATTAAATCTCATTTTAATATTTTTTGATCAGATTTTTAATTTATTCCTTTTTTATTTGTATTTCCAAGTTATTTTCCATTATATTTTGAATTGAATAAATTGCTCCTTGTCATCTTTCACTACCTTATTTTGCTGACATGTAAATGTCGGAAACATCGGTCAGCGGTGAGATTCGAACCAGCACTATTTCGGACCAGATTTTTCCTGCAGGAAGTCTTAACCACTTTGTCGTTATTTTCCAAATTTGTTGATTGATCATAAGGATAACATATTTTCTGGTATGTTTTTAAGCAATATTTAATGTTTTCTTAAAAATCTGCTAATGCTTCAATATTTTTTTTTTAGATTTAGTTACGTTCCATGAAACTTGGCCGCAAAGCGAAAAGCCATATATTGAATCAATTATTGCGCTGTATCGACATCGAAAAAGTTTTTTTTGCCGTTATTTTTTTAGGCCGTAAATCGAAACTATCCTTAATTGAAGAGAGCCGTTATAGCGAAATACCGTATAAAGAGCGGCCGTATAGCGAGGTATGGGTGTATTAATTATACAAGAATAGTTTATCCCATTTATATTCTATTTCTTTCAAATTTCGGTTGACATATATGTAGTTGCCGTTAAAAAAATAAAAGCCGATAGTATTATTCAGTGAAGACAAAATGCAAAAATATATAAAAAAAGGTATTAAATAAATAGTAATTACTTTACATGATATGAAAACATAATATTATACAATATTTTTTACTTCGTCGATATTTGTTAATTACGAAGAAAATAATTAGATTTCATATTTTATAACGAGTGAATTCGTATAACGAGAAGCATAAACTCAGCATTTGTCAAAACGTAAAATATCCAGGGACATAAAATTGTTAAAACTGAGTATTCGTAAAACACGAATGGGTAAAGCTGGTTTACTATTGAACAATTGGTAATAAAATAATCTTAATTTAAACATTTGTTATATTCAATACTATTATAGTTGGATTATAAATAACAATTACTACTTTGATTTATTTATTTTTGTTAATGTTAACAATTGATATATGTTAGAAATAAAATGTATATTAATATAATCTGAAGAGTGGGGGTAACCCTAATATTATCAGGTATATGGTAGATATTTCCAAATTCTTTTACGTTGAAGTGCGGTAAAAGTTTGGTTTTGTTGGCGGACCATAAAAAGTATGAAAAAAAGTTGTTTTTGATCCTTTTTGAAATATTATATTTTACTATCTAATTATATATTACTTATATAATGCGTGAAAATAATTCTAAGGAAGATTTTGTAAATCGAGTAATTGAGTTTATTATTCTCTAACATTTAGTAGTAATACCAAGAAATATAATCAGGAAAGTACACTATTTTATCTTAACTCTATTGATCAAGATAATTATAATTTGATGTAATTAAATCTTGGATTACTCTTGTAATATTGTTCAATTACAATAAATGTAAATTTTGAAATATAGAAACATTAAAAGTTTTATTACTGTATAAATCAATGAAAATTATGTGTTATTTCCTTTTATTATTACTGAAATACTAAAATTATATTATTAATATGTAATTTAAGTATCGTAAAGATTGCGGACAATAGTCCTTTGTATCAATGAAGACATATATTTTTATTATTAATTTTATATAAAAAAACATTTGATGCACGATGAAATCACAGAACACATCGCAAATTATATTTAAAAATATTATTAAAAACATTTAATATTACAACTACATGATAATATAAACTCAATACAAGAGTAGCGAAGAAATACAAAGTAAAGAAAAATGAAATAAAATGCTGTTGCTGCAAAGAGCTATCACCCATGAATATTATAATGAATTGTGGTACTTGAATTACAGGAAAAAGAAAATAAAATCCTCAGGGAAAGGTAAGGACCATAATTATAGGGACAATAGGTGCTGGTAAGTCTGGAATTCTTATATTTTGGAGAGGTTGATGGATTTCGGGGGAAACAAAATGTGGAGAGAGAGGATAAATTTTCGTCTTTTGAGATTAATTTAAGGGAAAGGGAGAGGTACCTATCGAGGACGGAATAATTTTGTTTTTTGGAGGGTCATTCGGAGGGTTATGGAGGAGGTTATTTGTAAATGTTATTATTTTGGTTTAACGTATTTATTTATGCAATTTGTATAATGAAATATGAGAAGAAGCAAGTTTCAAAGGTATAACTGTAAATGGGATTAGAAACTTTCGTTATGAAAAGGAAGTAACTAAATTAACGAAACGTCGAAGCCCATACACATATTCAAAACATTCCGAAACACTTTCATATGAAAGCTTATTACGGACGGGTAATATTGAAAGTTAAGTTAGTTTGAATGTTAGTTAGTTAGCAGGGATAATTACGAAACGGGCTTTTGAGGGCAATTTTGTTAATTCTAAATAGCCAGTCGTCGGCGTTGAACTTCTTCCATGCTTTTCACGCCAAACATCACGCACATATTCACATACGTATTTTATATATACACACATGGGCATATATACATAGGAAGTTGTGTGTTGTAAGCGCATTGGCGATAAAGTGATGCAAATGGACTCAGGAGCAACTCGGGGTCTCACAATGGCGCAATCTGAGACTCGCATCCAACCCAATGGCATCATTCCGTCCCATATCTACTCCCAAACACACTCCTGGAATTCCAAATGCGATCTCTCACCATATTGACAGCACAGATTAATATCCAATCTTATAACGCCCACATACCCTTCACCTCATTTCCTTCGCCAATTCTTTCCTGTACGCTACGTCGTCCTCATAAATTTAAAAGGTGTCTCCTCACAACAAAAAAGAACCAATTGAAAACCAGCGAAAGACTTCCGCATATAAAAATCCCGAACATAATAAAGTCTGAGGGTCTAATCCAATTTGCTTTTTTTTATTGAATTAAAATTTTATTTTATTGCATCATTTGTTTATATCACATATTAGTATGTGTATAATTTGGAATCTCGCAATGCAGAACACTTGTTAAGCGAAATAATTATTTGTATATAAATTAATTTTAACTATGACAATACTGTAAACGTATATATAAATTGTTAAGAAGGGTCAATCAACCTATTTTTTTCTTATGTTGCTGAATTAACAAACCAGAAATGTGAAGAATCCTAGATTAACTATATATATAAACCACCGGCTTAAGAAAATAGGGTATGGTAATATATATGTGGGGCTCATGTCCTAATCTGTATTTTTTGTTTAAATATATGTTCATATATTTTGTGTATCGAGTGAATAATTCTCTTCGTATCTTCATCCTCCTCACCTAAATATGAATCTCCAAATATATATGAATGCATAATCAACTAATCTCAGTGGGATCATATCAAGATTAGTTTAGCTATTAATTAATTAACAAAATTAATTTGAAGATGTTATAATAGATATAATAAAATTATCACAATATACTCAACAGTCTAACGCAAAAAGCAACATTAAAATTCTAAATTAATTATAATTCAATATTATGATAATATTTATTGATTATTTTAATTGTCAGGAGTTTTTATTAATCAAAATTACTAATATGTTTACTTTTCCTTCGATCATTTTCCAAGTAAGTATGAAATATTATGTAGATTATGACGGAATAATAGCTTTCTTATAAAACGATGATTATGGTATTTGGACATTTTTTGTTTTAATCTGATAAACAGAATTAACATATTTTTTATTATGAACTAGAAGAAAACATTAACTGAGATTATCAAAATGATTGTTACTTGGAGTTACATAATTATAATTAGTTATATCAATAATATTACTCTGAGATCGTCGAAGGTAATTCCTGCTTTTAAAATTTTCGGTTTACGAATAACTGACATTCAGAATACTACTAACCAAAACCCATCGGTTTAGGGAATTGCAGAATTAATGTACAAGTATACAAAAATAATAGTTGGCTGTTGTGAAAATTAAAAACGTCGTATGGGATAAGAAGCCTTTGACCAAACTAACCTCTGACCGAAGTAGCGTATAAATAAAAATAATATAAGAGTGTCAGTAAGGTTTTGTAATATTTGTAGTCTCTGCATTAACGTATAAATATTCATATGAGCTTATTAACTGGCTGTTGTAAATTTACTAGCATATGAAAGAACTAGCGTACACATTATAATAATAATATGATCATGTGAGTCTTGTTTTGCAATATTTGCAGTCTCTGTTCGCATTAACATACAAATATTCTTATGAACTTATTCCGTTCAAAGTTCCGACATTCGAATTCCCGTTAATCATTTTCCCAACGCTCGAATTCCCGACATCCGTTATCTCGACTGCATCGAATTCCCGACAACCGTTATCCCGACAATATCGAATCGTTATCGCCCATGTCTGGAATTTGATGTAGTCGGGATAATTGATGTCGGGAATTTGATATATTGGGGATAACGGATGTCAGGAATTCGATATAGTCGGGATAACGGAGAAGGAAAAACTTATTTACTAGAATCTGAGCGACTAACGTACAAATAATAATATGAACGTGTCAGTCAGGTTTTGTTATATTTGTAGTCTCTGTCCGTATTAACATACAAATATTCGTATAAGCTATTAGTTGGCTATAGTAAATTTACTAGCATCTGACCAAACTAACGTACACATGTTCATATGAGCTTAACAGTCGGCTGTTATTAAATTATTAGCCACTGGCCGAAATAACGTATGTTACGTAACATATTCAAACGAGCGTATAAGATGAAGAATAATATGGACAGCGCATAAAATTACTAGTCTCTGACTGAAATAATTAATTAATGTAATTGCATTGTGTTTTAATAACTTTATTTTCATGTAACTCATTTTATTAAATATCAAAACATTACCGAAATAAAAATAAATTTTAAGGTAGTAAACAATATGAATTTCGAATAAATTGTATAATAAATAAATGTTCCGATAACGAACACTTGACTGATCGATTGAGTTTTCTGTTGAGAACTATTGATTGTTAAGTGCATATATATCTATAAGCATCTTAATTACCTAGAAATGTGTTATATGTTTATATTAACTTCTTCTTTGATGAATTGCTATTTAAATAGCTTGTACAAGATTTTGTACGTTAAATGTATTGGTTCATTATATTTATCATTTTATCATGAATTACTACATTTAGTAAAGTATAAATTAATTATTATATAATATTTAAATAATAAGCATATATTATTCAGTTTATATTTCATGAATTAATTATAATCAAATTATGCATATGCATATTACAAGAAACATTATCATTACTAAATTAAATTGAAGCAACAAGACCCATTTGATTAAACGTTTTCTTCAATAAATATCCCTTATAGAAGAGAGAGTATGTTATATAAAAATAGCCTGCAAGCGTCCCTTTGAAGAATCAATTACAGCTATACAATAAAATGAAAAAGGTAGGCGCAGCCTTAGGTTGAGAAGCAATAAAAGTTGCATTATTTATTAAATTATTGCTTTGTAACATGAAATGTGTAATTGAAATTTTTGCAAATGTAATTCAATACGATGTCTTTCATCTGCGTGTTATTGTTTTTCCTTTCTTTGGTGGCGCTTCGCAAGTTGGTAATTGAAACAAGGAAACTCGATCCCCGGTTTACTTCGCATTCTCCTGTCTCGGTTGAAAGCATTTTTATAATTTGAATATAAATATTGTGCGCTCTTCATACTTTTTTTTTACATTTATTTTATTAAAAATTATTCAAATTCTGAGGGGTTCTAATGACGGAAAATATGTATGCATTACTGGTTCGTTATATACACGTTTCAATTTCGCTTATTTCCAACTGCTTCTTCGCATTTCGTCCTTTTATACTGCTGACGTCCTTGTGTTGAAAATATATACGTAGGTTCATCTGCATACGTACACGAGAGCACATATTTTTTTGGAACGCGATGTTACGATGTACAGGAATGATTTCCCTGGGGACGACATCTTGAGCTTCGATACCTGACATGTGTCAATTACCTTTCTAATACACCTTATCAATAGACTCCTCCTTGTCGCCTTCAACGTGTGATAACTTGTTACCTATTTTATTTACATAGTGCAGATCACTTTAATATGAAAAATCGCATACACAAATTGACATACATCAATTTGTGTTACATCAGTTATATAAAAATACATAAATATATATTGTTTTAATATGTTTTAAGAAAAGAATTGTGCAATTTTTCTATTTTAAAAATATCTTTTTTTAAATTCTTCAATTGTTGGTAAAGTTTAAAACAAACCCCATTCATATGTTTTACTGGTATGGTATGTGTATAATAATATATCACATACATATGTTTTAAATTGCAAAAGCTAAAAATATAAATGTCAGAGTTTCTTAAACTATATAATCTCAAATAATGAGATCTTTGTACATATTATGAATAAATAAGTATTTTAACATTGGACACATTCTCACATAAACCAAAGGCAATACAGAATTTACTATTTTTTATATCATTTAAATACATTAAAAAAAGATAATTATTTATTTTCCGTTACAATTTCTTGAATATAAACTAACTGGCATATACAATTTTACTTGTACTAGAAATTTAAAATAATAATAAACACAATAAATTGTATTTTTCATAATTGACCGCAGTCTTTCCACCAAAATTCAAATCATTCATGTAATTAATTAAATAGTGTAGGAATAATATAATTTAGTTGCATTTAATATTGACGAAGAAATTGTTCCTCACATATTGAATATCCTGAATAATTGCTCTGAAATAAACGATCGGAGCTAAGCAATTTGCAAATATACAGGATATGTACTTCAACATAAAGTTTACGTCAACTTTATGATGCATGCACTTCATTTACTAAGCTTTAATGCTTCAAAATAGTAAATTTTATTATGGCAATTTGCGTAAGCCCTTGATATATCATTAATGCAGGGAATGTAGGTTAATGTGTTAATTACAATCGGCCCTGTCAAAATGAACTGTAAATCCTAGAATCTTATTTAGATTAATTTTACAATGTATACATATGCTCTTCTAATATTGATATATAACATATTTTAGAAACACATTATTCGTCATTAATTGTTAGTAAATAATAATTCCCTAAATTATAAACAGGACTAGAGTATGAAAGTTATAATATAATATCTTCCATGTGGTATACAAACGTAATCTCTTATTGTTTGTTGAAATTGACATATAACGAAGGAACATTAGTAATAATATAAACACATTATTCGTGAAAAAACTAAGTCATAGACTTAAAAAAACAATATTAAACATGAAAATTGTATCCATGTATTTCGCTGAATATCAAAAGAATAATAATCCGTTGATTTTGATTTTGTACATGAAAGAATTTTGTACTTTAATGGATAAATCCATTTGACATTAGGATATAAATTTAATGTAAAGAATATTTCACTGAAACTAAGTAATTAAAATTATTTAATTAATTGTGACATTCACGAACATTTTTATGTAGGGATTTTGCAATTTTAATTCTCGTAATAAAATCGGTCGATTTTAATATGAGTTGCTCGTTTTAGACACTTAATTCATGTGTAAGCTTTTAATATCTTTGCTTTATACGCTTTGCGAAACTTATGGGCTTCTATTGAATTCGCATGCAGCCTGTACGTGATGGCATTTCGTATTAACTCGGAGAAGTCGAGATAACCTAAATCACTTTAACTTCACTACCGAAACACACAGTTCAATACAAAGTAAATGTGAGAAAAAAATGCTGTCATACATCGATTATTAAATAGGACACGTTCCACGAAATTACTTTGTTAGGCGAAACATCGTTTTAAGAGGTAAATATATTATGGTATTTCAAATTCTTTAAGAAGAAAATTATGGAATAATTAAAGCTTCTTTTCGAACAAAGAAATGTTGTATTAAGTTAACTTATATAAAAAGTAAAATTATATTCTATATTATGAGCCTAAAATTGCTTCTTTTCTATTTCATTTAAAAACTGTCTATACTAAATCATTTCATAACTAACTTATCAGAACTTTAACGGAAATATGACTATATTATTATTTTAATAATTAACATAGCTTACTTTTGACATTTAAGCATCTTTTAAAATCTCAGGTTGTTAATATTTTTGAGCAGGAACTTCTTTTATTTCGTCTTCATTTCCATTGTCCTTGATGTTATCTTCCACTGCAAATCCATCAACTTCTACCTTCAATACATTAGGTTACTTAGACATTTATAATATTATATATTTATGCTTTGGAAGTAACTTTTTTGTAGGTGACACTTTTGACATGATGTTTTTTATATTAAATAGGATTTGAATGACGGACGTCATTATATCGAATCTTCATTATCAGAGGTAACTTCAACCGAGATGTGACTGTAAAATTATTACACATAATAATTAATGGATGTGTACATTTATACATCAATTTTAATAATAAAATGAAGGTAATACCATTTGTGGACATTTCATTTGAGTTTTTAAACACGTCCATCAAATATGTTATTATTGTTCATTTGTTATAGTCATTAACGCTTCGTTCAACTTTTGCACGTATCAAATGGAATAAAATATATTTACTATTGGCAAAAATCCAACAAATCGAACTGAAATTTTTAATCGCTGCTTCGGTAATTTTTAGGTAAAAACCCACAGTAAATTTTATTTGTGATCATTATTTTTGATAGTGGATGAAATTACCTATATATAACTGGCAAATAATGGGAGACAGGACAACATAGATATCATTTGTTTTGTTATTTATTTGGTATCGGTTCAATTTATTGGTGACATTAGAAACGTTAAATTACAAATCACGTTACCTTTTTTTGGTGATTATATAGAAATATTAGGCACAGCTTCGATTAGATCAGATTTATTTGGTAAGTATAAAATAATCTTAATTTTAAGAGTAAAATAAAAGTAAATTGAAAAAAACTATAAAAATTATGTTGATACAGAAATATTATTTTTGTTTCTCTATATATAGACAATTGTCTTATATATGAGTTTTTTTAATAGTTACGACCCTATTTCTGAACTTGAGAGCCTTCAACCTTCACTACTTTATTTTGTTGACTGATAAATGCCAGAAAAATCGATCAGAGGTGGGATTCCAATCAGCACCATATCTCATCAGATTTTTGTGATGCAGGGATTCTTAACAGCAAAGAACTGACTAGAACGTTAATCACATTTAAGTAAATAATTTATTGTATTAAGAAGTACACACCATACACTTCATATATATTAGCTACATATAAAATTTCATGTAATTTGTTTCTCAAGCAACTTATTAAAATGACATTTATCGAATTCTAAAGCGTACAAGTTATCTCATTGGCAGAAAACTCAGTATTCAGAGCAAATAGTAGTTTATATAGTATGTTAACAAGTCATCGAATATTAAACAAAAAATCCGATTATTTTTAAAAGTATCTATATAAACTGTGTTAAGTGCAAATGGGAATTTACTCCAGTCTTAATTAATTTCAATTAGTATATAAATAATGCAATTGTGCTTGATGATTATCCCTGTAAATCTTTCTAAATTAATATATAAATCTTAAAATTATATGTTTTAAATTATTTTTGTTAAAAATTTTACTTCAAAGTTCAATCATCAAATTTTGATGTATTTTATAAGTGCAGAAAAAGTAAATTCGAAATAATGTTTAATTCCAAATCATTAAATTCAACAGAAAATTGAAATGTTAAGCATAGCTATGGAGGGTATTGTTGGTCTATTAGACAATTTTTGTTGCATATCATCCTCCATTTATGTCATCGGTTACAGTGACATAATCTGTGATCGATGTTATAGAGATTGATGAATCTAAAGTTGTCATAGCTAAATGACAGCAAGCAACCATAAACATAATTTCGCTCATATTTGTGTACAATTACTTTTCGTTGAATTATGGATATAAAGTAAGTATAAAAGATTACAAATTGAAGAATTTACTGATGTTGCATGAATTATTCCGAAACGAGAGTTATATTAATGCCACCATAAAAAATTATTATATTTTTCAGCTTTCATACTTTTTATAAATATATTATGAACTAATGCTTTTCCATATTTGAAACCTTTTATTATATACGAAAATGACTGATTATCAACAGTATAATCTTTTACATCATTCGATACTCAATAAAACCCTCTTTTTTCTTTTATTCAAAATCATGTATTTTTCATTATTCGTAAATAAAATACATGTTCATATTTCAAGTCTATCGATCAATGAGTACCTTATTCTATAAGAATTTATTAACTTGCTTCAGTTTGAAAGTTTTATTTTGTTTAAGTTTCTGATATAATTAACAATATTATTGCTATTTTAAAAATAGATCATTTATAATTGTACCAATTTAAATTGTTTGTTAGGTTTTTTTGTTTACATGTTTGAAACTTCATTTTTTGATACATTTTAGAGAAATACATGACATTATTTTAAAGATCATTGTTATTTGACTTCTGTAAAATGTAAGTTACAAGCATTGAGACTTACGCGCTACCTACTACGCCATCGAGGCTATAAGTTACAAGCATTCCACCGTCTCCTATACTTGTGCCTTGCGTAAGGTGTCAACAATTCGCGCATACAATGGACGCATGTCCCATCAAAATTAAGTGCTCCAAGTGCCAGGGCCAACATCCTGCAAACCGATGAACGTCGCCACTTCTCCCAGGTGTATAGCATGCTACTCGGAGGATCATGCGGTATGGTCTTCCAAATGTCAGAAGAGACCTACAAAACCTATCCCGGGTATGCCTAACATCAAGATAAGGCCACTTAACAATAAGACGTGAGTTACCTAAAGACGTTCAATTGATGTTCGACGTGAATGAGTCGGAGAGAGTCTCCTACGAGTATGAATCGGGGAACTGCCGGGTCTTTCGTCGTGAAGGGAGGTTAGCCCGTGACCGGATGATTTTGTCATCCTCCAGCCGTATGATGATGCTACAGAATGAATTATTTGTTTCATTTCGAGAAGATTTACTTTTATTTGGCTGTATTTTTTATTTTATCTTATTTTATATGTACGTCTATTTTCAGAATGCATATTTTTTATGATTTATTGTGAAAATGTATATGCTTTTCTTGTGTCATTGAGCCGAAAGACTTAGATCGCTTGCCTTTTAGTCACTTTTTGTGACATGATTATTAATATTATTATTGTAACTTACATATTTATTAATTAATGTATTTAAAGGTGAAATTTACAGTCGTCTTATCATTTTTGTTTGAGTATTTGATATGTTTCTTATTTTTATCACAGCTGCTTTATTTTATTTATATTATTTTACACCCATTAATAAATGTAACTTACTTTTAAAAAAATATAGTAATGTATGGGCATATAATTTTAAATTTAATTTAATTACTAATAATCTGCATAATTTTCCTTATATGCTATGAAATAAGTAATTGGACCATTTTTATTCTAAATAAAAATTTAATAAGATCAGAGGATTATACTCCACATTTCAGATTTCTGCTTGAGCAGAAATGTAATAATACGTTTTGGAAATGATGCAAATACTAAATGAAAAACAGAATTTGCACACGTATGGTATTGCAAATAAATTGGAATGGACGCGTGAGAGCGGAATATTTCAAGCTGTCTATTATATAATCAACGGACTAGACAGCTATATGAATATTGTAGGAAGTTGGTACACGGTGAGCAGAATTCGCGAGTTTAATATACGCGATGTTTAAATTGGATTATAAAGTTAGGCTAGATTTACTCTCCGGATCCCAGCAGGTTTGTTTATGCCATTAAGGGAGATGGGCCCATCTCCGCAAAAAGAATTAGTACGAAGAATATAGAAAAAAAACGAATGCAAAACGTTGGTGAAAAATAGCAGGAAGATAAAATCATTTAGTGCACGTGAGTCTTTTTGTGTATTTCATTCAAGCAAAATTCTTCATAATTCACTCCATTATTTAATCCAATCGGGAAAATTTCATGACGATGCTGTTGGTGCTCATAAATTGCAATTTGTTGGGGTCAATTTTTCATGCGAGTTTACTCTATTGGGAGGCTGTGTCGGCTCTGAAAGGAAGGGACCACGGAGAACGAAGGAGATAATTGAGGGGTTTCAGATGACTACGTGACATGTTTGGATAAAATAAGTTAAATGAAGAAAAATCTGCACCTCGGGCTTAAAAGGGTATGCGAGTAAATCTATTTTCAAATGGATTAGGTTCTTTTGTATTCTCCAGTGAAATTTTACAAATCATAGAGGCATTACAAATCTTTTATTTTTTTAATTACAGTATTTACTAATAATCATGTTTATTAATCACAAAAAGTAACTAAACGGCTAGCGACTTAAGTCTTTCGGCCCAAAAACAAGAAAAGCATATACATTATCATAATAAATTTAAAATAAACGTATTCTGAAAATAGTCGTACATATAAAAAAGATGAAATTAAAAATACGGCCAAATATAAGTAAATCTTCTTGAAATGAAACAAATAATAATTAATTCTGTAACATCATAATTCAGCTGGAGGAGGACAAATTTCGCCCGGACACGGGCTAACCTCCTTTCATGATGAAAGACTCGGTAGTCTCCCGATTTATACTCGTAGGAGATTCAATCTCAGGGTCATCCACGTGGAACATCAAAACATAAACATGATATCCCGAAAAACAGACGTGAGTTTCAACATTGAAGTTGTCTATAAAACGTCTCTTCAAGCGCTGCAACAACTCTGCGCGATTCTCTGCATCTTTGGGGAATTTAATTTATTGATATACGTGTTTTCTATGTGGTCATGTATTGTTACCGGCCTGTGAATTATGTTGTCTTGAACGTCTTTAGGTAACTCACTCGTCTTTTTGTTAAGTGGCCTTATCTTGATATTAGGTATACTCGGGAAGGGTTTTGTAGGTCTCTTGGGACATTTAGTAGACCTAAATTACCTAAAATATTGTCGTGGCCGACCTGTTTAACAATATTCATTGTTTAACCAATATGAATACCGATTGTATTCATCTATACTTTATTTATGTTTAGTCTAGCCACATGTTAAGGGATGGCCGTTGGCGTCTATTTAAGAGTAACTGATATGTCGAAGCCGATCTGTTTATCAACATCGACATGAATGCCGATTGTTTTCATATTTAGTTTTAATGGCTGAAAGCGCCTATTCCTTTCGTCACCACTCCATTAGGGGAGCGATTTATGTTTATTTATTTTAGAGCGAGTGACCTTGCGATCCCTCGCATCTACCACATGTGTTTATCATTTGACGTCAGTCCCAAAACCAATCATAGTCTCCACCCCCAAATATCCCCTAATATTCTTCTGTAATCGGTCCGCCTTCTTTATTATAAGGCGACACTTTAATAATTATAAGTTAGTCTTAGTCAGTCTTAGTCTTACTCTTACTCTCAACGAAGCAACTGGAATCTAGATTTAGAACTCGTATTATAATTGTATTAAATAAAGACCTATTTTCTACACCGACTTCTAACTAGAACACCCACTAAGACTCCACATCGACAACAACAAGATATTTCCACAAGTGTCCAGAGATATTCCATCCCGGGACACGACAATATGCAATATCTTTGAATAGGTTTTATAGATTGATTTTTTTTAAGACATTCAGGATTTTAAACACTTTAAAATATTAAAAATTATTAGCGCTTAATATTAATTATTAGTTAACTATTATAATAGATTAACTAAGAATATCACTAATCTTAATAATACGGGCAGAAATAAAGACATACCCTTTTGAAGGAATGTAATATAATTTTATTTAAGAAGAATGAAGAATAAAAATACTTTTGTAAAAATAATAAGAAAATTCTGCAAACCATAATACTATTAAACACATTGCTTAACTTCTATCATAGCAAAAATACAATTAAACATTATTAATTTAAAATCGAAATTATCGATATTAAGTCATAATTCATGTTTTATCTTCAGATTACATGATTTATATTAATTTCTTAATAAGTTTCGTAAAAATTATAAATGAATACTTGTAATATTATAGCTTTAACATAGTATTATACTGACAGTATACAGAAACAAGATGATTTAAATATATAATAAAAAAAGAGTATATTAAATTCCATTTAATAGTATCATTACGCTTATAATTTATCAGGAACATATCAATACAATATATTCGTTGTTATTTCAGTGTTTGTAAATCCTGAATAAGCGTTGTAAATTATTTAGTTTATAGCAGTAACTTTATAAGTTATACACTTATAAAGTGAAGGTGAAGTGTTGTTTGATTTGTGGTTTCGGGTCACAGATGTTGTGAGCAACTATAGCGACAAAGTTGCAGTTGGGAGGAGACTTAACCATTTAAACAAAACTTAGTTGTGCACAAATATTATTATATATAATATCACATTGTATGTAAAAAATAATAGATAAAAATAATAAAAAACAAATTATGTTGTAATTATTATAAAACAAAACAATGACTATTTTTATTTTAATTCATCTTAAATCAGATAATAATTTATAAATAGGAAGAGCATTGTTCCTAATATATTTCATGTTTAACAGTTTACATAAGTTAAATAGCATGTGACTTTCATCCTCTTAAAAGGATGACTTATAGCGTTTGCCAACTAGTAGCACTTTTACGGACCGATTTACTAAAGTTGAAACTACATTATTGCATATTATATAATAATAAAAACTACTTGGTTCATGGCCAAATAGGAAAAATCAAGAACATCCTCCAGTTACTACTACAACCACTACAATTTAAACATGACTCTCGGATTCTGAGACGTTCCTGAATAACATACACCCTACCTCGCATTGCGGCCTAGATACGTTCCACGAAACTTGGCCGCAAAGCGAAAAGCCGTGCAAGGAATCAATTATTGCGCAAGCGCAAGATTGTCAACATGTAGATATATCGACATGGAAAAATAAAATCCGTTATAGCGAAACATTTTAGGCCGTAAATCGAAAACGTGCCTTAATTGAAGAGGGTTGTCATAGCGAAATACCATACAAAGAGCGGCCGTATGGTGAAGTATGGGTGTATTGTGATTTTATTATTTTTGAATATATTTTTTGTTGCTTATATTTTTTATTATATATGTAAAATAAATGAAATTTCACATTTATTAGTTTAAAACATTTTTTTCAAAAATAATAAATGGTAAATTAAACTGTAAAATTTACTAGTGACAAAAAAGTTTTAAATTTGCTGATTTGGAGTGTAAATCAATTTGTTATTAACTTATATTGAGATTATAAATTGATTCTTTAAATTGGATACTTAGGAATTTCTTAATGTAAAGTCTAATTGAAAATATATTTGAAAATAAACTTTGCGACAAAAAAGTTGAGGCGGTTGTCCCCTTGTGTCAATCTTTTTGTCATTTATATCGATAAAAATAATAGATAATTGATTATTTTTAATGTCATCATGATTGATTATTATTTATTAATCTCTGGAAATCTTATAGCAAATTGAAAATGGGTGTGAAAATAAACGATACGGAGGCTCGTTAAGTGCAGATTTTTAAGATTTGATGACTCCTAATTCGTTTTAGAGTAGTGTTGCTGGCAATTTAATATGATGGTAGCATCTGTGCGGAGGTTCCCAACGTGCCACATAATTTTGCCCCATTAGACGCACCGAATTTAATCACACGTTTTCCAGCCAACGCGACATTTTTTAATATCTGCAAGAAAATTGCCATGAATAAATTTGGTATGACCGAGGGAAAGAGAAATACAAATTCGTAAGCACGCTTCTCGAATGTATCTTGCTTATTACTTCGTAAAATTCCATTATAAATCAGACACATTTTATTTAGATTTTATATATCTGCGTTTTAATTAGTTATTGTAATTATTTGTGTCAATAATATATGGAAGATGTTATTTTCATTAACTTTCTAATTAAATTTACTATCACAATTGCTTTATTTCCCGTTTACTCTTTTTTAATTTATATATGAATGCCGCAACAACAAGGTTATTCCAGATTGTTTGAAATCGAACTAAATGTATTTATATATTTTGCAACCGGCACAAGATTACCTTGCTGCGGCCCAGAATTTTCATACCATATTTTGTTGTATACATTTTATATAAAAACAGGGTAAAAGTTGAAGAAATGAGCAAAGAGATGACCAGTGCGTCCCGCAGGGATCAGTGCTAGGACCAATACTATGGAACATACCATACGATGGTGTTCTACAAATCTTACAGCCAGCAGGAGTCACAGTGCTTGGTCACGCGGATGACCTGGCAGTGGTAGTTGTCGCCAAAACTGAAGAAGACCTTATGCAATCGGTTAACCGGGCAGTCATTAATATACAAATGTGGATGGGCAGCATAAGTCTTAGCTTAGTACCAGGAAATACGGAAGCTGTATTGCTGATAGAAAGAAGGAAAACAAGACCGAATACCTTTCGAGTCTCGGAAACAGTCATTGTGCCTCAAAAATCAGTGAAATACCTGGGGGTGATAATAGACAGCTGTCTCTGCTACGGCCAGCTCGTCACTAATGTTGCAAAACGAGCAGAATTGAACTGCACTGCAATAGCACGCTGATGCCGAACATTGAAGGACCAAAACCCAGCAAAAGGAGGCTGCTAGGTACCGTTGCGCAGTTCCAGATGCTGTATGCTGCACCAATCTGAGAAAAGGCCATGCATGTGGAAAAATACAGATCAGTACTGGGGAGAGTACAAAGAAAGGAGCTAATACGAGTATGTAGCGCTTATTCCACAATATCGAGAGACTGGACTACGTCTACGGTAATTGCAGGAGGCTGCTTTGGGAAGTACCACCACTTCATAACGAAGCAGAGCGCCCCATAGTGTTGGTATTGCGAGGAGGACGATGACCCAAGGCACACCATCTTTATATACCATAGGTGGGCGGCACTGAAGCACGAGGCTGAGGCAAAGCTGGGAAAGGCGCTGGAACCAGATAATCTAGTCAACAACATGCTTAGAAGCGAAGACAGCAGAAACATCATAGCTGGGTATATCACAGATAATATGAGCAGAAAGGAACTAGATGAAAGAAAAGCTCAGCTCGAAGAACAGAGTGCAGAGATGACTAACTAGTGCGGAGCAACTTGCACGAATACAAACAGCATGGTTAGAAAGCCAATGAATAACTCCGGGTCCTGCATGCTTGTTTGAGGGGAGAGTGGTTTTATTGCGTAGAAATCGCACAGTACCAAGGTTCCTGCTCCAGCCGTGGTCCCTTTTGAAGGTTTCCGCTTCTCCGTAAAAGTAGAATTTTATTTTTATTATTGAATTATTATATAATATATTGATGCAAGGGATAATGTTAAAAAATATTTTAAAAATAAGATCGTCTGATATTTAACGATATATAATAAAGAAACGTTGATGTAAGTCAGCTTTCCAACTTATATAATCGAAAATAGTTCGGTAAATGTGTTTAAATAGACTCCAATTCGTAATATATAAGAGGTATCATATATCTTAGCAATAGTTTGCTTTTCAAGGAAAACATGAAATCTTAGGTAAAATCAATAGATTAGTAAATATTATCAATCAAGACTAGGATGAAGATCAAAGAAAAACTAGCTGCATTAACAGTCTCAGATTTATGCTAAAAGATTGATTATTATACAAACAGTTTAAGAAACTTTTATACTTTATAAATAGGCTATTAAATTCTCACTAACATCAATAATGTATACTAAAATCTGAGTTTTCTACAATGTAGTAGAAATTGTTGTATAATTTTCAATGTATATATTCAATATAACAAGAATAAGTTTACGGGGTTTAAGAACTGGGTCCATATGTTTTTTAAATGGTATAAATTAAGAAAAGAATTTCCAAAGAAAATTTTGAATTCAATTCATTTGTCGGTATTCGATTCCCCAAATATTTTCTATTTTCTAAGAAAACTTTCATCAGACTATTTGATCAGTTTAAATTTAAGCTCTTGTATTAAACAATCGATATAAAAGAAGCAGTTTGAGCTTTCTTATTATTATTAAAAAAAAACTTAGTATTATTGAAAATAAATATGTATGTCACGTATTTACACGGTTGTTAGAACTTTTAGTTTAGTGAAATACAAGTCTTGAGATTTCGGTTGAGGACAAAAAGTGTTCCTAATAGGATGAATGATGATGACCAATAAAATTGAGTCCTCATATACTAATAATGAGGAAGAAAATATATTATTAGAAAGTATCAAATGTGATATACCTGTGCTATATTATAAAATGGAATGAAACACATTATTTTGTGTCCTCAAATATTAATAATGAGAAAAGAAAGTATTTTAAATAAACATATAAAAGGAGATTATGGTTGTTTTTTTTTAGTTCAAGATAGTATGCTATATGATAGAAAGTACCAGAGCATTATAAAAGACATTATGAAAAACGAAAAATATAATTTGTTTCTAAGGTGGTGCCTTTTCATAAAAAATATGAATTAAATTTAATAAAGTGTGAATGTTCATTTTGGTAATTAAATCAAGTCATTCGGACGGTGTTGAATGGGTTTGGGTGTGCGTGTTAATTACATTTTCTTTAAACCTAATATATGTTAATGCTGAATGGCAAATGAAGACATTTCCAAAGACATATCTCGGTGAACCAGAAACGCGGTTGTTCAAATACGCTCTTTGTGTGTATGGTATGTTAGATAGAGAGTGAGAGAGGGTGTAATAAAGGGAGAGGTAGAGAGCCGACAAAATCATCCCCCTTTACCCCACCACACGCTCAATTAATTTTGGATTACCAATGCAACTCCCTTGCGGTAGGAAATTTGGGTCGCACTGCACCACACACATCTTTATTACACCAAGCAACGAATATTTCAATTACTTCGAAGTGCACCTGGTAAAATACGCTGCCTATTTATTAAAGCTGAATAACATTAATTGGATATCGACTTGAATAGAGTTGCACTCAATTAGTGATTGATCAAAATCTCTTTTATTACGCGGATTGGATTTTAGATTATCACAAAAATACATAATAAACTTATCCAATTATTACACCTAATAAAATAATATGTATACTGTAATATATTACGTACTAGCATATTTTACATTAACAATAGTATTGATTCAACCCTTTCGGCCATGGATTTTTTTAGGATTCCACAAAATTGTTTTTTGTACTGCATTTATTAATATCTTATAAATTACTCCATATAAATTTTTGTTCAATTTGATACTCATGCGACGAAACTACGGAGTGGTGGCAATTGCTACCACTGGGCATAGATGACATACATTTAGAGACACTAATATTTCGAAAGTCATCTTTATTTATTACACAGCTAATGTGAATTCATATGAAAACGTTTGAAGCAGTTTCTATATTTGTTAATGCAGAATAATACTGGACATTTTTCACAGTTGACATTATTAATGTCAAATTCACAGACAACATTATTCATGTCCATCTATACTGTCTGAGGTGTCATCTGGCATGTCCTCAATATCCTCTTCGACATCACAATCAGGGATTGAACTAATTGTGGCATGTGCTTCTCACAAAAATTATAATATCCAGGAACACCTCATGGTGGCAATTACGTACAGCAATTTGAATGAGTCATAGCGGAGAAACCAAGCATGCAGAGTCACAAAGGAATATCAATTATTACTTGCGCGACAATGTACTTTACGTTTCACTATAGATTTATTGAATATTTTGAAATAATTAGTAATAATCTAGCACGTTGCTTAGCCTGGTGCGAACCACCCTTGCACGCGTGAACAAATGCGTCTGAAAACAACATAAAAAAGGGAACCACCGACGGCTAATGTATAAAAACGGAAGGGAAAAGACAGTCTAAACCGAACTTTAGCGGAAAATAATTGAAATATGCTCTGATGCCTGTAAAATCGATCTCCGAATTTGATGGTCGCAATTGCTACCACCGGGGCCGAAAGGGTTAATATGTTTTTTTCACTAATACCAGCTAAAAATACCTATAATAACCTACAAATATATACTTACATAAAATCTCATCCTTTTTTTATGTAAAACTATAAACTACATATATTTTATATATAATATTTATTTGACGTATATTGAAATGTAATCTTTGTTAAACAATTGTTCTTAATAGTTACATGAAAGTTAGTTTAAAACATTGTATGTTCATTTTTGTATACAATTATGCTCTAATTTTAAATGTCCTATTGTATTTATTTTTGTTTTATCTATTCAAGTTGAGTTAAAGCTATATATTTTTAGGCAATTTTTTTAGGCCATATTATTGAATAGACAAATTGAACGTTAATTGAACATGTATTATATAGAATGAATAATTGAAATACAATGTAATTTAATTAAAAATTTCTAATAACAATAATCTTTTCTAGTAACTTTAAATAATATAAAATGTTAGAGAGGACACAGTAGTTGGGTAATAAAAAGATACCTTCGGGTTCTTAACAATTTATTCTTTCCTTCTGGGTCAACTCTATATGTACTCTCACTCTCTTATCTATCTCAAGTCTTACTTATCTCTCTGACTCGGTTCACTTCACGTTGCCATAACAAATATAAAAAATACAAATGTTATTTTAAAAATATATGAAACTTGCTCAATTACCTAATTCCATTTGATCTTATATGTCAAATTTAATAAGGACGACAGTATCTATAAATCTTTGTCATAGAGATAAAGTTTATACTCCACGAATTTAGACTATGCAGAATTCATGCCTTCGTCGACAGATAGTTGGAGTGAGAAAGTTTGACCGAGTTGGACATTTAATATGAGGCAGCTTAATATGGAGCACAGACGTAAATTGCACTCAAAGTATTTCTTCTTACAAAAGGCATACTTTTTTAATGTAAGTTATTATTTATGTTACGTCTAGTTTTAGTTTTACGAGAAAAATACTATCATCTGACAACTTGATTAAGTAAACACGTTATATTTATCTGATAATCGAATATTGTATTAAAATCATTTATTTTTTAATGTAGAACTAATATTGATACAGTTTTTACTGTAATTGATTTATAAAGAGTTGACAAAAATGCACTAATAATGCTTTTAATTATTTATTTATATTTTTACATAGAATGAGCATTTTCTGACAATATATCATTTTGAATTGTCCAACAATCATTACCAATTAAAAAACCTCTAACAACTGCACCGTTATTCAATAAGAATAACTAAATTTTCTTAAGGAAATCATTTTTTAAATTGCTAAATATTTGTACAAATCTTATATCAATTACAACATATTGATATAACATTGTTCTAATTTATCAGAATCTAATTTCATCAAACATAAATAGTTTAACAGATTAGTTTTAAAATATCGAAAAGAAGGATACTTTTCAAAGAAGGGTAGAACCTACAAAAGGAAGATGATGGCTCACTTTATAAATCTTCTACATACTTTTATTCATAGTTTTTTTGATCCTCAATTCCGCTTTCGAACATTATGGGAATTGTCGAAGATTGACCACACTATTCTGCTATTGATTTATACCATTTTAAATGTAGTAAATTATAAAACTAATGTAAGAAAATTAATTTAAAAAAATTCTTCTTCTCAACAAAATGTTTAATGATTATTTAGACTGGAAACAATTCATTTTAAATAAATCATAGTCCAAAAAACTTAATAACGATTATAGAAATATCAAATTTATTTTTGTTCTTTATGTATTTTATAGATACATATGAAACAATAGTAAATATCATGAAAACTTTATGAATATCATTAACAATTTATTTTTATCAAGTTCTATTTGAAAAATAACGACAATTTATAAACAATATTCATACATTAGTAGTGTATATACATTCATGTATATTATCTGAATAATATTATGTAACGTTTCTAATAACAAAATAATAAATATTACTTAATATTGCAATTTTATCAATTACATTAAATTTATTCGAGCACAATAAAGTCACACATTTAAATGGTTTTATAAAAAATGGCCAAAAGAAACGAAAAAGGACGTAATACTAGAATCATCCAATGTGTATAATATAAATAAGATTTATGCTTTTACTCGGTGTCTGCGGATGAGAGCGAATCAACAAGTATCTAATATATATTCGTTTTCGGGTAGCCCAGCCAACTCGATTCATAATACACACTATTTTTGCACCATTATCGCTGATGTAGTATACACACCGGACAACTTTTCAAATGCGACAGTAAATTTCACGAAACACTGACTGCAGCCAATGGACGTTCTTTCGCCAAATCAGCGATAAAAGTGTTTGTTATATAAAGTGGCCAGTAGCAGTGACCCGGTAAGTGGAGAGTGGAGCAACAAATTTTTGGGATGGCTCAGGTTCGCAGAACTTGGAGACACTAACTTATTTAGCGGCTATAAAAGTTCCAAGATATTTAAAGTTTCGTCGACGAAAATTATGTAAGATAATAATAAAAGTTCTTTTTTTTGTCCTCCTTCCTCTCTTATGTGATGGTCCCTTGAAAACCAGGAGATTCAAAAAGCAAACGGGGGAGGAGTGAAGATTCACATTAAATTCGTCCCGGACGACTGACCCAGTTTCCATTGGATTAAACTTGAAAAACTTTTTTTTCCTACTCGCTCGCCTATAGTAGATTTTGCTATTAGCGTACTTATTTAATTGAAGAATAACAAAGTTTACAGTTGCGACTCGTGTATATTATAATAATTTATTTCTGCAATTTACTAACTTCCAAGCGTTGAATAATTGATGCCAACGAAATTTCGTAATGTTTTGGAGATTTATTTGGCAGACATTTTATTGATATGAGAGCAAATATTAGTTCGTTTACTGTTGGCACAGAAACTTTATTTACTATTCTTAGGAAGTTCGCTAACTTGCATATGCACTATAACCCAACTAATACAAAGACAAATAAATTTCGCCAAGCTCGAGCACAGGAACTTACATACAGACTTACACTGTAAATATATTACGCTAAATATTTTACATTGTACATTAATAATCATTTGGACTGAAGTTTTATTATAATACAGTTAATATTGTATTTACTAATGCGCACGTTTTCTAATTAATTGTTATACGAATTGTTATAAATTTATATCAAACAAATATTTCTCCTTTCATGAAAAATATGAAAAAATAATAAAAAAAGCGAAAATTACGATCAATAGATCTTTGTAACAATCGATTTTCTAAATATTATTATTATCTTTTGTTTTGAGTAAAGAATTTAACATTTTTACATTTACTTAAATTACTTTATTTCTATCTATTATAATAAAATTTACAGATCTATTTCAATTGTTTTTTTTTTGCTTAATTTTTATACTTTATGATAAGTCCGCTCTTCTAAACTATAACTAATTGCATGAATTATGAACTAACTAAATTATATCAAATAATCAGAAAAAAACAACATTAAAAGAGCTGTATTATTTATTATTTAGAGTAATTTACAACAATAAATAATAAATTAAAAATATATTTCATTAGACAGAAACAAGAAATTCACAAAGATTTTCATGTAGGAAAATAATCACTAACATAACTATTTAAAATTGATTGGTTTACAAATAAAATATTGAAAAATATAAAAATTGTATATTTTTAGAAACTTGTAGATGTAGAAATGCGAGAAGCAGGTGCCAAGACATATTTGAATTTAATCTAGATTTTCATTTGAAATATCTGTTGTCACAAATATTTACTTGTACGTGACGGAACGACGGCGGAGAATATGAAAACAAATTTCGCATTCCCGGAGAATTTGCAGATGTAAAAATAATCCCTGCGGAATAAACACAAAAGGGAGAAAGGGGTGTGAAGCAAGCACTCCACTTCGAAATTATTCATTACTCCTCTTTCCACTCTTTTTTTAACGTTCTTGTATACGAACGTGGGTTTAATGTGTAATAACATATATATTACTTGGCATGAAATTTAATGATTGTAAAGTGAATTTCGGTTCCTGATACTAACAGGCGTGATATTTTTTAGATATTAAATTATAACGGAAAAAGCTATTATTTAAAAAAATATTTATTAGGGTATCCAATATTATCCGATTATCTATAAATCGAAGTCGATGTTAGATGTAAGAAGTTGTTAACATTTGAATTAATCATAATTTTCTCTATTTTTACTTATTTAATTCATTTAATTCACATTCTGAATACTAAAGATTTACTGAAATAATAGTATATATTTATATACACGAGGAAGCAGAAATGATTACTTAAAAATAGAATGAAAAGATTAAAAAGCACTTATTTGTTCCTAAAGTAAATTATTGATAAAATAACATAATTAATAAATATAACTTATCTGATGTTATTTCAACATATTTATTAGTCCAAATTGAACCAAAAACTTATCTGATTTTTGATTTATTCAAAACAAATCATTACAAATTTATTTGTTAGTAAACCAACAAAAGTTTGTAATGTATTTAATTTTGATCAACTTATGAATTTCATATGGACATTGACAAAAATCTCTTATAGTGGTATATATGAAGTGATAATAGTAAGGAGAAGATTACAGATAAATATATAAATGGAACATATAAAGTAATAAATAATAAAATAATAAATTACTTTCATTTTTATATTAATTTTATAAAAGTAACTCAATGGACACATTTTCAAATATATAATACCCATTAATTATTCGATTTTTAATGGAATAACTGTTTTATTTGTTTGTTTAAACTCTACTACTTAATAATGATTATCAATATAAAATTATAATATAGAATATTGTTAATATATTCATTTAGAACTAAATCAATAATTGCAAAACGTTTAGAAATCCATGTTTGTTACATTTTATTTGTATATTTTTTTACTTTTTATTAACTAATTGAGTTACAAATACAGGTTATTAAACTTAACACAACATAATACTATTATTGAATATTATTATATTCATATTTCTACATGAATCATCAATATTTTTTTAAAATATAATTCAATGACAACTACTGAATTATCAACTATTAAATAATTAAGAAATAATTAAGAAGATAATTCTGTAATTCATTTAAAATATGTTTAATTAAAAAAAAACATTCATTATATCCGACATCAATCGGTACGGTAAAAAAAACTATAAGTAGTAGTAGTAGTACTTAGTAGATTGTAAATGTAGATTGTTTAAATTTAATTAATTCAAAAAATATTTTACAATTTTTTATTAATAATATTTTGCTCAAAATGTACTTTTTTGGATATCGTTTGGGGGGAAAGACCAATGGTCGATAGCCCTTTGGTCAGCTTTTCTTTTGTTATTATTATGTTTGATTTATATTTTGTTTTTATTACTGACCACTAAATTATATTATACCATAGGAAATCGTAATAAAATTCAATACTTTTTATATGATTCCATAGGTATATAAAACTATGTTTATTTACATATTTTATATTGTTCAACACATTTTTGCTTAGGAGTACCTTAGATATATATTATAATTATAAATTATATTAATTTTTGGTACTTCAAAAGTAATTTCACATAACATATATATATATATTTATTGATAAATAGTAGAAGCTGAAATATTAGTAAAGGAAATATGAAATACTCATATGAATCCATAGGACTACGTTTATATTTATTTTACGGGGTAATATAATTCATTAAAGTTTATACAGGAAAGGGCAGAATTTATGTTATTTGCGAGAGTGAATATGGAAAAACCGAGGAAAAGTTTTGAGCGGACGTTTCAAGTGATATTAGCTTCATGATTTTTTCATGTGTTTTGCAGAGCAGAAAACGTTGCTGGGTATTTTCCGTCCTTCTCTCGTGCACTCTATTCTCATTCCTCTCCTTTTTCCTCCCGTCATATTATTTTCTCTGCGTGACATTTGCATACAGTTTGATATGTGCATTTCCTAAGAGGAAATAAAATAAAATGCGAACGCACGTTGCATTTATCCCCGGGAATTACGGGGAGACACACAGAGGCTTTCTGCGCTCTCAACAAAAATTCATATTTTATATTGGAACATTCTTACCTGAAATAACTCCGATTGCGAACAGAAACACAAACATGTTTTTAATGTTTATAAACATTTGTAGATCATTTAAAGTAACTAATTGTTCTATGTTCGAATGGAAATTCTCGCTGCAGCTAATGCTAATCTCGATTGGTGTCGGAGATGCGTTCCTGATAGTTTTGAATTTCGCGGGTTTAAAGGTTTTCTAACATGTAAGTTACGGCGTCGGATGGGCCGCCATCATCTGAGCGTCCGAACCTTGCCGCTGCCACCGCCACACTAACAGCGTCCCGACGCTGGACCTGCGCGAGGCCGAAGGCGTCTTTCACACCACTTTCATTGTATACAGCCTACACCAACCAACCCTACATATTCGCTGGGCTCTTTTTTACTCATTTTTTCGCTTTGTTCCTGCTCCCTTCTCACTCTCGTACTCGCTCTCTCTTTTTCTCTGTGACGCCTGAACACAGCCCTTTCTCAACAACATGCACATCTCCATATTTTCGTAATATTTTTCCAAAGCTCTGCATATTAAATCCACATACAAAGTAATTATTCTCCGGGAGTTCTCTATAATTCTGTACGTTCTCAATGTCTGCTTTACCTGCAATGTTTCATATATACATATTTGTATTGAAATACATCATACATTAGAACAGAGTTTCCCAAACTTTTCCTTTGACTAAACACTTCGTAAATGCTGAAATTTGTATAGAACATCTTGTTGATTTTGCAGGATAGGTAATAAGAGATAATCATTAAAAATTTGAAAAAAATTGTTATTAAGAATTTAATAATAATATAATTTATTTTGGGCAGATTACTCATTTGTTAATTATACTATTGATGAGTAATATGTATCAAAATATATTTATTAAGAAAAGGAAAAGTTCTTGTCAGATATTTGATTCATTATATATATATATATATTACACGACATCGTGTATACATGTCTAACAATTCAAATTGGCTTCAAACAATGCATCATTTGCCAATAGCATGTACTCGATTGACGTGCAGTTTGATCCGTTTGTTGACATAATTATTTATTAGCATAAATAGGGTGATTTACTGACATATAACAAACTTATATATTATATATCACTATAACAATACCTCACATAGTTCTGATAATTGGTTCCTATTTGAAACCGGATTAATCCTGGCCTTCATATCTTATATATAAACTGCTTAAAAAGCGAGGGTTGAGGGGTGCCGTGGTTCAGTTTTAACCGTTGTCCATTTAGAAAGTTTTCAGTTCTCCGCAAAATAAAAGGATAGATGAAGATAAAATACGCCATGAAAATAAAACTGTGAATAACCGAAATAGCCAGAAGCAAATGAACCAATAGCTGGGACATTAGCATCTTGTGTCATGAGTGCTCTCTACAAAATACGAATGCGAGAAGAATCGAAAACTGACCCATGTCGACGAATGAAGTGATATATGCAAAGGCAATCAACATTGCAAATTTAGTGTCAAACCTAGTTATTGTTGAAGAAAAGTAGATATTATAAGGGTTAGATAATATGTGAATTCGCATAGAAGTATAATATCACAAATGGTCCCTACGAAAGGTTTATTCTCTTCAGTAGTTTTTTAGAAACAATTCCAGAAAGAAGAAACTTTTCATCTTTTGTTTATAAGTAATCTGTTTGTATAAATTTTCTTGTAGGCTTATTCATATGTCCTCATATATGTATATATATATATATACTCACTCATAATATAAATATATTATTATACTTTGTAGTACAAGTACTTACCTACTAGGCAGTATGCTATATCTTTTTTCATATGTTATTTCCAAGCTAGTCATCGAATGAAGTCTTTTTCTTCTTTGATTTTCTTGCGGTGAAATATAGTTAATCAGTGAGCGTAGTCTGAGCAACTCCTTCCAGTTACTAGATCACAACCCTAAATAGATTAGTTATTATAACATTGTCTAAAAAAAATAATGAACATTCAATTTGATATTGTTTCTAGGAAATAATAAAAGACTTATATATAAATAATAAAAATAATCAAATTTCTTCGACAATATAATTCCATATTTTATAACTATTCATTAAAAGTGTATTTTTAATTCTAGATATATACGCAGGCATATTCATTTCAAAAAGAAGAAGGATATGAACGAAAAGGAAATGTATTTGATTAAAAATAAATCTTAAAAAATCTATAAAAGCTGAATCATCTAATGATTAGGAAATCGAAGATTAAGTTTTAGATTTATGATACAGAATAATATTATTGGAAGAGGAATGTTATAAATAATAATCTAATGAATATCCTTGTCCATGTTATTCTAGCAGATAATTAAGATATTTTACACTCACCTGAAAGTAATTTCCAGTACAATCTGCATACAAATAATGACAAGGGCGACTTATAGCCGAATGGCTATGAATTAGTTGTCAATGGGGAACTGTTCCAAACATGTGTCTGCAACGACGTGGTGATTTGCTGAATGTCCGATTTGGATAGATTGCAAATATAGTTATATCTTCTTTCTGTTGGATCAAAAGCTGGATACGGTACCGAGTCAGTTGGTGTCCTAGGGGACGTAATGGCCCTCGGTGTAAGCAAAATTCCGGTGTCATCGAACGAGTTCCTTACGAGAACTTTATCATTTGTATTGGTATTGTTGTTAAGTTTCTTATTCATTTTGTATAATACTTCAATTTTTTTCTTCTAAGTACACCGATATTCCCAAATCAACCGATAGAACTACACTAACTTAACGTGTATATAACTTAGTGCATATAACTACCCTTAAGTTTGAAATATGCACTTGTTCAAAAAATTTGAGGAAATGTTGTACTGAGAGCAACTGCTGCTTCTGACACTAAATTCAAACTGAAAACTGGTGAAAAGTATGCTCCTGTCGCAACCGTTGGCCGTCAAAAATATCGTTATAAAAGAGATAAAAAGAATGTCAACGAATTTGACAAAATTTTCGGACATATAACAGAAATAAATTTCTGTTACAAATGATCGGCCTATTATTTCAAATTAATCATCTAAAAATTATATATAAAATAATTTCTTAATTATAATATAATATAATTTATTCACCAGTAAAATATACAAAAATATAGCATACTGAAAACATCTAAAATGATACATATACTAAAATATACTAAAATATACAAAACAAGTAATACCATAATTCTAAAAAAACAAAACAAAAATAACAATAACTAAAGTTTGTCACTGTTTCTTATTTTTTTCTGGCTAAGGGTAATGACCATAGTTGTCGATGCCAAAATCAAAAAAATAAAAAATAACTAAAGGCTGGTCTTGGTCTTTCCATCCAAATTTCTTATTTGGTAGGTATACTTTCGTTTAAATTTGTTTCTTTCGTTTGGTATGCTATGGTTAATAGTATGCAATAATTTAGTAATTCCATGTGAAAATATTTTATGAAAGAAACTTTATTCTACAGATTTGTATAGTAAGATGAAATTTTAAAAAGTCGTTACTTGCGTATTAAATATGAATGTTTATTTTCTCATAATATTTAGGACAATATTTAAGTTTACGATTATGGTACTTGGAAAATTAAATAAAGATGATGAATAAGGAACAGTCTTTTTTCAGGGAAAACTTTTATTTCTCAACGATAGCACATAATTTAATTATAATTTTAGTAGGACATTTTCATTTCATAGCTTTCACGGCGTTTGCTTTGTTTCCCACTTATTGTTTGTTTTTGAGCGCGGCGGCAGGTAGTAATCCGTTCACTACGCAGATATGTAACGACTTACGTTTAATTTAGTTTGGTTTTAGTTGCATTCTAAATCTCGTTAATAGGCCGCATGGATCTTGAACTCGAAACATTTGGGTCACCGGTTTGTGGTTCGTTACTATTTTAAACTTGCCAAAAACGTTGGGTCTGGAATTGTTTTGCGGCTTAACAAATGGCAAACATTTCGTATTCAGCTGTGGAATACGATTGCTTCCCTTTATTTGATTTTCTCCTCGCATATACCATAGGCAGGTCTTATCTAACCCCGCTTCGTACGATACCACTGTACTTATACACCGCCATAAATACCATTCAAATAATACTATAACTGATTTATCTCAACAGATTTGTATATACAAAGTCAATTATTTAACACAAACTTTTTAAAGATTAATATTAATCAAATTTATTTATATTAGCGAAACGAACTTTAATTGAAAGTATACTAACACTTTACATTATACGGCTTTAGTGAGTCTATATTTGCTATAGTCCAGGTTGAATATTTCAAAATAATATCATTATATACCTGTCTACTCGTTTTTTGAAGACGAAGGGTGAATATATCCGCCTTTATTTAAACATTCAATTGTTAAATCTTAGTTGTTAACAAAGGCACCACTAGTATTTTCAGACCAGTTCGTTATGTTGAGGTTATGAATTTTTGTTTTTGATCAAAATGACTTTTAAAAGGTATAAAAAGCAGTATAGTTTAAGTACTTTAACATTCTCGAAACTATCATAATAATAAATAATTACTCATTTCAAATGAAAATTAATAGCTCTCCTATTCAAACTTTCCCGTCTCAAACTCCCTCCATACCTCATCAACATAATCAAGAACTTCCTTCCTACCAATCCCTCTAAGTCAAGATTCGCTCTTCCGTCTCCAGATCATTGGTCCCACTCCATGGTGTTCCACAAGGATCACCCCTGTCCTTTGTTGTTTAACATTTTTTGTTCCGACCTCTATAGCCCGACCCCAATTTTTTAAAGCTTCTATATAAAACCTTCAAAACCTCCTCTCAACATCCTTATCTTGGTACAACAAATGGCGTCTAAAAATAAATACTTCCAAAACAAAACTTTTAGTTCCCTACCACCGTATTACATCATGCTCTCACCATATTACCTTTGGTAATCTTCCCATCTACCCGTCGCCCTCCGTGAAATACCTAGAAATCCTACTAGATCCAAAGCTTCACTCCTATTCAAAAGAACTCAAATCCAAAACTAAGACGTGATCCCGTCACTTCCAATCCCTAACATTCCGTAGTTTTGCAATATTCATCAAATGTAAAACATCCATCTATAAATCCATATGCCGTCTAATCTTCGTATATGGTTCCCCTTTCTCTCCAAATGTTAGAACCCTGTTTTGAAAAGTCTCTCCGTATCCGAATATTCCTCCCTTCGTATCCTCGACAGGATCAGCCATCCAAGCAACCCGCTCTATAACACTCCGAATGACCTACTCTATTCCAAAACCATAATTGTTCCAGTCCTCAATAGATACCTCTCCCTTTCCCTTAAATTAATCTCAAAAGACTCGAATTTACGCTTTCTCTCAAAATTTTGTATCCCTCTTACATATTTGTTTAATGTTTTACATATATGTCCTTGCTGCAATACAAGCTATAAATGCCTTCTACGGAAGTGGAATTCAATTTATATCCCGGATAGTTTGAATTCGTACTAAATAAGATTCTTAATTCATACCAAAATAAACCTAGATATTGTGTTGATTTATTAATAATTTATACTACGAATTGAATTAAAATTCTTTATTTTCCTGAAATAAAATATAATCGATTTATCGGATCGAAATATTGCTGAATAAGAAAGATAACAATCGTCTTTTAAATTATTTTTTATCTTGTCAATTGCGCGAAATGTTTACGTACAAATCTGGTTTATTTATTCTCCAATCGATAATACGCTTACATTCGTTTAATCTGTGATTTGCATTACTTCTAATGTTGACAAATTTCACACATAAATCCAAGAATGAAATACTTGAAACTTCAATTTAAAATGTCTGTCGTCTAAAAGCTTTAACTTTACTAAATACGTTCAAATCCCAAGACTACGCTAACATTGATGGAGTTTACGACGATGAATATTGTCAAATAAGTAAAAGATTATGATGAAGATTTCAGCATTTTATAATTTACATTTTTTTATATTATTTATTAATACGATAATACATAGTAGATTACCAATTATAAAATAAAAATTCAATATTTATATTACATAAAAAATACCTATTTTTGGCATACATACTATGAATATAGCAAATACATATGAATATTAACATTACAATTAAATTAAGTTTTGTTTATAATCATTTTGTTTTATATTGTTTCTTGATTCAGTGAGCGAAGAGAAAACAAACATGTTAGATTTCAAAAGAGCGTTGCTCGATGGTCGTTCGTTAGTTATTTACCGAACAAACACAAAGCTATAACATAATTAAACGGGAGCGTGGCAGTAACTTTATCCCAATAGTAAATGTGTGAAGGATATGAGGTGAAATCCATGGAAGTCTTTGAATTTCTAATAACTTTTGTCAATTATAACGCAATTTACATACAAATTGAAAGAAACCTATCTTCATCTTATTAAGTAAACATTGTCATACATTCAATCTCTAATGCATCTACATAGTAAACAGTGATATGAAATGCAAAATATTATTAATATGAAAAATAGTACACGTTCTCAACAGTTTTTTAAAGTTTTTGAAAGAATTTTAATAATAATATTTATTTTAAAATTAATTTAAAGTTGGTAATCAGAATTTATATTTATATAATCATATTAACAAAATAATGGTTATATAAATCTATCTATAGGTCTCTGTATCGTATTTTAATAATAATACGTTGTTATTTTATTTATATATTAAACTGTTTTTTATATTAAAATAATTGTAATTTTAATTTATTGTAAGAATAAAGAAATAAAATATAATCAAAATATAGTTTATAAATATATTAGGTGAAATTAATTAATAAATTATAAGTTAGTATTAGTATATTAGTTCTATTTTAGACGAAAATACCTATAGTCAGTATTGTAATAGTTGATCTTTTTTGATAATTTGATAATTAAGTTCTGTTTTTATGTTTATTTGTTTATTGAAAGAAATATAATTATCATTCATAAAAGATCATAATTCATGTTACATTTTGAATATACCCAAATAACTTACAAAGCATTTATACTTTATTTAAGAAGATTTACTTCAATTGCTATAGTTTCTCGTACACAATTTACAATTAGTTTAAATTATAGGTCGGGTAGGTAATTATCCTTTGCAATGTCACGTTGCTCTCTCAAAGTTTGTTCACTAGCTAAAAGCGTGGGAGGATAAAAGCATGAAACCACTAAAATATAATAAGATAATTACTGCAAAAATACAAAATAAATACGTTTTAAAATATTACTAATGTATTTTTAAAAAAATACAGCAGTAGTGATGCTTTCTATACCTAAATCAGCTGCATTTAATGATTTACGGAAAAAATAAGGAATATAAAAAAGATAAGCGGAAACAAGATGAAAGGCGTAAGGTGAAAATATATAGCTTTCTCTATAATTATTTATATCTTAAATGATTTCATTTGTTATATTGATGGTAGAAAGAAAATATGGAATATTTAGTCCAAAATACCAATGATCAATAATACATATTTTTTAAGACAGTTGATAATTTGTTCTGTCACATTAATTATATGAATTTGTTATTCATTTAAACAAATTTATTAGCCACTGCAAAATGTCAAAATGCAAAATATTACTGTTCTTTGAATGACTATTACAATAAATATTATTATTAAATAATAATTCATGTAACTAAAGATGTATTCAAGATTGAAACAATTACTTAATTTCAGAGTATAAAAGTACTTTTTACTGTTTGAATTCACTCCAAAAAACTTTGGAGACCTTTGTTCTTTCTTGTTAAAATTAAAACCTATTTATGTATATATATGTATCTGGGAAAGAACATAATTATAGGAAAAATAGAGTATGTGTGGAATACATATATTTAGGAGTGGTTGATGGATTTCGAGGGACATTAAATTAGGAGAGAGAGGATAGATTTGACTCTTTTGAAATAAATTGAAGGCAAAATCTATCGAGGAGTCAATTTGCTGTTAATTTAATTATTATTCAATTAAAATGCATTTATTACAATTCTTAGCTACTTATTTGTTTTACGTTATGCTATTAGTTAGTTAAAATCAATATAATTATGTAGAACATATATTGATTTCAATAGAGTTGACTTTAAATTTACAACCAAATTGACAGAATGTTCGTTTATGTTTATTCTGACTGAAGTCATCTTACAACTACTTGCGAAGTTGCGAACTACATTGAAATTCAGCAAGTTCGTAGATAAGTGGAAATGTTCATCCTAAAAGTGGCGATTAATCGATCTACATACAATTGTATATCTTCTTTTATTTACTGAAATTAGAACAATTTAATAAAATAATGTAATTCTATATCGACATTATTTTGTTCGTTTTTGAGTACCTAATACTAACATTATTTTGTGGCTATTTGATTGGATTGGATTATGGAATGTAGCCCTTAAATATAATATTTAGTTCTGACCATGTTTATTATGATGACATAGGAAACAATCAGTCTCTTCAACAGTTCGCAATCGACTAAATATCACATTAGCAAATGTTACTATAAAGTATCATTAATTGTATAATAGCATTGGCCGTAAACGTGTTATACGGATAATAGTAATTATACCTTGGATGAGATTAATTTAAGCAATTAAATATTATTATATTGTACCATTAAGATAATGTTTTAAGACAGGTAGTGTGTAATTCACACAATTTACATTGTTAGGTGAAATTACTGGCTACTAATTAGCACTGTGTAGTGCATAGTTAGTGATAATAGGATTGAGCTAATCAATAATTGCACTCTACATCCATACCTATGCATGGTAAAGGAATTATCATTGTCCGAAGAATATTACATGAAGATATTTTATAACATGCAAATATATTCATTCAATAAAATGTACAAATTAGAATTTATTTCAATTAGAACTGTTCAATTTACAATTATAATATATATATATATTATAAGGCGCAAATAACATTGTTAATAGTCCTTTGTAAGAGGTGATTTTTTTAATATTTCATTATTTTTATTGTATTAATATTTTATGTTTTTGTATGTTTGTGACTGTTGCAATAAATACTATTATTTATTATAGTGTGGAATGACCAATTGTATTTGTAACAGTTCAATTTTATTTATATCATTATATTATAATAGTAATATATTGACAAAGAGATATTATATACAAAAAATATTAAATGATGTAATTGTTATAAAAGTATATTGATTATTGTGTTATATCACGGGATGGAATATCTCTTGATGTGGGTTTTATGGTAAATACTAGTTAGAAAGTTGTTGTATAAATAAGTCTTCACTTATTAGGTATATGTTCAAGTTCCAAATCTAGTTGCTACAAAATAGGTTGCTTTTACAATAGTTTAACAAAAACGTTATATATAATACAATCCAGACACAATATAGAAGAATACTGGTAGAATATACTTTCTGCCTATTCTACCAGTATCTCTCCTCTTGAATCAGTATGCGACTTGACCTATATATATGAGGAGATGATGATGAATTTTCCTCTCGAAGTGAATCGGAATCTAATGAAAATCATAATGATTCCAAATATGATGCTTTCGATGATGATAATTACGATGATGCTGATTGCAATTCATTAAGTATCAAGAAACACACAATCAATATTATGAAAATAAGTACAATTCAATGCAATGCAAGTGAATCAATTCTATTATTTATTTATATGTAAATATATACTGTTATTTTCTAGATTTGTAAATAAAATAAATCAATTTCATTTTTTCCAATAATATCTTCGTTTAATAATATATGTGTTTAATATTAAACATCTTTGTAATTGTTTAAATAAATAGGGTAGGTAGAATAAAAATATAATATAAAAGAATATGCTGACGTTCCTGATTTTTGGATTTAAACCAAATAGGACATATAACAAACTAACCTTTCTCATAAAAAGTAATATAAAAATGATTAATACATTCTCAAGTAAAAAAAAAACTCCTTTTACTATAGATTTTTAAAGTTATTATAGTATTTAAATCATTAAATCAAATCAAAATCTCTGTAATACTAAAATATAAAAACAAAACCTCTTTATTGTACTGTTGAATTCCTATTAATCCTCGGTGGTTAGTTCAGGATTGTGTTCTGACACTAATTTTTCCACATCATTACATACATCTAGTTTCTTGGATCTGACTAGAGAAATAATATCTTCCACTAATATTTAAATTAAATATATTTAGCAAAACATTCCATGAATTTCATCCAAAGAACGATTTAAGTAATGTCTCTTGATTTATGATAATTCAATATTTTTTTATGCTTTAAAGATAATTTATAATAATAAACACATATAACAAAATATACCTAACTTGATCAAGAACAATGACATGTATTTAAACGATAAAGAATATATAATACAAGGATAATTTCCTCTTGAAGTTTAAAGGAATCTGACGAAGATAATAATGAAAATGTTCATTATGAAGATATCAAAATAATGTTCATCGATTTATCTTTACTTGTCTCCTTGATTTAAACATTTGTCTTTAATTTCACGCTCTATAACATTTCATAATAATTAATTCTGAAAAAAATAACAGTATTATGAAAAATACAGTATTATGAAAGATATAAATACAAACAATTTATTGTTTATTTACATACAAAAACATAAATCCATTTATATAGACGTGTGTTTATTACAATCGTTTTAACCGTCATTGAAGTATTTAATACATAATAAGAACTAAAAGAGTTGGAATTATTGGAGAAAAATCAAATATTTTTATTAGTAAATGACAATTTTACTATTTATAAACAATATAAATAAACGATTTCTATATTTATACATTGTAAAAAACAGTTGAACGACTGCTATTTAAAAATCTGCGTTGAATAGAATAATAATTCAACTTGCTTATTCAACTTAGAATAAAAAAAAACTTACTTGTCAAATCTTAAAACAAATATTCTATAATACATATCGAAAAGTATATAACTGCAGTTCTTTAATAACATGGAACGATCAATTTCAATATAAATACATATTAATATTAAATGAATTCCAGATGAAATTAATTGATTTAACTTAGTAAAATATATTGCAACGTTAAATACTTCTTCTAAATGTTCTGTACGTTGATTTGTGTGAAGTTTCAACGAGCTTCATCGTTTGTTGAAACTTTATGACACCTGCACGTTCATCCTGGTTGTCTTTCGTGTATTCCCACCTCCGGATACCCTCAGCAAAGGATATCTTCAGCGCTTTCAATTTTGAACAGAAAATCTCGTTATTCTGCCTGTGTCTTCTTGGTTCACTCTCTATTTTTTCCAATATGAGAAGAAGCTTGTCTGCTTCTGCTGTATACACTGCAAATGTCCTGTAGCATACGCTTTCCACGTACTCTTTCAATCCTGTGCTATTTATTAGCCGTTTTGTAAGAAATCGCAGTTTGCCTAAACGCTTAAGATTACTAATCACAACGCTTACATTGACGTCATCGATTGCCGTTTCGATATTGTTCATATAACGTATAATTATATCCGTGTATACATCGTCCATTTCGACTGCGATTTTTCTCCACTAATTTCACAGTATGCTTTCAGTACTATTCAAAACAGAACTGAACACTCTGATTCATTTTTAATATTAACTAGGTTTCTAAATATATGTTTATCTGTCTTTGCTTTTTTTACTTTATACTTTTGCTCGCTTATTTTTTTATGTGAATACAATAACATCCATGCGGACTTGTTCATTCATGTGTTAGTCATTGGTGTGAATTCTTTTCAAGCAATAACTTACCAGATAACGAACCACAGCAAGTGTAAGGCGGATTCTTTTTTCAGATAAAAAAAGTAAATATAAGAATAATATGTATCTTAGATAATGTCATAAACAGAAGTTTATGGAATCTATGTGTAACTTTTTTAGTTCCATTATAAACATGTAACACATGTATGTTTAAATGAAATAATATGTATGTTTAAGCTTTTATATGTAAATAAAAAATAATAACTTTATATTTATAACTTGGTATTTTTCATTATAATGTTTTTTTTTTCGAATTAATTATTTTGACAACTTGTAGAGCTATAAAGTAAAGACAAATACGAAGCGTTAATATGATAATTTAAATCATAATAAGACATTGTAATCATTATTATCTTTGTCATATTCCTTTACACTTCCAGAGGAAATTGCATTTTATCCCACTTCACAAGAATTAACCTGTAATATATGTGCTTTATATATCAAGTGTCTTAGTAGCCACATCTTTTTATATAAACAAATATATAAGTGGCAAGGGATTGATTCCAAGATTCCTAATCGATGCACTTCTTCATATAAACAACTGTAAGGAATTCGGGCCGGTCGTATTGTAAACAAACCACCCAATTCCATGGGAACGCTTAATCATCAACTATAAACAAAGCCCTACTCCCAATCACAACTCCCACCCCTTGATTATTAATAATTAACTTCGTAAGTAGAATATGTATTTAGAATTAGTCTCAGTAGAATCCCCAACGAATATCTAAGTCTTAGAAGAACCTAAAACGATTAACATAGTCTTGGGAAGACTCACCTACTATTGAGCAATAAAGTTATCTAAAAAGCAATTGAATTTATTTAATTCAAACTAATCCAAAGAAGACTCCACAACGACAACACCAGACATTATTCCACGGTGTCCAGAATTCCATCCCTGGGACACAACATAATATTATAATGCAGGAAATTGTACTACATACTGGCCAGACATTCCGAAATATCAGTGGATAAACATATATTTATAAACAAAATTCTTATATTTATAATCAGGATGGGATCAATATTATTGTGTCCAACTATTATATTTTCGATATTATACTTATTCAAATACGATACGCATTTCGCATATGCACCTGTAGATAAGAGTTGTCATCAGAAGACGCAGAATAGATGAATTGCAGCACGGATTGACTCCGGTCAACGAACCGTTCCTATGGGAATGCATAATCAGCAGATAAAGGCCTCCTCGCCGAATCACAACTCACACTCTTCATTAACATAGTTGATCTTATATTTGAAATATGTATTTAGAATTAGTCATAGTTGAGAATCCGAAAAATAACCAATAGTCTTAGTTGGGGATCCAAAGAAAAACATAATTTTAGAAGAGTACCACTTAACCATTTGAGAATAAAGTTATTGTTAAACCAATCGAATTTACTCAAATTTCCCTATAAGGCTCTACATCCAACAACAATAAAGAAATCTTCCATTATGTTCCTAAAACCATTCTGGGACAGAACAATATGGATGTGTATTATTCAACTTTAGGGGTTACAATCGATAAACATAATGCAGATATATCAAACGAATAGATTTAGGTCCTTGGACCTGCAGCACATATTAGCATCAACGGCTGGACGTCCACGTTAAGTTGCTTACCAGATCTAATAAAAAATATCTCCAAATGTTATTATTAACCAACATATATAATAATCTACTACAGAAATATCGTCACAATATTTTTTTCAAAATATAAAAGAATCTAACTTGAAGAACCTAAGGCAATAGAGTCAATATGGAAATGCCTATTTCGGCAAGTTCTGTATTTTTAATACAAGTTCAACCAAACACTCACATCTATATACTATTTTTTGTAAATTGGATATTTAATTATTTTTTTAAATACAAATAATACCAAACTTGAAGAAATTAGAGCACTAGATAACAATGATTTCGTAATGTTAGAACGCGATTGAGTATCGCAAGACTTACTAAAAAGCTAATTACAGCGCCAAAAAATCCGCCTTACACTGGCTGTGGTTCGTTATCTGGTAAGTTATAATTGCTCTGAAAAGAATTCACACCAATGACTAACACATGAATGAACAAGTCCGCATGGATGTTATTGTATTCACATACAAAAAATAAGCGAACAAAAGTATAAAGTAAAAAAAGCAAAGACAGATAAACACATATTTAGAAACCTAGTTAATATTAAAAATGAATCAGAGTGTTCAGTTCTGTTTTGAATAGTACTGAAAGCATATGCTGAAACTAGTGGGCAAACATCGCGGTCGAAATGGACGATATATACACGGATATAATTATACGTTACATGAACAATATTGATAAGGCAATCGATGACGTCAATGTAAGCGTTGTGAATAGTAACCTTAGACGTTTAGGCAAACTGGGATTTCTTACAAAACGGCTAATAGATAGCACTGGATTGAAAGAGTACTTGGCAAGGGTACGCTTCAGGACATTTTCAGTGTATAGAGTAGAAATAGACAAGCTCCTACTGATATTGGAAAAAATTGGGAGTAAACCAAGAAGATACAGTCATAATAGTGAGATTTTCCGGTCAAAATTGGAAGCGCTAAAGAGATCATTTGCTGAGAGTATGCGGAGGTGGGAATACACGAAAGACAACCAGGATGAACGTGGAGGTGTCATAAATTTTCAACAAACGATGAAGCTTGTTTAAACTCCAGACAAATCAATGTACAGTTCATAAAGAAGAAGTATTTAAAGTAACAATATATTTTACTATGTTATATCTATTAATTTCATCTGAAATTAATTTAATATTAATATGTTTTTATATTTAAATTGATCATTTATTAAAGAACTGCAGCTATATACTATACAATATATACAGCAAAATATTTGGTTTAAGATTTGACAAGAAAGTTTTTTAAATTATTATTCTATTCAACACAGATTTTTTAAATTGTAGTCGTTAATCTGTTTTCTACATTTTATAAATATAGAAATAGTTTAATTATATTGTTTATAAATAGTAAAATTGTCATTTACTAATGTAAATTTTTTATTTTTCTCCAATAATTGCAACTCTTTTAGTTCCATAATAAACATGTATTAAATACTTCATTGATGCTTAAAACGATTGTAATAAATAGAAATCTATTTAAATGGATAATGTGTTCTTTTATATGTGTGTATGTAAATAAACAATAAATAGCTTGTATTTATATCTTGGTATTTTTCATTAGACTGTTATTTTTTTCAGAATTAATTATTATGAAATCTTATAGAGCGAGAAATAAAAGACAAATTTTTAAATCGAGGAGACGAGTAAAGATAATGTATTTCCTTGTTCTTTAGAATTAGGAATCGATAACTATTATCTTCGAAATCTTCATAATGAACATTTTCATCTTTGTTGAATTACACTTTAAGAGGAAATTATCCTTGCATTCATTCTTTATCGTTTAAATACATGTCTTTGTTCTTGATCAAGTCATTCTTTTAAAATTAGCTATATTTTGTTATATGTGTTTATTAAACTAGATAATTTATTGTTATAAATTATCTTTAAAGCATCCAAATTTATGGAATTATCACAAATTAAAAAACATTTCTTTAATCGCCCTTTGGGTGAAAGTCGTGAAATATTTTGGTAAATATTGGTCAATTTGAGGTGGAAACAATACACATAATTTTTCGTTTCCTTGGCAATGCGCATAGATTCAAAGAGTTACAGATATTTATTATCAAAATAATAATATTATTTTGATAATCATAATTAATTTAACATCTTTATTGGTCCAAGTTGGGACAAGAAGCTAACGACCGTCATATTTCTGTCCAAAGTGTAAGATTCATATTTTTTATATTTCCTACATAAAAAAGTATACAATTTGTGTTACATGTATCATAGTTTAAAACCCTTGAAATAGGCTTAAAACATGAGCTTTCTAAGTATGTATACAACAATTATAGTAATTAACTATCACGTAGATATTTAATATGATTATAATAGTATTAAATATTTCAGAAACTCTCAAATATTTGTTATATCTGATGATTTATCAAATGAATTAACATCAATTTAAAATTATATATTACTGCAAATATTTTACATTTGACATCCATATGATAGTATATTTCGGAATATTTTTTATAAATTTTTGATTCAGTATTTTGCAACTTTTTGATTCAGAGTTCCTTAAAAAAAATTTACCCAGCAAAAAACTAATATTTACAATTATTTTTTTCAAGCTAAATTAACATGGCCTAATTTAGATAATTCTAAATAAATTGTTCTAAATATTCGAACAAGCACTAAACTGTATGTTAATATATGTTTAATATTATTCAAATCAATAATTAATTAAACTTTTAAAATTAACAAATCTATAAACTTTTTTTTTCTCGGAGGAGTGGAAACCTTTAAAAGAGACCACGGCTGGAGCAGGAACCGTGGTACTATGCTATTTCTACTCACTAAAACCACTCCCTCCTCAAACAAGCATGAACGACCCTGAGTTATCCAATGTCTTTTTGACCATGCTGTTTCATAACGTGCAAGTTGCTCCGCACTTCTGTCTTTATGCTGGCTCATTGCACCTCTGCACTTTGTTCTTCAAGCTGTGCCTTTCTTTTGTCGTTCTCCTTTCTGCTGATGATGTCTTTGATGTACCTAGGTTCTCTAGTTCCATCGTCTCTCCCAGCTTTGCCTCGTACTTCAGTGCACCTATGGTACCTAAAGATGGTGTGCTCTGGGTCGTCGACCAATACCAATACCAGTATCTCAGTAGTCTGTCTTCGTCTGAAGCTACTGAATATTCATTGTGGAGGGCAACAAAACATATAACTCGACCAAAATAAAGAAAGTCGCCACTTTTTCAACCGGATGGTAGCTGGGCAAGGAGCGATAAGGAGAAGGCAGAGCTGCTTGCCAGCCACCTAACAAATATATTTCAGCCTTTCCCCTCGGAGCTAAATGATGAAAAGGAAAGCGACATTCAAAAATTCCTGTAGTCTCCTTACCAGATATCACCTCCCATTGCTCCCTTCAATGTGACTCAAGTAGAGAAGACATTGGCGTTAGGGTGGTCACAATAATCTTTAATGCTATACATAGATTAGACATTTCTCGATGGAAGGTGGCACAAATAATTCTGATTGCTAAGCCTGAAAAAACAACAGATGTGGTGACTTCCTACAGACCCATTAGTCTGCTACCAGTCATGTCCAAGCTGTTCGAAAAACTCCTCCTCCGAATGCTGCAGCCCTGGCTGCTGGATAGTGGACTAATACCAGAACACCAATTTTGATTTCGCGAACGGCATGGTACCGTGGAACAGGTGCATCGCGTGATCGCGTGGTATCCGCGTGGCATCCGCCGCTTTCCTCGACATTTCACAAGCGTTTGACAAGGTGTGGCACGAAGAATTTCTGTACAAAGTCAAGCAGTGCCTCCCACATGTATACTTCACCATCTTCAAGTCATACCTAACTGGAATGCATTTTCAGGTCAAGTGCAGGGATGAATTAACATCTTTACAGCCTATCCCCTCTGGAGTTCTCCAGGGAAGCGTATGTGGCCCACTCCTGTACCTAATCTTCACGGCCGACCTTCCAAGCTCCCAACACGTTACTGTGGCCACATTTGCCAATGACACCGTAGTCATGCCATCACAACAGGACTCCACAGTGGCCTCACAAAAACTGCAAAGAAGTTTGGATACCATCGACTGTTGGCTCAAAAGGTGGAGAATTAGGGCAAATATAACCAAGTCGGTGCAGGTCACATTTACAATGCGTCGATAAACTTGCCCTCCTGTGACACTGAATGGCTGTGTCCTGCCACAATCAAATGATGCCAAATACTTGGGAATACATCTGGATGGACGTCTTAGGTCTTCAAAAAAAACACATTACAACTAAAAGAAAACAGCTGGACTTGTTAGTAAAAAGGTTGCATTGGCTAATGGGCAGACTTTCGTCCACCTCTATTGATAACAAACTGATTCTGTATAAAGCTATTATCAAAACCATTTGGACCTATGGAATCCAACTTTGGGGATCCGCCTGCAATACAACAATAGATATTATATAGAGGTTTCAATAGAAAACAATCAGATCCATTACTAATGCACCATCGTTCTCTACAAACGTCTATATCCACCAATACACAAAAGTTGGAATGGTCAGGGAAGAGATAGCAAAGTCCAGTATAAAATATCACTATCGACTGGAAAACCATCCAAACCAACTTGCTGCCGACCTAACAAATACTAAATCCCATCGACGTGGATTGAAACGATTCAAACCACTAGATCTTCCTAATCGCTTTATTGATTTAAGAATGTTGCATATATGTATGTATGCGAATATGATAGTTTTTGTTTTGTTGATCTTTTCTTGATAAATCTCATTTTAGTTATTAGTGGAGTTTGATCGCTGGGCCAATCTCCAATATTTATATATTTTTCTACTTTTTTTTATAATTTTTATTTTTTCCATTTCCATTATAACTGGAGCTTATTGTCTACTTTGTGTATAAATACATTTAAAAAAATAGAATTATAAAATATTGCCTACCGCAACTGTTCCACCTACAAACCTAAGAGATTGCGGAAAAAATAATATCCTGGAGGTCAAGGGTTTGAAAAGTGTTCCTGTAAATAATCCAAAATACAGGGTGAAACAAAATGACGTGCCAATAAAAAAAAGTATCGTACTTTGTAACTCACAAATAAAATAACTTGTTTTGAAATTAACAAACAATAATTTTGTAAATCAAATAATAATATCTAACTACATTCAACTTCAAATATTTGCTGTTGATGGATTTTTACAATTATCGTAGATAATAAAATTCTTATTTATTAAGCACAATATTGTTAAATGCACACAATATAAGTAAAAAAGACATGATATGTACAAGGAACATTTTCAAAATGGTAGTTAAATTTAACGATATTTTATGAAATTAATTATTCCATGAATATTATTTGCCTTTATTAGCTTCTAACGACCTTTCAGAACATGGTACATTTGCAAGATCAAAATTGACGGAACGAAAGTTTTAGCACTGTTTTTTTTTTCTTTCTTGCTTGAACGGATTTTTTTTCCATTTCGATACAAAAAAAGTATAATATGCCAAAAATGTTTCCTTTGACTTTCCTTATTTGATAAGGTACTGAACAAAAATGATTGTTCGGAATCAAACAAACTTTTTCAGAAATAATATTATTATAAGATGGTTTAAATCTGAAGTTGGATTTGTAAAAATATATTTGTTCTAACATTTAACTTAATACATCAACTTTGGCTTTTTTAAATAAAAATTCGATTAAATAAAATAAATAAGATCCATCGACCACTCCTAAACATAAGTATCACAAACTAACCGTATTCCAGTATCTATTATCCTTATAAGTGTGTCCATTCCCTTTCCCAGAGGCTTCCTTTTTTGTATAATGATTTTTTGTATCTTCCTATACATTTCATTTCTTAATTGTAGATAATATTCATGGGCTGAAAGTCCAATGGTCGATAGCCCTTTTCCAGCCTTTTATTTCATTATTATTATTATGTTTGGTTTTATGTTAAGAATTATATATTTTTTATATAAATATTTGAAGATGTAATTTATCAATCTGATTACCACGCTTATATTAGAAGCTGTTTTATTTGCACCCTAAATTACGTTAAAACGTCATGTTTACAATTCTTGTAAATCGGAGCCGTATTTTAATTCATCTTTGTCGCCGTTCTTTATGGCATCTACTTCATTATACTCTGATATTTTGTTACACGTCGTCTTTAATTATAGCCCCCCGGGTAAATGACACATTGACTATAAATTGGGTGGAAGGCAAACCCTATTATGTTGAGAATATTTTCAGGCGCCTTACTAAAATAATTACCCGCCGCAGAATCATTATTATGCACAATTAATTCAATGTACATAAAAAAATATGGATTAAATATATTATTTCTAGACAAAGAAAATTCATTATTTTCATTTTTTAATTAATTTTATAATACTTATATATTTATCGACAAACATTTATATACATATCTTAAATATATTATTATCATAAGTCCAAATAATCTCTAAATAAGACCTGTTTATTAATACATTTAGTTATTATAAATATAATTGATTTATTTCTATATTACTTTGGCACAAATTAACGATCGAGGTATTTTTGCCCAATCTATTTTTATATATTTTACTTTATGTTTTTACTAGTATGTTATTAGTGCTAAAAAAATATAAATACTAAAACAAAATATTTGTTCTATAATATTTCTGAAATAGTGTACTTAAAGAAATTAATTCAAAATACCTACCTGTACTATATATTTTATTACCCATAATTACATCAATGATGTTATGTCGTGTCCCGGGATGAGATTTATCTGGACACTTGTGGAAATATCTTGTTGATTGTTCGTTGCGGAGTCCTAGTGAGTTTTTATGTCAGTTCTAGTTAGAAGACGGTTTATGAAATAGGTCTTTATTACATATTAATAGTTAGATTAATATATCTAGAACTAAGACTAAGACTTAAGCAAAGAGTTTCTATAACTTGAACTATGTCTATTAGGACTTTCTCAGAGTATAACTAAGACTATACCAGTTAGGACTATAACCATCTAGGACTAATGAGTGTCTCGCCTTGTATGGTAAAAGGCGGACCGATTACAACATATTTAGGGGTAGGGGATAAATTTTTACCTGTTAGTAGAAAGTTACCCACTTTGATACGTCATTAACATTTACTTTATTGCATCCAGTTGTTAAAGCTAGTTGACGAGGAGAGAAACGATTTCACATAAATATCCGAAAAGCACTATCGGTTTGTAAAATAGCTGTACGTGTCTAGTAACGATCTTTGCCAATAAATTGTGCTCGTTAGTTTAGCGCAACACCTGTACTTTTTTAGTAATTGCACGTTACGTACCTTTATTTATATCCACAATCCATTATATTTAACTACAATTATCCTCGCACCGATTTAAATATGGTGGAAATCTATTGCACATTAAAATTTTATAATCATTTTTTCTTTGTGTTTTAATTGTGATATAAAATTAACAAGATGTATTGCATTTATAATAAAAAGACATATTTTTCGCAGTCTTTTTATCACAAATAAATTATATTATGCTCCGCGACTGTGAAAGTTAAATTTTATTAGAAGTGAGCCAAAAATAACTTTGGCGAGATAAATATAATATATTACAAAACGCAGTATATTTTATATTAATGTGTAATGTGTAATATTAAATATTGGGATGACAAGAAAGAAATTTCTCTTTTGTAGTATGAAAAAAAACTGTTTTTTTAATACATTTAACCAATTATATATTTTCCATTTTTTACGGACCTTTTGCCATAAGTCTTGCAGCTTAATGATTCCATGCTCATAGAACTTCTGATCCTTATCAGAAAAATACTGAACCAAGTTAGTGATAAAAGTTGTACCATTGAAATAGTTCTGTAGTGCCAGTGTTGTATGGGGGACGGGACATCATATGCCAACCAACCTCCAATGATTTACCACGAGCAATCGAAGAAGTGTGAGGTCTTATATTATCATGGTAGAACACGATTCCATTACGATTTTCCTATTCTAGCCGTTTTACCTCGATTGCTTCATCAAATTTAATTTGTTATTGACAGTAGACATCTGAATTCATTGATTGTCTGTCCTTGGAAGCAGCTTAAAATATAAAACACTTTTGTAATTCTACCAAATTAACAGCATTATCTTTGTTTGATTCAATTCGGTAAGCGTCCCATTTTACATCATTCTTTTTTAGAAAGGATCGGTTTCATTGAGCTTGAGATACATATCGCAAATATTGATTCATTGTGAATATCTTTCAATTCATGCGAAACCCAAATATCGAGCTTCTTTACGTGATTTTCGATAGTTGTATGATGATCCTTATCTTTGATTTTTACATCATCAACTTTAGTAGGTCAACAAGCACGTGAGTGAAAAATCTCCAGAAAGGAATATTTTAAACCAATTCTAACACGTGATCTATGCTAATCATCACCATAAACTACATATACCTCTTTGTGAGCCTCTGCAGCTTTTTTTCCTTTATGGAAATTTAAAAAAAAGGAAAACATGCCGAAAATGTTATTTTTGCACCAAATTATTGACTCTCAACTGACAGTAACAAACAAAATCACGCATCACGTGCTCCTAAAATTGTAGTTAACATTGAGGTGTGACTAATATCAAATATCAAAAGGCAAAGAATATGACTGACACAAGACATTCAAAAAATGAAAACAACTGTCATGCGTGACAACCAAAATTTCTTTCTTGCCCTTCTTGGAATTGTATGCGAAAATGTTTTTGATCGAATTTCTTATGTCTGCAGCCACATTGGTTCGCCTTGGTTAAATTGATAAATTATACGTAAAATCATTTGTTGGTTTTCCTTTATGCTATGTGAATTGTTATTGTATGTAATGGGTTGCCATAAGATCGATACACAAATACGGAGGTACTTGTCATGTTTGAGTTAGAATGGGCTATTCACATTAACTACTGCTCTGTGTAATATGATTATCCCAAGCTCAAACAAACATGCATTCAACTATGGTTTTGTTTCCTACTATATTTTATTACACTCTTTTTGTTGTGAAACCATAGAAAAGGATAGTTCAACTGTGAAATGTAGCATTTGATCTATACATTCACAATTAATTTTAAATGTTTTTGTTTTTTTTTTATTAAAAACTGTGATAAAAAGTAGGGTCAATAGACTTTTAAATGTATTTATTTCATATTTACATAAGCATCTTTATTTGTAAATAATTTGAACGAAGGTCTATCGACCGCCGAGTAAAGACCCCAGAGAATACTAATTAAATTGTTAGTAATACACATACAAGAAAAAATATACCTTCAATATGGTATTGGAATCGGTGCCGATGGGGTACTTTCAATTTACCGGGAAGTGCTTGATCTTAAAGAACTCATGGAGGAGTCATTTCTTTTGTAGTTTTACCATTAATTCTGCGATCAAGTGCCACATTTTAAATTCTTGCGATCATCGTAATAACCACTATGAAAGATACTTGCAATTTGAATATGTTGTTATTTATTATTAATTATGAAGCCAATAAGCATTCTTACTATGGCATAATACAAATTATGACTTAATTATAATGAGATGTCGCCACTAGAAAGTTTTACAAAAAGTTATTATTTCAATGTTGGGTGTATAGTCTTTATGTCCTAAATTTTAATTTCTGTATAGGACTGTCTTAATTAGATTCAATTTAAGTCAACATTATGTATAGTATTTTAGGCCACCACAGAACACAAATGAGTAAACCATCGGGTATCATTAAAATGATATATCGTTGAATCCCATTAAATAAAGTATTTAATTAAGGTTAGGTTACACAAACCACATTTTTAATATTCCAAAAATTGTAAATTATATGTAATTTGCAAAAAGTGCGCGCACGTTTTTTGTTATTAAATATTATGTTTGTTTTATATGCTAAAACAAACAGGTTGTTGTTTTATTAGTAATCAATAAGTTCGGGCAGGGCCGCTGGGTCCCGGTTATTCATCTGGGTGACGGCAGACATCGGTTTTTGTACAAAATATCGTTTGGAGCCCGAGCTGAAAACGCATTTTTTTTTTCGTAATTGGCCTATGTTAATTAAATATTTAATTACTTTAAATATACAAATATATATGTAAATATATATATATATGAACAATTCTAATTACATGCGAAACAAGCTACAATGAGTTTCAATGGAATAATTGGTTTGCCTTTAAACGAGTTCAGCGTTTCGTTTTTGTCTTTTTGTTGCAATTGTTTTGCGACTGCACCCAGCGTGTGACCTAAATATTGAACGCAGTATACAGCACTGCTTTATAACTTGTACATTCTCACATGTTTCAATTACATGCATTTAATTGATTATCTTTTTTTGATATTCATATTTATAAATTATGTATTTAGATATGGATTCCTTAATTGGATATTTGCATTCTTATTCTAATTAGAGATTTTAATTTTCTGTGTGTGTGTATCTTTATGCAACGATATTTACAAGCTATCTATTCGGACATTCAGCAAATTACCCATCGTTGCAGACACTTATTTGGAACCGTTGCCCATTGACAATCAATCCCTTGATGACAGTAAATTTTCTACGTTTGTATCGGACTTTGAACCCGTGATCCCAAGTTTGCGGACTGACGACTCAAACAATATGGCATAAAGGAATTGTTGATAAATTGAACGATGGCTTAACCGCAAAACGGCTAAGCAATAGAAGTAGCACGATAGCGCCTCCATGTATACGATGAACGAAGATGACGACGGTGAGGAACAAATAAACATACATGTCGACGGCGAAACCCTGAATTTGCAGGACGAAAACGAAGTTGAAGCAGAAACAGTCCCGGACGAATAATGGCAGACCGTACAGAGGAAAACACGGGAAAAACAGAACTCAAAAATCGAAAGCACAAAGAGGCCATAATAATAAAAGCGGAGGAAGGAAGGAGTTATGCGGAAATACCGAGGAAGGTGAAAAATATCATAAGCCCCGATGAAATAACGTAGTCATATATTAAGGAGACCAAGAAAGGAGATCTGCTCATTGTGTGGAATAGGGGAAGGGCAAGGCGGAAATCGTCAAAAAGTCTGCAGTCGAAAGCAGCGAAATGAAATAGTTAAGAAAATGAAATCAACCCAAGGAAGCAAACAAGTAGCCACTGTATTGGCAAATATGGCAAATTTAAGATAGGCTTTGTCACCTATCGAGTCAGAGAATATGTAGATCTGATACGTTGCAACTGGTGCTGGAATGTTAGCCATCGCGCCCAAAACTGCCAAGGTCTGCCAATCGGCACCGAGTCTCAAAAAACAGTGATTGGCGACGCTGGAATTTGCTACAATGATATTCCCGACATCCGTTATCCCGACTGTATCAAATCCCCGACATCAGTTATTCTGACTGTATCGAATTCCCGAACATTTTATTAAATTTTGGATATCGAAGTGCAACAATATTGGTAAACAGTGACAACACTGCACGCTGCCTGTCTTAAACACGCATGGCAATTGAGGAACTCCTCAATTGCCATGCGAGTTAAGCAAGAAAAAGAAGAACATGTAAATGTAAAACGTAATTTCTTCAAAGGCCATTCAGTTCTTCGAATACTATACTATAAGAAAAGACAGAAGGAGTCTCCGAGCCAATGAGTATGAAGATTTTGTCAAAGCATTGTTAACTGCCATGATGATGGTACTGAAGATGTTGATGCATTCACCACACTCCAATAGAAAACATGCAACTGATCAAAGCCGATCAGTATTTTAAACAAAAGATTAATAGTAACGGTAAATTAAATTAAGGAAGAGATCAACAATGAATAATCAGAATATATCATCTAAGTTAATTCCTCATTTTATGCGGTGTTTGGAGGTAAAGTGGAAATTATTTTTTAATACAAAAGTTGACATGTCTTGTTTGTATTGATGAGATTTATTAAGTTTCTATTGCAAACTGTTATAGTATTTGATATAGTAATTCAAGAGGTGTATTATGTTTAAGAGCAGTAGTGCTTTTAGTAGACTTTTGCAGATCATTTAATCAATTGTTGACACCCAACAAAGCTTAATTAAAGTTAAATAAAATTCAATCAACTGTTTTTCTTTTATATTATTTTTTATAGTCTTTATAAATACTCTAAAATGTAGTATGGTTGATTGTATACAAAGTCCAACTCCCACCCCCTGATTAATAATAATTACCTTTATAAGTAGATTGTGTATTTACAATTCATCTTAGTAAGAATCTTAAATGACGAGCAAAATGAACTAAAAAGATACCTAAAAAAAGAATATAAAGATTGAGGGAATATCATTTAATAAAAAATGATAGGTAAAACCATATGAATTTCATTTAAATATCCAATCCATGTGAGTCCACAACAACAACAGACATGATTCCACTATTTGGAACTCCATCAGCGAGAAACAACAATAAATTTGAATATTCGGTCAACATCCACATAACTTGCTTCAAATCCCTTCTGCAACATTGTTGGAAACTTTTTGAAGAATGTAATCTTGACTTGGAGGCTCCTTTTTAGGAGTTGCAGTTTTATGTACAGCGGGAAGAAAATGTTAAACAAATAAATCAGGATTTGAACTAATTAATAGCAAAGAGAAAATACAACAAAATAAAGCTTTATTACAAAGTCATAAAAATACATGTCAACTATCAACTTGGTATATTAATAAATGATTTTGAATTCTTTCATATTATTTATGAACAAATTTATTTTATTTTTTAACGAAGTTATAAATTAATAGAAAGACGTTTTGATTAAATATTTTTTTAGAAAAAATAAATTCATGAAACGGGTATTTTGCTAAGATTTATTATTTTATTGAATAATGGATAGAGGAGTACGGATGAACCATCACGGATATTGTTGTTAATGATTAAGGAAGGAATATGTAGGGAAGGCAACTTCTTAAATGACGGTAATATACAGGAATTGCATTAAGGGAATAGAAGATATTATTTTAATATGTAGGATTTTTAAAGATGCGATTTCTTATGAAAGAAATTGATATTGGAATATAATACATTGTGGTTGCTATAGAAAAGTTCTTTTCCTGGATTTATGATCAAGACTTGACTGGGGAAAATTAATACAAGTATATATTATTTTACTATTATTTACGTTTATTAATTTATATATATTTCAATTTTGCGAATTAATAAGGAACAAATGTTGAACATATACACGACAAGTAACAAGTATTTGCTAATGAACAAAGATCAGTTTTCAGATGAAATCCATACATGCTGCAACAATTGATCAACTGTTGGTCTCA
>JAFMTC010001006.1:0-41696 GCA_018845635.1 Nicrophorus orbicollis
ATAAACGTCTTTCGGATCGTTTCTATCTTTTATAGTTTTTGAGAAAATTGCTAAAACGTGAAGATGGTGCTTTTGCGCATGTTAATTTTTCATTTCTTCAACTTTGACAGCGAATTACAGCCAAACGGCTCTAGACACAGCAATAAATGAATATGCGTTACATGCCCCAACTATCCTAGTTTCATAAACGTCTTTCGGATCGTTTCTATCTTTTATAGTTTTTGAGAAAATCGCTAAAATGTGAAGACACTGCTTTTTCGAGCGTTAATTTTTTTGTTTCTTCAAATTTGACAGCGAATTACAGCCAAACAGCAGTAGCAACAACAATATATGAATATGCGTTACATTCCTCAACTATCCAAGTTTCATAAACGTCTTTCGGATCTTTTCTATCTTTTATAGTTTTTGAGAAAATCGCTAAAACGTGGAAACACTTCTTTTTTGCATGTTAATTTTTCATTTCTTCAATTTTAACAGCGAATTAATATGCATTATAATGTGCATTATATTCCTCAACTATCGTAATTTCATAAGCATCTTTCTGTTCAAATCAATCCAGTTATATCTGAGAAAATCGATAAAATATGAACCACTTTGGGGACCACTGCATCCATCGATTACGTATTTGCGCATCACTCAACAAAGTCAATTATTACTTAGTATGTAATCTTAAAGTGTATTTAAAATTATTTATTTATTATTTATTTATTTCTTCCTTATGAAGAACAAAACAAATTATCTTTAAAATGCAAACAACATCTAGAATGAATGAATTGAAAACAAACGTTGATCGTTTCGTGGAGATTAGATTTTGAGGCAAAGCAGAAACAACAACAAACGAATTACGACCTACGACTGATGTTCGATGTCAGAATTGCAGTAATATTGTTTGGACCGGCATGAGAATTGGAAACGCTGATTTCACGGTTGTTCGAACCGAAACTAATTATCCTGCCGAGTATATAAAAATAAATGCTCCGTACATTATAAACACAATCAATCTCGTGAATAAATAGCACGCGTTAACGCAATGTTTATTTGCAAAACAAACTGTTTTGATTCGCTGATATTTACAAGAAACCGATGGTTTTATGTTAAAATATATATTAGAAAAAAAATAGAAGAAACATATTTTAGTTTTGTTTAGAGTTTAGTGTCAATCAGTTGCAATAATTATAATGTTTGAATATTTATACTTTAAATAATAATTTTATATATATTTTTAAATAACTTAGAAAAAGTAATTCGTTTGAGGATACTTTATGTATAAGATACGTTAATCTGGTTGCACAATGTTTGAAAGTGTATGAATATGATTGTAAGAATTATGTATAAAAATAGTTATATTTATTTAAGCAATCCACCTTTTTCGAATTGTAAAGTTATTGTGATCCATAGTAAGAAATAAAGCACCAGAACATTAGTTTATACTTGTTGTGACTACTACCTCAAGTTGCATAGGTATAATTGAAGAGATTCAGGTATAAATTGGTAACTATGTTTATTATATTAATAAATACATTGGTAAATGAAGGGAAACAACAATATCGATTCATGTTATGTTACGACACCGAGAAAAACGCGCGCACGCTCACATAGACAGTAATTTTATGAAATACGCTATAAACGAGTTAGAAAATGATCGCATGTCTCATCATCATCTCTACACTCCTGTTACGACATCAATACTCGTCGCTGTGAAAGATCTCCAAGCCTGTTTGCATCGCAGCCTCGGGAACGTGCGGGTCTGCCTCATCTCTGTGCCCATAGCCAATCTCGTTGTACCTAACTGGGTACGTTAATTGATTGCCTTTGTCCCATGTGTACAGCTCCTACAAACGGGCAATTTAATTATGAATTCCGGATGCGATGCGATGCGAACGAGCAGAGCGGAGCAGAGCACTCACTTTATTTTTGGGATTGTATCCCACCGTCGTCGTGTTCCTAAATGGATTGGTGAACGGCAAATCGACATGCAGCAAGTTGTTCGTGTACAAATCTAGGGCGAAGCGAATCCTGGAATCCCGATCGGTTACGCTGTCTATGGCGTACAGGACTCCGCAAACTATGAACATCTCACCGACCTTATGATGGTTAAGGCTGATGTTCCAAATGTACTGATATTGGAAAGTGTTTGGATCCACCTTAAAAGCAGTATTAAAAGAATCATTAGCATTAAAACCATTATCAAATCCTATTCATTTCATTATCAGATACGCCGGAAAGACCTTTGGTTAATAGGCCTTTGTAAAAGATGTAATTGTTACTACATCTGTTTATCAGGATTATAAAAACGGAATGCGAATATCTTCTGTTGAATTGTATTGCTTTAGTGTTTGGACACGGCTTAAATTGTAAACAAGTGTACGTACTTTCATGACTGCGGTGTTATTGGTGTCCGGAACTCCGAATATAACCCAGAGGCCATTCTCGTCGACGGTGAAATCCATGTAATTGTTTTCCGTCGTGTAGAGGTAGTTGGATTTGTTGGTTTTGAAATGCGGAATGTGGAGTCCGGCGGTGCTCTCGTTGTGCAAGTGGAATTTGAGGATCTTGGACGGATCACGGGAGTTGTAGAAGAATGAACCGTTGAAGACGACGTGCGCGTTCCCCTTGATGGGATAGCTCAGGTTGTACCTCCTTAAACACAGAGCGCATATTTAATGGGGGCCGACAAATGCAGAAAGTCTCTGGACAAACCATGAATGCAGATCCTTCCGGAACATCGCCTTGTTGTCGTATCTGTACAAGTGATCGGCGTCTTCCTCTTTAGTTGCGTAGAATTTGTCGGCGCCCTTATCGCAGGGGTCTCGCATCCAGCTGCCGTTAGATTGATTCGTGTAGCGGTGGTAGACGGGCTTTCCGACCGCGTACAGCACGCAATCTGCAGATGCGAGCGGATTACAAGAGTTAATGATGAAAACGGATGACTTTCTTTACCTGTCGTGCGGTTCGGAAAACCAGAGTACGAAAGATTGCTGAACTGTCGGATCTCCCATTTCTCGATCAGATCGATTATCGACACTCCCGAATTGGTGCACCTCAGGCCCTTCGGCTCCAAACATTCCGTGCACGTTACAGGGGGCGGACATATGTCCTCGTGCCGTAATCTGGGAGGCGGCTTTTGTCCAATCTCGATCATCCCGGTGTCCACCATCGGCGGAGGAGTCACCAGCCTCGGATCCACCTCTAATTCAAGTAGAAATTAAACCGTGAAATAGCATCATCTACCCTATAGACCCTACCGAAAACAACGAAATGCCCTCTGGTTATACCGCGCTCGTTTTTCGCCACGCAATAGTACTCTGTATAATCGTAGTAATTCAAGTGGGATATGTTCATCTGCATGTGCACAGTGTACCCCGTCCTTCCTATCCTATTGTCTATGCGATATTTGTTCCCATTCTCCAAAAGATGACCATCAGATCTCTCCCAATATCTGAAGAAAACAATGTCTGATTGTATTTGATCAAATTTCGCTACTTACCTAAGGGTATCTGAAGAAAACACGAAGAATGGTAACTGGTTTTGTTTGCTCAAATTTCGCCACTTACCTAAGGGCATCCGGGAAGGCCTCCACCTCGCATTCCAAAACAGCCATCGATCCGTTCGAGGCACCGATTCGGTCTTTGCGAATCCTTATTAACGGTATAACTGACCACAAACAATTGTTAACATCAACTTAAAAAGAGGCAATTCCCTCTACTTACAATGTACTTCTATTATGAAGGATTGGTTAACCTGTGGTGGAATCCCGTTGTCTGCGATACATTGGTAGATGCCCATGTGAACTCTGCTCACGAACGTAATGTTTAACGAATATCCAGATACCGTCGCCGCTTGATATGAAACAGAAATAACACTCATGAAACAAAAGTTGAATTGCAATTTTGTCTGCAATGCAAATGCATGTAAATACAAAGCTGTTCTCAACGACTAAATGTGTCAAGTACGCAGCGATGAATTCAGTTAGGTGATTCAGTGCAGTGCTTTCAGGTGTCTCGTGAATGCAAAACACAAGACCTCTTCAGTACCGCTCTTGAGAATATGAAATTCGTACTCATCGTTGAAGTAGCAACTTTAATTGAAAACAATAAGCAAGATATTCCAGTCTGCATATTCTTTTTTGAAATAATGTATATTTAGAATAAACATCTTGTGGATGGTATTACTTTACAAATCTAATTTATGAATATTAGTCAACTTAATGAAAGTTTTCACTAAAGTTTTAAATTTCAGTTTTAATTCTTAATATTTTTACGTTTAGGAAACTGAACTGAAATAGAAATATCAGGTTCGAATTCTGAGCAATCATTTCAAACTAATTTTCCCAATTTATTTATTTCCTAATATTCCTAAGAATAGTACCTTTCTTAAATCATGTATTTCATGAGAAAACAGTAATGATTTATGGTAATAACCCATAATTGATATTGATATTGAAATGAAATGTATTTTATTTGATGTGTATTATTTACCTTGCCAGGGTCCCATCTGAATGAACTGGCCGTTCGGTCGAAGCCAAGAGACTTTGGGTTTGGGAACTCCATTGGCCGCACAGTGCAGTGTAACATTATCTCCTTCGGTGATTACGGATGGACCAAAGGGCAGTCCGTTCTGATTACCTAGACGACGCAATTAATGATCAAACACGTTATTAGAAAGGAGGACGAGATTGGCAGCTTGTTTCCGATGTCCCCGTACCACGTACGACCGAAAGAAGTCAACTCCGTAGCACGCGAGCAAATAAACATGTTTGGAAATGATTGCATATCCCGAATGAATCGATGATGGATAAATGTGCTCTTTCCGTTTGTTGCAATTAAAGGAAAGACATGCAGCGTATAAACAAGTTTGTTGGGAAATGTGCCAATTGAATGGAATCGTGAAATTGGCTTATGCATTTATTCGAAGTAAATAGCATTACCTTATAAAGGGAAAATAGGCAGGACGCATTCACTCACCGGCGATTGATGGAGGGATGAGGAGTTCCACGCTTCCATTCACTTTGGTCTTCCAGGCGTTTATTCCTGGAATTCCGGGCGTTCCATGATTTCCTGGCTTCCCTCCCCGCCCTCTCGGGCCGGGAATACCTAAGCAAAGGCAATACTTTAAATGTAAAGTATTCCGGTTTAAAGAAAAAGTGTGTGCATTCAAGTGTCGTGGATCACTTTTGAAAGAAACGCGGCAATTGTAATGACTCCTTACATGAATAATTCAAGTCCCACGCACAACCAAGCGTTACGCAATTACAGCCCCATTGTAGGAAGCTGTAGCGCATTTGAATACATACCTTTGGGTCCTTGGGGACCTGGAGGACCTTGCGGTCCCGTCAACCCGGGCCGACCTGAAACCAACGGAGTTATTCAATTATGCAGAAGGATACCAGTGTAGCGATACCATCGGTTCCATTCCTGCCGTCGCGGCCCGAGCTTCCCGGCATTCCATCCTTGCCGGAGATGCCGTCGTGACCGTTTCGTCCTGGCATTCCGTCGAATCCTGGCTCTCCCGGCACGCCGTCCCTCCCGTCCAGACCCGGTCTTCCCTGCGTGCCCTTCTCCCCCGGATGTCCGGTGTGACCTGCATCGATGACGTATTCTATTAAGTGGACCACGGATGATGCGACCATCAAATACCTCTAGGACCCATCGGACCCGGTGTTCCCGGAAATCCGGTCTCGCCTCGTTCTCCCTTGGGTCCAATTGGACCCTTCGGACCCGGAGGACTCGGTGGACAATATTTTGCAGCTGCTATGCAGTAACCCTGAATTGAAGCCATCTAAATAGAAAAATATATAATTCTATCTCCTATTTACACAATCATCACGTTACTATCAAATCATACAATTGCATTGCATATAATTTTGTTGATACATCTTTGATATAACAACAGTGTAAACAAAAGGTATTACAATTACCTAATACAAAGGGCTATCTATTGAGTAGATTTTTTCAAGTCATACATAATGTATAATATATCCATAATGTAGTTTCAAATTAAAAGTTTATTTAACTGAAAGAGGAAATAAATGCAGAAATAATTTAAAGGTCACTGCATAATGATTAATTCTTTATCAAAATTCAAGAGGCAATATATCGTAGTTCTCTCAAAGCTGATTAAGAAAATCGATTTGAAAACTTTTACTCGTCTCTTCGAATAGGTATTTATTTCACTTGGATTTCGCATTTGTAATATTGGAACTTTCTTCCAGCTTGAAACTTACTGAATAGTTGCACAAGATAAAACACTTATCTGAAATATGAATACTCTAAACTTCATCTCCTCTCTTAGCAGTATCTTTCTGATACTGCTCTATTGTTTATAATTGTGTGTCCTTTTATAAGTATTTTCATGTATTTTCATCATTAGTTTTCTTTAAAGCCTTTTAAAAAGCCATGTCTATATTATTACAACTGTTGATTAAAAATGAAATGAGTTGATTCAATGAGGGCTTTGTGCAAGTCGAAAGAAGTAAATTAATTATTTTCATTGACAACGTTTACAACTTTGTTGGCTTCTGTATTCCCATTACATAAATGAGAAACGAATCTTTTATTTGGTAGAAAATGAATGTAGAAGTGCTTACTTTAAAAAAATCAGGATTCTTTGCAATAAAATAGGGTGTAAATGTGATTAATTGGACGTTTTTGCTGTTTCTTTGAACATTAGCCTGGATGCAGTTTTAAGCTCATTTCCGTTCGTTGCTTGATAAGGAATAAAAGTTGGGGTGAAAATGTCCGTAATTACCGTGACCCGACAATAGTCGGTGAGCCAGACCCAGTTGTCTCCACCGGGGGCTGTCCCTTTGCCGGTCTTCTGCCGCTCGATCTCATCGATAGCCTGCAGCTTGGACTTCATGTTGGGTGGAAAGAAATCGACGACGGCTTCGTCCCTCATGCTCAACTTGTTGGTGTTCCTTTTGGTCCTGCTGGAATTGGCGTTCCCGTCGTACCTCAGCACATCCTTAACAACGCGCATCACTTCTTCCTTGGTCCCGAAGCCCGTTCTGAGGCTCAGCGAGACGTACCTGTCCAAGTCGGCCTTGGGCACGTAGTTTTCCCGAATTTCCGCGTTTATCAAACGGTAGACGTAGTGCGCGAGGCAGATCTCGGTGAGGAAGACGAACAAGACACAGCATATCACGCGCAACGTGTAATTCGGATTCTGCTGGTTCGCCGGCTGCAAGCTCTTGAGCTCGCCCTCCACCTTCTGCGCCCCGTTCGACATGTTCTTTGCGCTTTGCGTAATCCTCGAGTTATCCTCGCATAGCAAGAAAAGCCACTAAGCTGCGAACGGCGCGAGGATTTTCGTTCGATTACCACCACCACCACGCGCTGCGTACTACTACTGAACTTCAGATTGACTCCTCGACAACAACCGGTCAAACTCTTGATTTCAATTTCTTTTAATGCGCCCGTAAATTGCGTGGGCGCACTCTCCGTACTACATACTCTTCACACGCTTCATTTATTTCATTCTTTTCTTACACACTGTGATTATGCACTCGCATTTTACATTCGATCGCAATGTCCCCCCTACATCCAAATTATTCATCTTAAAACTTAACAAATAGACCCTCAGTCATAAAAATAGCAAACATCTCCTATAATTGTAACATTTACTAGTCTTTTGACTACTTAAGTCATTAACAATCTTGATTTTTTTGTGTAACTCAAGGCATCATCTTTACAAACAGAATCTTCAGAATTTCTTCCTTCTTCAAATTATAACAAAATTGTAATAATATCCATCAACAAAATATCCTATTTGTGAAATTGTAAATAACATAAATGATATACCAAACAAACGAAAGAAATATTTGTTTTTAAATAGTCAAGTTTTTCCTTTCTTATATAATTAAGAAACAATTCAAAATTTGTAAAAAACACAATATTCCACCCTTATTACTGAATTTATAAAAAAAACAGAGTGGTTTTCAAAAACAAGTCAGGAATGGAATATATTTGTTCATAATAACATACAAATTATATAATTTTTCATTACATTTCATAAGCTTGGATGATAAGATCATAAGGAAAGATTAATCCTCCTATAAGATTTTGTATAAATTATTATAAATCTATAGAATTTGGACGGTCCTTAAGCTTTCCTCCTTATAAAATTAACATACAAATTATCTGAAACCCTCGAACTTAATTAATCCTATCCTCCGGCAGTTTCAATTTACTTATTAATTAAATGGATATTCATTAATATTTGCTAGAGACAATTGAAATGTATATTTTTTTAAGTGGTTTTCAGATCCGAAGTGCGCAGACTGTTGTATATGTGCACTCGTTCAGCAGCATTCATGAGGTCTTTCAAAATGGACGACAAAATTCTACAATTCTGCAAGGGAATGCCAAAAATCGTAAGGCACTAATATCATTGCTTATTTATTCTTAAGACTTAAGTTGTTATAAATGATCAACAATCAACATAACCTATACAAAAGATGCATCGTTGTAGAGAATTTACAATTGTGCCTATGTTTGATAATATAATTACATAAGTATGGCTAATTCTAAATAACCTTAGGCAACTTGTTATGATATGTTTGCTGAATTGCCTATGGACTTGATCAACTTTGTGATGAATCAAAGGGTTGTGATTGATGATGATCATTTTTTTACAGGCCAAGTATGATCCATCCACGTGAACGGTATAATAATGCATCAAATGTTTTTCTCATGAGTTTGAAATGGCTTAAGGTCTTTGGTGAAAGGGCTTTTAAGAAAATTGCCAAGTTCAACTAATTGTATATCATATTAGATATTATACTTTTTTGAACATCGTTGCTATTGCGAATTTCGTTCGAAGATTTGTTTTTGTCCAGGAATTGCATGCCCATCTGAATGGATCTCTGAGCAAGGAAACCCTGATGAAGCTGGGATGCCCGGAGGAGTCGGTGTCGGAATACCAGAAGCTTTCGAATCTGTTCGAGAAATCCTTAGAGGAGTGCTTCGAATTATTTGGAGTGGCCCATGGAGCAACTAAAAATAAGGCCGCAGTGTATACAGCAACGACATGTGTTATCGATGAGTTCTGTAGAGATAATTGTATATATTTAGAACTCCGTACCACGCCGCGAGATGAAAGAGATATGTCTAAACAGGAATACGTCGAGACTGTTGTTGCGGCTATTCTGGATAGCAAGAACGATATGATTGTGAAACTGGTGCTGTCGATTGATCGCAGACACGACTTGGGTACGAGCAACGAAGTCCTTGAGCTGATCCTGAGAATGCACGCCAAATACCCGGAGATCATTAGAGGTGTCGATCTCTGCGGCAACCCGAACGAGGGAACCTTTCCCTTGCAGCTTTTCCGCAGGGCCAGACGCGAAGGCCTCAGGGTCACCCTGCACTGCGGCGAGGTGGACAACGAGCAGGAAGTTCAGGAGATGCTGCGGTTCTCTCCTGATCGCATCGGACACGGGACCTTCATTCGAGGCAGCAGCTTCAGCATGTACAAGGAGCGCAGAATCCCGCTGGAGGTTTGCTTAACTTCGAACGTCGTGTGCGGAACTGTCGCATCCTACCAGCAGCATCACGTCAGCGAGTGGCTGAAAGAAAAGCTTCCGTTTTCTATTTCGGTAGGACTTCCGAAGAGCCGATCATGAATAATTCATTGTAATCCATTTTTAGACCGACGATAAAGGCGTATTTTGCTCCGATCTCTCCAACGAATATTACTTAGCGTCCAAGCACTTCAGCCTGAACGAAGTCGATTTATATACGATTGCCAGAAATGCCGTGGACCACATCTTCGGAAGCGAACTGGAAAAGGACCTTCTGTGCAGGAAAATGGACTCCTGGTGGATGCAACAAGCTTCACATTAAACAACACTTTATTATTACCTTTTAATATATATATTTACACTTGTTCTTTCAGCTTAAACTTATCACAAATACAATTAAATTGCAAATTCAGATAATAACAATACAGTCGAATTACCCGTCTTACGTTTTCACCCTGTTGGAATTTCATTCCAACGAAGGTACGTCAACATTTCGAACATAAAATTAAGTTCTACTTTTACTGACAAAGTCTTGTAACATTTCATTTTCTTTCGCTACATCACGCATCTTACTACACAACAAAATGAAAATACAAAGTTAATTATATTTTTATTCTATTATTTCTTGAAATTTTCTAGAAATTCAGCAGATTCAATAACGAAATTGGTACTTGTTCACTTCCATAATAATTATAGCATATAGTTCAGTACAGCAATACCTCACACAGTCCGCATTTACAATAAACAATGCGCTTTGAAAATTTAAAGGTAAATAAAAATGTAATTGAGCAAAGTGAATTCCAAAAAAATTACACACTAAAGTAATAAATGAGAATTATATTTATTGTAACAGATACACGTATATATAATAATGAAACAAACAAACCATAGGTCTTTTATACATAAATAATATATTTCTTCCTTTTAAACTGTCAACTACTCAGTTTACTTTTAAAGTTATTAAATTCCTCAATATGTTTGGTTATGGATAGAAATGATTAACTGTGAGATGTTGCTGTATTTCTATATTTAATTCCTATTATTAGTATTTAAGCTTAATTTAATCAATTACCACCACAAAGAAATTGAATAATAATTGCAAAAATCAGCAAAATGTTAATGAAATAATTCCAATTATGCTATTGAAATAACATGCAATTAGTTTAAGTTCATTAAATGAACTATTTCGCGTTCACAAATAAAAGTGGTGGTAATAATTTGGAAATGTAATTTATTATAATGCTTTTCCTTCTAATAAATTTCAAGATTCACAATTACATGCACACTAACTACCACTAAGTCCTAACTTGAACGGAATTATCGTTAAAATAACTCACATTATTTGATTATAAACATAACAGGAGCAGCTATTAATGGAAAACGAAATGCAATTGGCATTACATGCGCGCATTGCATACAAACTATTTGTTATTTACTTTATTCAGTACACTTTGGTTGGCTAAAATAAATGTATAAATATATTTCATATATGTTCTATAGTTTACGATAAAAATATAACTCTCAATTTGAATATACGGTTTCGCAAATGCATAGTTTCTTCTTTTTGGCTTTGTACACGCTTGGTAACTAATTTTAGAGGTATATGCTGTGTGTTGTGTCCTTGCTTGAATGGTGTTTAATGACAGGACCGTTTTCGTATTCAAAGATTATTGCCATCAATGTTATTAGTATAAAGCGTATCTGTTAGCTATTATTTCATTACGATAATAAAATATAGGCTTTTTTCCCCATGTACAACAACGGAACTGACTAAAAAATATAGATTTTTTCCAAATTCTTGCCGGCACGCAGCAAACGAACGTCCTTCATCCGACACCGGTTAAGCTTTATTACATAATTTTTATATATAAATATTGTGCCTCAATATTGCCTCGTTACGATACACACTTGTACTTTCAAATCAGTTTGCGTAAGGCGGTAACCGTTCGAATCACGAGTGAAGTAGTGAGCGACTTCACAATTATATTGGTACAGCTCGCAGTTTTCAACATCATTCAACAACTTAATTTATAAATCAGCGTTCTGTTGGAAACTCTCTGTTTGCGCCAATCAAGCAATAACAAGAAATATATAACGAATGGGATCGATGAAATCATTACTAAGTAGAGAACACATCTGCGGAAATCTGATTGGAACAACGTTGAAGTATTCATAACAATCAGACGAATTTTACCCTTTTGTGGCCAGAACTTTGAATCACTAAATAACAGATTGACTAGATGATGTATTTCAAATAAATTACTATAACTAAATGATTCTTTGCAGTGCACTTGGATTGTTTGAGACAATAAGCACTGTAAGTATGAACGAGAACACAATAAGAATTAGTGGAAATAAATTATATATTCATGTATGTATATAGTTATAGAGAAGAAAAAATAATGTGAAATGACTAGTATTTCGCAAATTGCACTTGAAGAATAATATTAATAATATTCAAAATAAATTAATTAGCAAAATAATGGAATGGTTAGATAAATACGGTGCTCCATTTGTAAATTAAATGCATATACTTGATAGAGAGTAGTATTTGGAAATTGGAAAACGATTCACGTGCTGTAATTCGCGTTTCGCTTTCGTTTGAAAACCAACGCGAATATACTTCTCAACCTCCACCACTTGCTGTGCCGTTTGGTCTTTTTCCCCGACGGCAATCCCATCCGCAGCCTCTCTTTGGCCCTGATTTCCCTGACCAGCATGTGAAACGCATCGTCGACGAACGTACGCAACGCAGCGGACGTCTCGTAGAAGGGACAACCGAACTGACGGGCGAGCAGCATACCTTCCTCAGTCGTTACCTTCCTCTGCACCTGCAGGTCGAACTTGTTCCCGACTAAAACTAACGGCGTGTCCTCGCTGGCCCGGACCTTCTGGATCAGCTTTCTGTACTCCAACGCCTCCTGGAAGCTGTGCCTGTCCGTCACGCTGTAGCAGATCAGGAAACCTTCGCCGCACCGCATATATTGGTCGCGCATCGCCGTAAACTCCACCTAAACAATAGCAAACACTGTGATTTAGACACTACTAAACGAGCGTTATCTATGGCACACCTGTCCGGCTGTGTCCAGTATATCCAGCAGGGCTGGCTCTCCGTCAATAACAGCCTGCTGCTGGTACGAATCCTCTGCAAAACCGTTGTTATAGTCAACAATATAAGAAGCTAATGCAATAAGTCTTACCGATTGTTGGATCATGGTACTCGAGGAAACTGTGGCTCACAAATTGCAGAGTAACAGCTACAAAATAAAGAAATTTTTCATTTGAAAACTATTCAAACCGATCAGTGATTATATTTCAAATTTTGTTAGCTCTGAAAACCCGGAAGCATAATTTTATAATTAATATTATAATTCATGGAACAATAAAAAAAAAGAAACAAAAACAACATAAGTTCTCTACTTGTAAGTGCGCATGCAATCGTAAGCTACAAAGAGTTATTGACCACCGATCATTCCGCCTCAGTAAAAGTTATTATTAAATTAGAGTTGGAAAATTCTACAATTTTATGGAAACTTATTTAAAAGGGACGAAACACTACGTTGTATTAAATTTTACTACTACTACTATATTTTAAGTACCAAATTAAAATCATCTAACTTATGCTAGTAAATTGAGTTCACGAAATAGTAATTTGTAATAAAGATTGTTTAAGAAAGTGTAAAATATAATTGTTTTTGTAATAGTTTTAGAATGCAGTCTGTGATTTGAATAAATAATAGTCATACTAATGGAATGTCATCTGAATCATACATAAATAGCAAGAGGTACTCATTTAACCTCTGACATGAAGTTAATAGATAATATATTGATTATATAAGAGACTTGCGTTATTAGTCAATTAAGGTGTTTATCAAATTGTGTTGGAAAATAATGAATCTATATAAAATAATATAGTTATAATGAATGTGATTTATTCGAATGGTTTGTACGAAACTGATTTTCTGTGCATTTGAATTGGATATGATTTGCGAACACGAAATAATAGTAATGTATAATTACTGTAAATGGAATGAGTACGGGGACAGCATAAACTGTGATAAATAAGATAAATAGCTAACCGGATTTTCCTACTCCTCCATCACCAAGCACTACAATCTTGTATATTCGAATACCACCTCTGGTTGTCTGTGGTCCGGCAAGGCTCACCGAGCCCCTACTGTCCACATCAATCTCCGAGTCCTTGCCAGACCTACTGGATCCTTGCCTAGAAAACTTGTTTCTCCTTTTATTGCCACTTGTGCATGCTTCACCGGCCATAATATGCCTGTTCCGCAGAGTTAGTCCCTTTAAACACTCCAATACGAACACTTTAATTCAAACGGTCGACAAGGAAAAAGAAAACAACCCTTTCATTTATCAGCTCGAAAAGCTCGTATTTATAATTCTTCCTGGTATTTTAAGGTTGACATGTTTCGGGAAGGGAATTATGTTACACTACACGCACCAATGCACGCATTAAACTAAATAAGCTGAAAGAAGGGCGGCATCTATCCAAGTCTACTACAACTGTTGAAGTTGAAGTTGCCTACAATCAATCAGAACTTAATCCAATAAGATTTTCAAATAATCAACGTGAATAACAACAAGTTCATGTCCATACGCTGATTCAAAACGCTTTCCGTTGTTCGAAAATGATTCATTTCTGCAATTAATCACTTCAACTAACAGTGTTTTTAATTAATGTTTATGCCTTCAGCATAACTTCATTAAACGAAACTTTGTAGCTTACATTATAAAATGATGAGTTTAAAGTAAAGATTGGTTTTGCCAGTCTAAATTGCAGGAAGGTACACAAAGGATTGGTCTACAAAATGTTTGCAAATGTCGAAATATTAATTAGGAATAGGAAGTAAATTAAAGAAATGTGTATTCAGAATTCAAGTTATTTTATTTGCCTATCTTCTACAAAACAAAATTGGTTCTAATAAATTAAATTGTTTTCTATTAAATAGAATAGTAGACACGATAATGCACGTTCTCGTGTGTATATATACATATATTTGTTTGCATCGTTATTTGTTTTCTATAGTTTGCTGCGATCTTTTGTTTCTTTTAGCAAATAATGCACACGACGCACGTAATACATATATGTATAGAGAGAGAGAGAGAAAGAAACAATAGAACTGCATTTACATTCATATATTATATAGTAACGTAAAATACCATTAAATAGTTTAAAATCGATCAAGTAACAAAGTTTCTTGTAACAACCCCATCGCTGTTACCTAAAATGGCATGGTAATTAACTGGAGAGTCTTATTTGGTACATTTGAACTCACTGAAAGGAATTATAAGATTTCAGTCACGATTAGCTTCTTCGTTTGTTATAGACTCCATTTATGTGTAATCAATTCTTCGCGAGCTTTCTTCACGTCCTCCGAATTGGAGTAGCCTTGCTCGTCCAGCTCCTTCCATTTCAGATAGTTGTGGCGCATGTTCGTAATCAACTCGGGCATATTGATAAAAGCTGAAATTGCACATCGTTTTAAAGAAGAGATGGATTGCGCTTTCGTTAGATGGTTACCATTCCATGCATCAATCATGTCGTTGATGATGAAATCGATGAAGCCGACCTGCGACTTGGGAATGGAACAGGTGGTCCTGTCGAACATGGGCATCACCACCGGTAAGCCCATCGTCTTTTCGTCGTCCGTCTGCTGGAAGTACTCTTCGGCGATCCGCCGTGACCATTCCAGACAGATGGGCATGGGTCGCGTGGGATTTGAGACGTCTGCACACTTGATCATTATCCTTTTAACTAAAGTTATGTTTTCCGCTTGCAATATTTGAATGGCATCGCTTCCTCCATCAGGCTGAAAAAAATGTACGACGGATCATCGAGATTTCGAAACTGCTTAAAACACCCTTCTACTCACATCATCTGGTCCGGTTTGCGAACAAAATACATTGACAAACTTAGCCAGATGCTCGAAATGCTTTGTCATCTCTGTTGCTAAAATCATATCTATCACATTATACCTAGCAATTTTATAAGAATCCCTATCTAAATTCTTAAATATATTGCATTTTGGATCACCTGCAATGAGAGGAATGTATAAAGCAACCAAATTGTTCGTGCAACCATTACCTAAAGTTAATTTAAAAGTTAATGCAGAGTGGTGCGATTCAAGAACAGTAACATCATTGTAAAGAATAGCAAGCGGATCACTGCTGTTCGATAAAAACGCACTGGATTTGCCGGGATGATCCACGTCGTGTGCGGCCGCAGCGATCAACGCTGTAGCTTCGTCCATAGGATCCATGATATCCTTCATTCGATCTTTCTCTAGGAAACCAGCTACCGCCTAAAGTAGGAAACACTCCAAATGTAAACCTTAACCGTTTATAATGAGGTATACCTGCATGACGTCGGCGGCGTGCGTGGAATTGTGATAATGGTTATTTTTGTGATAATTCGCTTCAATTTTTAACAGCCAATTCGAAAGGGTGGTTTCGTCTATTTGTAACGTGCTGGCGACATCAAAATGCGTGAAGATTTTCAGTCCCAAAAATAGAAGACTCCTCTTTTCGGTCAGATCCTCTAATCTAAATATGTCGAAATTCCAGTCCAGGAAATTGTCCAATAATCTATCAATGTGATTTGATGATGGTTGGTTCTGAAACGCTCAAATTAAATGAAGTTCTAAGGGAACAGCGTATTGGTACCTTCATTTTTATGACTCCTTTGGACACTCTAAAAATACTGGAATCATTGCTGCTCCGCCTGGAATTAACATTGTGAATTGGAACATTTGAGTTCTAAAATAAATACATTGGTGTAAAGTCAGAAGAATAAGATTATTGCGTATTGGTTTTACAGTTAGGAGCGCTCCGATGAGATCCGTTGCGACTGGTTCTTCGCTTTTTGATAACGCATCTTCTTTAACGGAAGGCGAATATAACTCGGTGCACTTCAGCATTTCAACAGCCTTGTCCAATAGCAGACAGGTCTGTGAATTGCTATTTTGCATTGCATCGTATATAAGATTCATTATCTGGAAGATCGTTTGGTTTTAGTCTTTGTAAGGTAGTGGGTATTATCAGATGGTGTTACTTTGGTGATCGGTGCTTCAAGTGGCAGTTTAGCTAAAGATGTCCGCCTGTAGTCAGGCTTGAGATCGACCGAGCCCTTCCTGGTGGAATTGATACTACCTCGGGATTGCGTATGATAGACGACGTCCGCGTTTCCGGGTGGATCTATGATGATGAGAAAATGAGTTGGAAGTCTACAAGGAGATAAAACTGTTTGCTCGAGATTCAACCAAGGAATAAAATGCATATTTACCGTCCGACGCAAGTAATGGGAATTGCTTTGCAATTCAGGGTAAGACTATCATTGGCTTTCCGTTTGAAACCGACGACTCCGTTCCAAGTACGGCCGCGCGTCAGGCTCAAAGTCATTGTGCCGATCTGCAATGGTTCGACCACGAGTTGCTCGTGCAGCGTTTTACCCACGATCTCGTCCTGCCGGAAGCCCAGCAACCTCTCACATGCATCGTTCGTAAACTTTTTGATTGCAATTAGTATATTACATTTGTACTCGATGGATTCGATGTTGGCTTTACCTGCATCCTACAGACATCGTCCGTCACTATGATGGCATCCTTGGATCCGTTTATAGCTGCATAAAGGATCTGTGTTGTCGCCATTTGCGCATTCGTCCGACAGTCGTTACTCTTCAATTGGATCAACTCGTTCGACCAGACTGTGGGATTCGAAGATTCCATCAAGCACTAAACAAATTAACAAAAATACTGAGTAAACCCCTAGATGCCTACTTCGGTGCGTGTTACCCTATTGAACCCCGACTCGAGCTGTGACATTACGAAGGAATCTTCTTTTTCAAACAAACTGAAAAATAAGTACAAATAGCTCATCGCATTATAATAAACTCTAATGACAAATCAACCAACCTTCTTTTTACTATGGAGACTGTGACAATATTCTGTCCACCCTTGGTATTCCGTATCGACCTTTGAATATAAAAAATAACTAAATCCACAATAGAACTTTTTCGAACATTTTTCGAACATTTTTCGAACATTTTTCGAACATTCTCAAACACTTGAATAAAATGTATTGAAATGAATTTTACAACAATATATTTGAATACACAGTAATTTAACCACAATTATTTAGAGAATTGTATACAGTATGATCTGCAAAACTCTATGATTCAATTTATCTATAGATTTATTTATAAACCTAAATTATAACTAGATAAATTTCATCCACCAAAACAATTCAAAATTACTCATAAATTTCAAGTTCGTTATGCAAATGCACATTATCTGTAGTTTTGGAAATTCAGTAAATACGTGTGTAATTATTGTATAATTATTACAATTTGATCTGAATGTAGTAATTCAATTATTAAGATTGGATTGGAGATGTGGGATTTACCTGCATAATGTGTCGTAGTCGAGGAGTTTGTGTGCTCGACTGTCCACAAAGACTAGATCGTGATGAATGGTCTGGTACTCTTCGAGAGCGTCATCGTAAGTGGCAGAATGAGTGATTTCAAAGGCAAGCTTTTCAGCGGCTCGTTTGATGGCATCGAAAGTAGAATCCGCATTCGGAAAAACCAACAGAAGCTGAAAAGTCCAATTAAAACATTTCATTGTGCGAACCGAAGCAAACTCTTCGTGGAAAAGCTCAATTAGCGGTGAACTACATAACACGCTCGTCGGTCTTTACCTTAAGGGGCGTCCGGCTCGGCGGCAGGACTAAGCCGTACTTTCCGTCGTGAGAGGTTTTCTGTAAAGAAGAGAAAATACTGTTCATAAATGACTAGCGATACACTTTTTTGATGGGATGCGATGCGATAAAAGTATCGAACCATTTCGACGACGGACGACGAGGGCTGGGATGTGGTCGGGGATGGGGAGTTCGGTTTCGATTGGCATCTGGAATCGTTGCACCACTGGCCGCTGTAGCTGACAGTGGTCAGCGATTCGCTCTTCGGCGCCTTCAGCATGCTGGTCTTTATGAGCGTAGCCTTTTCCTGAGTCCTTATTGCGTACCGTCTTCGGACGTAACGCGACCGTTCATCCATATATTATTGAATGGTCTGTGTACACCCATGCATGGAAATCGCCTTTGTGCCGACACTAATGACTAATAACCTAGAATAGATTCGCCAGTTGTCATCCATCTGACAACGACTGTTTACCTGCAATCGGTTCAACGTCAAACCTAGAAAAACTGGACACTTTTGTTTTTCGTCCATGTCATCTCGTCCTTCATTCCCTTCGTATACCCCGAATTTTGATGTACCACTAACTTCCTATTCCAACTGACATGTGTGTTTGCTCCACGAACAACATTTGAACGTTTTGACAACACTACTGCTAACGAGAACTAACTCAATATAATTTCAACACTTCTTACTAGTGACAAACAATTCCAAATACTCGCAATTTACTAAAAAATGATAACAGTAGCTTCTACTATTCAAATTTGACCATCCAATCACATACTTTTAATTAAAAGTGAATTCTCCTAATAAATGCAGATGTTTTTTCAAAGATTACTGAAGTATTCAAATCTTGGATTTTCTTTCAAATAATTGAATTCCAATTGATAGGTGAAGTCTTAGCTACTATTATTACCTTGGCGTTCCATTGCTTGATACTTTTGTTTCCGACAATGCCATTAAAACCTCCGCTCAGTTTATAGTGCACGGTGGACCTCCTTATGTACGTCTTCGGAGCAACACTCAAACCATCCTTCGCATCCTTCTTGCCGCTCCAGCAACAGAACCACTTCCGATTTTCGACTGCACCTTCGTCGACCTCAGGTCCACAACAATGGTAAACAAACACACTGCAGCGCGCACATTGCAAGGGATACATTATTATTAAACCGAATTCAATTTACCAACTTTCGAGGAGCAAAAAAAATTTACTATATACATCGACGTTACATTATCGCACACTGTGCACGATAAGATAACTACATTTGCTATCATTCGATTCTAGTAAAACGTATCGGGTACACAGATAGGTTTCCGAATTTTAATCTAGCTGAACTAATTATGCACTTTTCTATAACCGTCCGACAATCGATAAATGGAGAAAGATTGAAACAAAACAAACAACAAATAGACGAAAAAATGCGAATATAATTGTCGAGAAGATAATGAATCACTGAGATTGAATCCCATTCAATTGTCTTAGATAAACTATAAGTAATTGATTAATATTGAAATAAAAATATTATCTTTACGTGTCTATTATTTTAATATCAAGCCCTTTTTTTAATTGAAATACGTACAATTTACTCTAGTTTCATGTCATAAATAATAAGTACGTAAAATGAATAGTAAATACTTAAAATCATCTAAACTGAAAACTAACTTTGTACTGTATTGTAAAATTATCAAACTTTGAGCTTTGCAGCAACAAAACCAAAACTGAAAAGAAAAATGTACTTCCTACGTAAGTAGAAGTTTGTTGGGTATGAAAATATGTCATAGCAGATTTAATGAGAAACGCAGAAGGATGAGATCTGTGCTCAGCAAACTGAAAAACCCGTTGACCTGAAACCGCTCGAACGCGAAAGCATTGGATCGGCCGTCAATTCGGATGATCGTCGATTCGCACAGGCCGGATTCCTTTCAGATCTGCGTGCCCACTAAGCTGAACAACAATTAACAGCATGAACATGGTTTACATTCCGTTTCATCTTAATGCAAATAATCTCGTCGAGGATTGCCTAATGGCTATGAGAGGTGCTGAGCAACAGAAACGCAGGTGCCAATTTGCAGCGCCTCTTCGCTTCAAACGGTGATTACGTAATGGTGGCTATGCGTGACGAGAAAAAGAAAACGAATTTAAACTGCTGGCTTATCGTTTGTTTTCACAAGATTATCAATAATGTTAAAAAATGTTTATGTATTGCTATTTTATCGTCATGTTTAATCAATATTGTGGATTAACAGTATTGAAAACATGCACTAGTAATAGTAGTAATCGCATCTTAGGTGTTTTTTTTGTTCGTTCAATAATCTAAATCGTAAATATGTAATAGTTAATAACGAGAAAACGAATTCTTGCAAACAAACAACTTATGTAAAATATGGACTTGGGAAAGAGTGTTTTTACTTAGATTTGTATTGAAAAATAATGAAATGATAGTATAATGATAGCTCTTTATCCGCGACAGTAGCCCTCTTTGATTTTCGAATTACGGCCTAAAATGTTTCGCTATAACGGCAAAAACAAACATGTGGCCAATCTTGCGCAAGCGCAATCTTTGATTCGCTTTGCGGCCAAGTTTCGTGGAGCGTATCTAGGCCGTAAAGCGAGTTATGGGTGTAGCACAAACGATAGTAATAATGATGGAAACAATGGTAAATCTATATCTGGAGAAATTAATTCGAAATAAGTGCATTACGAAATATTCTTTAAACACAATCTCGTAAAGTAATTAATGAAAAACGCTCTTACAAAAAAAAAACTATGTAGCCGCAATTGACTTTGATCTTTATCGCAGCGCACGATAAGTTTCACTTCCCAGAACGTTAATACCTGCGGAGATTTAGCATCAGTTTTAGGAACAACATCAAAAAAAAACAGTAAATAAAAATAACCTCGCACTTTAATAACATTAACAGCAATGTAATTTTTATCAACAAACGATGTACAGATCAATTAAAACAATGTTGTCTCGTTATTATATTGAGTCAACCTTTAGTTTGACCTTTGGTTGTAATTAAATTACTTCAATTTAATGAATAATTTCATGCTACACCCATACCTCGTTATACGGCCGCTCTTTATACGGAATTTCGCTATATTTCAAATAAGGCACGTTTTCGATTTACGGCCTAAAATGTTTCTCTATAACGGCAAGAAACTTTTACACCTACATGTTGCCAATCTTGCGCAAGCGCAATAATTGATTCCTTATACGGCTTTTCTCTTTGCGGCCAAGTTTCGTGGAACGTATCTAGGCCGTAAAGCGAGGTGTATTGGTAAATACCAACACGTAAATCAAAAAATCTGCTAATAATTATAGAATATGGAGTTAATGGAGTTAAGTAGGAAGCCAAATATAACTCGTTGTTTCTATCTGAACACGAAATGGAAAGAAAACTGAAAGCAAATTATCATATTTTCAGGATAGACCATAGAAAAATTCGCATCCTGAGTATACACAGATAAGCGTATCAAACGGTTGCTATAGTAACTGTAAACGTAATATGAATTCGACCAACTAGATAGTAAATAATCTACGATATTCCGTTTAGCAGCTTAACCTTTTCGCGAATAATTAATTCGTTCACTCATAAGAAAAGCAATGTAAGATAAACTCGTCACATGAATCAATAATAATCAGACCTGTGTGTGTATAAACAAATAAACAAACAACCAAACAAACCGGGAGCCACGTAATATTGAAAGGATGTGAGGAGATGAAATGGAATGGAAGGAAAGCGAAAATGCGATTGTGCTTTCGGAGGGCGCAATTCCGTTCCGACGCGTAAATTATATTTTCCTTCGAAGTAATCTTTTTCCGTTGCCAGGGGATGGAAATTGTATAATTGTGTGTCGCATTAAAGAAACCGAGTTTCCTCACGACGCAAACACCACGAAATGGTGTTTTTAATTCTCTAATTTCACTCAGATGTATAAGTTTTTTTTTTGGGCGCAGATTTAGTCCGCATTTCGTATGCATGTAGGTTAACAATTTGAGGCCTTGAGACATCACAAACGAAGAGATAAATAATTCACTTAGTTTTTGAGCGGCGCATGGGAATAAACTGTCACTTTCATTTTTTTATGGACTTAGCATTGGTTTCTCTGAGCTAAGCTATCTATCAATCTCAAATTTCGAATGGTGTCTACAATTTTGTAACAGCCTCCTAGAATACTAATAATTCCTAGAGTTGTGTTTGCTTACATCTCACTTTAATATATTATTAATTATATTCGTTTTTTGTTCTTCGATTTTAATACTAAAAAGATCATTTTATCTATTAGTTGGTTATTCAGCACTTTGCTGCATAACGGTTATTAACTAATATATAACAAGCAAGAAACAGCATTGCTGCAAGCAGGCAAAGATTTGTAGAAGTTGTATGTAAATACACATTAAGATGTCGTTGTTTCACTTACGTAAATGTCAACTGGTTCGTCTTCTGGAGTGGTAGCCAACGAGATCTTTCTATTGGTGGTCGGTTCTGAAATGATAAATTGTAATCACAATTACTACAACGAGTTCTATTAATAATTTGTATGCGGATGAAAGAGAGAGTGTTTGCAGAGCTTCACTTACGCATTTTCCGAGGTGCAAAGTGTACCACAATCGGGACACAAAAGGCATCTTTAAAAGGCCTTCTCGATAATCATACGAGTAAACAGTGGCCGTTGAGAATAAAAGCGACAGGTTGTTCAATGGTTTAAGAACGTTCAGCAATTTTTGAGCAGAAAAAGTTAGAAACAGAAACGTAAGACATGAACAATTTGGTCACGTATTTATTCACGGAACGTTTATTTACATCATGGTTTTCTATTGCCAAAAAAATAATAATAATAATAATCATTAGTTTTGACAACTCAATGCAGTTCGAAACAATTGAAAACGCCGTGTACACGATTTCAATAGGTGACATTGAAAATGTAACAACGCATGAAGTGCGCAAGCATTCGAACAGATTTATTGAATATTTAATAACACGTCCACGATGCGATAGAATAACAACTACCTGCGTTTGAAGCAGTGCTTTCTAAACCTAGTCAGGTTTGGTCGGTCTTATTGAATTGTTACCAATATCAGATGCAATATATCAACATTCGGAACATGTTTGAACCCGAATCGTTGAATTACATACTATTTAGTTCATATAATATGAAAGTAAATCGAGTACCTCACCCAATAAGTTCGTAAGATTCCTAATAAAACAAGAACTTTTGGGCAATATTCGAGTTTATTCATTAATGTAGTCTCCTATGCTGATAGCCAACGCTTCTCTAACATTTTGATACCTTTCTTGTAGAACGATCTATCTTTACCCTCAAAATGGACCACAGTTTAGGCAGTAACTTCTGCTCGTTGAGTTCTTTCTTTCTTTCATTTGAGCAACTTTTTGAGCTAAGGGACCAAAACTGAAGAATAAGGTTGGTGAAGAAATTCTTCGTCAACTTTGGTTTGATGTGAGTAAACTCATTTCGGTACCTATTTCGAACAGAGCTGATGATGATGCTGATATCTTCAGGGTATCAACTATCTCACGCAACTTCTATTTATGATCGACCGAAATCATTTTATGAACTTTTTTAATGTTTTCAGTAACAATTGATAAATTTGGGCGACCAAAGCAGGTGTGCACTTCTCGAAGGAGAAAAATCCCCAAACGCTTATTAAGTCATTGTTTTGCTTGAACGGTATTTTTCCAATCAAAAATCAATGTTTATCAAGACACGAAATTTAGATTTTCAGAATAATACAAAAGTAGCGTCAATAAAACCAATGTAGCTTGAGAACTAAATTGCTGTCAAATTTTGACAGACGTCGCATATAGGTTGGTACTTCCTAAAAGTCATATGGATTCATCGTTAGAGACGTCATGAACTTATTAATTGAGGTGTTATTTCCTACAATTAATTGATGATAAATGTTGAAAATTGAACGCCATAATATCAATATTGAATACAAATAATTCGATCGGAGTACAACAATGAAATTGAATGTTCAGATCACCATTAAAATGCCGTAGTCCACTCTGAAACCAGTGCTAAATTTGTTCATTTCGTTACAAATATGGATATTTGCATTGTTTTACCGCATTACATAAATACCATTTACACAAGGTTTCAACGTACGAAAACAAACTGATCTGACGTAATAATGACGTATGCGATTAGAGCACTCGTAGCGCGACTGTTCGCTTCTCGACGTCATATTTACGTAACCAAGCAAAAAAATAATAAATCAATGCGTGCTCTGGAGCTCTTTACAGCAACAATAGCGTTTTCAGATTTGCTATTTTCGCTGCATTTTTCATTTTCAAGGATCGGATTAGGTTTTTAAAGAAATATCAATCAATAACGCCCGTTTATCTCGAAAGATGAATGCGTTTAAATGATAATATAAATTGAATGAAAATGGAATAATTAGGAGTGATTTAACAAAGTAAACGAAGTGATTCCATCTCGGAGTTTCAAATTTCGGGAAAAATGATACTTCTTCGAAATATTAGAGCGTCTTGAAAGATAAAATAAAGACTTGTCTCTCATTGTTGTTGGCGCCGTAATAAAGAAACGTGCGCTGACATAACGCAAGAAGAATTCATTTTAATTACATTGATATTATCATAGCATAATTCAAAACCAAGGTCGATTCAGATTTGTTTTTCTATCACATTGCCTCAACACTTGATCGCAGTTTTCTCATTTTTCTGTCTAGAAGACCACTTTCAACGCTTAATTAATAATCCACTTTCATTAACAAAGCTATAGTATTTATAATTAATGAAAAGTTTGAGTTTTAATGCATAAAGTGAACTATGCGAAACATGCGCCAATGTAGCAGATACAATTGCGGTGCGATGAACACAGTTGACTGGAATTGAGATTGAATCTGCAGATAATTCAGGTATCGATTATGTCAGATCGCCTGTTCACGTGCTACCTACATTGTGCTGCTGATACATTGCATTTTAACTGTACACGTGTAACATACAGAATCTAACACGATTCTCTCCGTGAGAAAATATCCATAATAATTTATTATGTTTAAATTTTTCACAGTTTCTTTATTATTGTCTGAAAAAAGAGCTTCATTTCAACGCCGGAGTTTATGTAAACTTATTTAGCAAATTTTCAGTTGGTTTCATTTTGGTCGAGTTTGTAGAATGTACGATAGTTTTCACGGGGGATGAATTCAAGTGAGCTGCAATAATAAACAGCGAAGATAAAATCTCGAGTGCCGTTTTCAGCGTATCTCACATTAGCGCTTCAAGCTTCCGGTTTCAGCACTTGAAATGTATTACAACTTACAGCTTAGCTTATTCGAACCACGGAAAAGAAGAGCACTGTTATAGTGTATACATAATAAAGTCATTACAGAATGACGTGTTCGGATATTACAAATATGAAACGTGTAGGTAATACGATTTGCACATAGAACCAATTAATGAACGAAGTCTGTTTGCGCGAATTTAATCATATACTGAATGAAGTATCGAACCTAATAAGGAGCTGAAATGAAGAAAATAATCGCGTAACGAACAATGAAGATAAATAGACGGGGCAATTTTCCTATTTGCGTCGAAGGAGCATAGGCTGATTTCAATTAAACTCTATCCCACGGTTTATCCGGCAAATGATAAACGGAGAACGTATTTCGAACGAATGTCGTATCGTATCGTCTTTCCGTTTTCCACCTCATGATTGGGCTTCGCCCAAATCGGTTTACCTCTAATTGATTTCAACGATACTTACGCAATGCGCACGCCAAACCGCCCAAAGCTAATTCAATGTTCGGCATTATGCAATCGTGCTCATTATGCTCAATATTCTCTCGATTGATACCAAATATGATATATGTGTCACGTTCGCCGTTTAATTAGATTCACTTTTACTTGGTGCTTAAATTTCGACCAGACAATGCTTCTAATTATCTTAGTGTTGTGTCCAACCTTTATTATTACAAAGAGTTTCTCACAAGGGATTGTTTCGAAGATTCCTAATCGATGCACTTCTTCATATAAACAACTGTAAGGGATTTGGGCCCATCGTATTGGAAATACGAAAACCACCCAAGCCGAATTCCATGGGAACGCTTAATCATCAAATATAAACAAAGCCCTACTCCCAATCACAACTCCCACCCCTTGATTAATCATAATTAACTTCGTAAGTAGATTATGTATTTAGAATTAGTCTCTGTAGAATCTTCGACAAATAACTTAGAAGTCTTAGAAGAACCTCAAACGATTAACAAAGTCTTGGGAAGACTCACATACTATTGAACAATAAAGTTATTGTAAAACCAATTGAATTTACTTAATTAAAACTACTAAGACTCCACAACGACAACACCAGACATTATTCCACGGTGTCCAGAATTTCATCCCCGGGACACAATGTGAATACCAAATCGTTACCGGGGATGAAAAGTGATATCTTTACTGTAATATGAAGCAATGAAAAGAGCGAGTCAAATAAGATCTTCATCCGAAAAAGACAATTATTTGTGTCTGGTGAGACTGTTAATGTGTGTACTACTGGGAAATGCTGGAGAAGAACAACTGTGTCGACAATGAACGCTATCTCGCCCAAGAAATTCAGACAAAAAGGGCCGTCAAGTTGGTCAAGTAACTCACACACCGCAAAAACATCAAAGAGGCTCTGAATCATTTCGAATAGCTCGAGTATAAACCAACGTATTAACAACATTCCTGTCGTACCAAATGATGACCGTAATCTTTGCCAAAGATGAAGACCTTGCTTCAATCACAGCTTCAACATACAAAAAATCAGATGATTTTGGTCAGACAAGTTGGTCAAAAGGTCGAAAATAATGATGGAGAATATATTATTGATTTTTTTTTTGTTACAATTATTGTTTTCTTCGATCAATTTTATAAGCAAAACAATTAGAATCTCTCATCAATAGATATTATGTAAATTTCTTGTCTATGAAATACTTAATATACCATAATTGTATATAACTTATTGAGTATTTCACTGAAAAAATGCGCAGATTTCATCTTTTCGTATTAGCTTCTTTTACTGAAACAGCAATCAATTTGAAGGCATTATGCACCAAACGTTAATATAGAATGATTGACGATTTGATTCATCCACGCGTATCACTCCACTCTACTCCACTCCAAATTTAATTTTCTCATTATCCTCGAAATCCAATAACAAAAGCCGGAGCTCCTATCTCCTGAAGGTTTCATCTGATATTGATTTTTTCAGCCGATCGTGCTTCTGTCGCCAATTAGAACGCACATCTCATTTTCCACTTTGACAAGATCTGTTTGAATTCAACGAAATTGTACTTTCATATTTCTTCTTCAATTGAACAGAATGTTCCAAAACATTATCCTGATCAACAATAATTGCAAATTTTCAGGAAAACGTTAGCACTTTAGACCAATAACGATGTCGATGTTCATTGCAAATTGTAATTTAACATCGAAGTGATTAAACGATCGGATGCTTATGTAATTTCAATCTTACTGCTGCTACTGCACGGAACAAAAAACTAATGTATTGATTATTGAAGCCGTTATCGCGATTTCGATAAGGCGATGAGAGTGCGATGTTGAAGGAGAGCACCGTGATTTCCACCGGTTAGTGTTTATTGTAGTACTATAGATGAAATCATTTACATGATCAGCGATTTCGGGATCATCGAATGCGTTCACCGTGGATGGCGCGCGTATTTATTTAAGCCCAAACAAAAATAATCGTTTTCCAAGTATATTCGAAGCGTTTATTATTGCGCACCGAATCGCTTGCAAAAACATCCATCTATTAAAGACTTTCCATCTTGTTCGCACACTTATCTAAATAAACTTGCTGATTAATCAGACCGCATGAGGCGAGTAAAGCACACTTCGGTCTCAGTGCAAAGTGAATGCGTAATTTTGCAAGACATCTTCATTCATTTTCAACTATTCATTAAAAGTCAATTGCAATTTCCCAATCTTTGGATAAATTACAAACACTGATCTCCGGATGGAATATCTCTGGACACTTGTGGAAATATCTCATGGTTAGGTCGTTGTGGAGTCTTGGTGGGTTTTTATGGAAGTCCTAGGAGGTTTTTATTGAAGTCCTAGGAGGTTTTTATGGAAGTACTGGCTTCCAGTCTCAGGTATAGAGACAACAAAATATGTTGGGACCCAGGAAGAACCTTTCCGATCGACGGGTGTATAACAAGAGAGGCCGATCAGTTCGTCAATTTACAGTTTTCTAGGGTCATAAAACTTAGCCCTTCCTTCATCTTCCCTATTTCTATCGACCAATTAGTTTCACATGTGGGGGTGGACATCTTATTTTATACTAACTAATTAACATAGTGGGAGTACAAGATTTGGAGTTGTCAAAGAATAACTTAGTGATTAGGGTATGGAATCTTCCTAAATGGAATGTACATCGTTAAGGAGATCGTACTTACAATAATAAGGAATCGTATAAACAATAACAGATCAATGTTTGCAAATCATCGAAAATCTGGATTACTTCTAATCCATTCGGCTAATCCAATAAACGTAATGTACAAAATATTGGAGAAGGTTGTACACACAATATAGAGACTTCGCTTTTTTCTCTTTTTCTGCTCGTCGTGAACGTTAGGTGTTGCAATTCCAATAAGGATCGCAGCGCAAACCAAATAAATCAAGGTGAGTGAAGAAAAACTAAATGTGTTCCGAGAAGCAGGAAAAGGCATTCGCATTTAATTATTTACAAATGGCTACGATCGTCTAACGAGATCAGCTGAAGAAAATTGCTGAAACGTTTTCGGATGACTTTGTGGATGTTGACGCATATAAATTCCAGAATTCGTTGATTGCACCCCTCAAGATTTGACTTTGTAAGTTGTCGAAAAAATAATGTATGAAAGACTGAGGATTTGCATTCAGTTTTGAATAAAAATTGGAAATATTTTTGTTAATTTTTGATTATTAAACCGTGATTATTATTCGAAATGATGAAGAACGTAAATGTTCTAAGAATGCAATGCGAATGAATTATATTGCAAGTAAATATGATATGATTGAAATATGATGCACGTTCAGGTTTGAAATCTGAACGACGCATAAAACGCTGTTGCATCTCCGCAGCAAAATGCAATGCTATCTAAATTAATGAAATAACACGTACTTTTAGATGCAATTTAAAGCTACGGATTAGAAATAAATGCATAACAGAATCGTGCGAAGAGAACAAACGTTATTATTGAATTAATTACATTTCGTTGATAATTTGGATGAATTTTGTGGGATAAGAGACAAAGCTTGATACTGAAATCGTCAATATTGATCTTTGCTGTACAAATGCGTAGAATAAACACGGTAACTATGAATGTTATTGTCTCACCAGAAAACTGCGTTCAAAACTTTGAATTGAATTCGCATGTGCATTTTGATAGTTGGAGATGCAATTAATGATGATTCCGCTTAATCTGGATCAATTATGAGAAATTGATGCGATTCTTATAAATAGAAGTGCGATCGATCCAAGAGCGAAAGCTATATACTAAAATCGAGTAAATATTTTTCCGCGCAAAGGTAGACGCTGTTTGCTCGAGGTTTAAGTTCCGTTCACATGGATGTTTATTCTTTTTGTTATACGGTCTTTATCATGGAATGAAAGTATGTAAAAATGTATGTATGTGAATAGGAGAGAGAGATGAGATGAATGTACGTAGATCGCGCACATGTTTGATAATAAAATCGTAGCTGAATGAATGATTATCGATCGAGTGAACGCTGCAAAACATAATTGTTGCGTAACGCGGATTTACAGCTAGATATTAATTAATGCAGCTTTGCGGTTGGATTGTTATGGGGGTTAATTAAGCGAGAGTGAAGTAAAATAAGCAAACGGATTCGATTTACCGCATTCCGAATGCTCGTTGGCTTCCAAACAGATAGTATCCATGTTCAGGAACTCGTTATCCGCACTTTGGATGATCATCCTCGGTTGATCCTTCCGGAGTCCTAATCGATGCGCAACGCCGTCCAGCTGCTTGGATCACCCAGGGGACATCCGTCGCCCGATCCCATCATCCGCGAACGAAAGAAGCGATGCGCCTCTCCGTCTGACTTACGTAATAAGGATGCGGCGCGCTCGGAATTGTCCTAACAGTGATAAGGAGCACTTGCGACATTCACCAAGTAAATATTGGTTTTCGCTCCGCTTTGAATGTTGTATTCTTTTGGCACTTTTGGTGTTTCCTTCCGTTTAGCAAGGTTTGATTTTGGGTTGTTTGTCGTTCAGAGAAGATAATTTGATGATGAGTGAGTGCAAGGAGCGAGACTCGGGGGAGCACGCGCGACGAACAGTAGCAAGAAGGATTCGGATCCAAACTAATTAACAGTTAAAAACACTCATTGGAGAAGATAAGATAAATGTTTATACCGTTGCAGCGTACGAACATTGCCGACAGCAGGTTTGTTCTCTGAACTGTTATCGCATCTGGACCTGATCACATGGCGCTGCTCGCCGACGAACTAAACAACAAGGAAAGCAGTCATCGCCACCGGTTGTGGTTGTTGTTGTTGTTTGTTGGAAGATCAGGCGTGGACAATGGACGTGCACTTGCTTCGTTTTGTTGCTGTTGTTTTATTGTTAGCGGCAGAGTTGCTGACCACTGGACTTGCTGGTCAGGACCGCACTAGAGCTCAGTTTTCCTTTTCGCATCTCGACTTTCTTGCGGCAACCGAAGAACTCGGAGCAGCGACATTGAACTGGTCTTGTGCGGTTACGTAATTCACGCGGTGTACGCGGCCCATGTCCATTAGCAATTTCGGCGGATTGGGCAACGCGCGGACCCGATTTTGTTGCACGGTCAGCGGCTCTTTCGGTCGAGTTTCAAAATGCGCGCACGCTTCTCTCGTTTCGCGCCACACCGACTTATGAATACGCCAAATTGACGCTCGAATAAATTCAATGAAATTCAGCAAAGTTTATAAAAGTATATGGCATTAGGACAAGATTCATTCTTATCTAAATAGTTACACTTTATAATAATATAAACATATGAATACAGTTAATTGTACTTAATTTCAGCGATCTGGTCAAATCTATCTGTTATAGTCTCCAAGAAAATCCCTAAAATACGAAGACGGTGCTTTTTCGCACGTTAATTTTTCGTTTCTTCAACTTTGACAGCGAATTGTAGCCAAACGGCTAAAGATACAGCAATAAATGAATATGCGTTACATTCCCCAACTATCCTAGTTTCATAAACCTCTTTCAGATCTTTTCTATCTATTATAGTTTTCGAGAAAATCGCTTAAACATAAAGACAGTGCTTTTTCGCACGTTAATTTTTCATTTCTTCAAATTTGACAGCGAATTACAACCAAACGGCTTTAGACACAGCAATAAATTAATATACGTTACATTCCTCAACTATCCTAGTTTCATATGAATGTTTTGTATTTATTCTATCTATTATAGTTTTCGAGAAAATCGATAAAATATGAAGACACTCCTTTTTCGCACTTTAATTTTTCGTTTCTTCAACTTTGACAGCGAATTGTAGCCAAACGGCTGTAGACACAGCAATAAATTAATATACGTTAAATTCCTCAACTATCCTAGTTTCATGTGCATATTCTGTATTTATTCTATCTATTATAGTTTTCGAGAAAATCGCTAAAATGTGAAGACACTCCTTTTTCGCACGTTAATTTTTCGTTTCTTCAACTTTGACAGCGAATTGTAGCCAAACGGCTAAAGACACAGCAATAAATTAATATGTGTTTCATTCCTCAACTATCCTAGTTTCAAAAACGTCTTTCGGATCTTTTCTATCTATTATAGTTTTCGAGAAAATCGTTAAAACGTGAAGACACTGCTTTTTCGCACGTTAATAATTCATTTCTTCAAATTTGATAGCGAATTACAGCTAAACGGCTCTAGACACAGCAATAAATGAATATGCGTTATATTCCCCATCTATCGTAGTTTCATAAACGTCTTTTGGATCGTTTTTATCTATTATAGTTTTCGAGAAAATCGCTAATATGTGAAGACACTCCTTTTTCGCACGTTAATTTTTCGTTTCTTCAAGTTTGACAGTGAATTGTAGCCAAACGGCTAAAGAGACTGCAATAAATTAATATGCGTTACATTCCTCAACTATCCTAGTTTCATAAAGGTCTTTTGGATCGTTTCTATCTATTATAGTTTTCGAGAAAATCGCTAAAATGTGAAGACACTCCTTTTTCGCACGCTAATTTTTCGTTTCTTCAACTTTCACAGCGAAATACAGCCAAACGGCTCTAGCCACAGCAATAAATGAACATGCTTTACATTCCCCAACTATCCTAGTTTTAAAAACGTCTTTCGAATCTTTTCTATCTATTATAGTTTTCAAGAAAATCGCAAAAATGTGAAGACACTGCTTTTTTTCGCACGTTAATTTTTCATTTCTTCAAATTTGACAGCGAATTACAGCTAAACGGCTCTAGACACAGCAATAATTTGTTCCAAGTATCTATTTTGTCTAGTTTAGGTATAGGGAATAGGGAACTGCTACCTTTTAAGTTCTTGCATTTGGTGAAATGGACATCAAAATATAGCAATAAAAGTTTCCAACATTTAGAAAAAAGCAATCAAGAAAACTTTGAAACCAAATGCAATAAAAAAGTTTTTAAAAATTGACGTCAATATTTCACATGTGGGCAGGTAACAACTTTTCCAATAAAGCTGAAAGTACTTTTAAATGAAATCCTCAAACAAATACATATAATCTAAAAGTGAAATATGGACTCTTATTTACCTACATAATTTGACAAGACTTTCGGGAAAAAAATACGATTCAATCAAAAAAAAAACGGAACAAAATTTCAGAGAAGTAATGAATTTGATTGAATGTATCACTCTTGAAGGAGATTATATTGATGATTATAGTATTAAAAAGTGGAGTGAGCTTACGAACTTATTGAGTGATGTGTTAAGTACTAAATAATAATATTATTATCAAACCTTTTTAGTGACCTCTCATTGAACCAAAGGTCTCTTTGCCCAAATAACAATATTAAAATCAGATTAATAATCAATTTCATTTCAAAACCACGTATCGTTGTCAGAATTGTAATATATTTGTGAAAGTGATACGACTACGCTTTCGAAATTGTTGATTATTTACAAACATTGAAAACACAAATTTAATTTACATTATTTTTATATTTGACACGGTTCGATACAGTAAAGTCCTTGAATTTAATGGACATCATTGGCTTTGAATGTTGAGGTCAGTTTAGATTAGACCTGAAAGAAACAGAATTATTTCTTCAATTTTCCATTAATTTATTCCCAAAATTATAGAAACTTCAATTTATATATTTATTTTAAACGCAGCTTATACAATTTCAATTATAATTACGAATTGCAAAATATTATAAATTTGTTATATAAAATCTTCTTCGAAAAAGAAATAAGTAATTTTATGTATTTATATATTACACCTATACTTCACTAAACGGCTGCTCTTTATACGGCATTTCCCTATAACGGTCATCTTCAATTAAGGCACGTTTTCGATTTACGGCCTAAAATGTTTCGCTATAACAGCGAAAAACTTTTTTTCGATGTCGATATGTCTACATGTTGCCAATCTTGCGCAAGCGCAATAATTGATTCCTTATACGGCTTTTCGCTTTGCGGCCAAGTTTTGTCGAACGTATTTAGGCCGTAAAGCGAGGTATTTAGGAAAATAGTAAAGTTATAAATAATTCTTGTATATTGTCTTCGAATTGTCGATAATCTTGAAGATAGCAAAGCAAATAAAATTGAATTGTTGAATTTGCGAAAAATGTATATCATATCTGGTGCAACTCGTTTCAACTGATATTTCTCTCCTTCCCTCCACCCCTGTGACAGTAATGAATGAGAAACGGATACCGGCGGTTTTCTTGACTTTGTAGTGGCTAATAATCATTAGAGGCATCCATTATAGCAGGGCTGACTAATTCAATCGAAAACAGCACGTTGTTTTTGTAGGCCTAATTGGATTGGATTTTCATATTTAAATTGTATCGACTTGACGATACTTCACTTTTTCGTTCCAAAACTCACTGAGAATTATCTCATTAAGGAACATTTTTTTTTTTGTCTCTTTTAGTAAAGTGACCAGATTTCAAAGTTCAAAATTCGGTATCAGATGGGGAATTCTCAGTTTGCAATCTACACTACTTAAATAAATATACTAAGCACTACTGGTTTTCAGGACAATTTGGGACAAATACTATAAATTTGGTATCAATAAGGACTGAAAGTAATGAAATAATCTAAGATTGATTTGTACTTTGCATATGTGAAACTATTAGATCGAATTGCGTCTCTGCATAATGGTATGAGACGTAAACAGCAATTAATCTTAACGGGTATCTATTAAGGTAATAAGCGTTTGCAAGTGCATAATGAGTGACTGTAATAGGCGAAGTTTTAAATGAATTGTTTTCGAACTCGGAGATGTTGGGCGGCGATTAAAGATGAGCAAAGACGTGGGACAATTCATCCGTCGTATACCCTATCGAATTTATGACTTTCGATGACACCTGTTGCGACCCTTACGACCCACACCGCACGTCCTCAAGTGCAGATAGTTTTAGCGTTAAGTGGCATGCAATAAAGATGATAAATATTTACCATTCATTGAGCGCCTCGACTTCTGGTAAGCCGATTGCTGGCTGACGCTGCTCCTGTGGAGATGCTCGAAGAGCAAACTTGGGGAGCAACCCATAGGTGTGCGAACTGAAGTTTTACAGTACTATCTAAACCATACTGCATTGAGAAGGTGGTAGCAGTTAATCACCGAGTGGTTGTTCGGTTTTGCGCACCTCCGGACCACACCACTATCTGGGGGGTGGTTGTTGTCTAGTGCAGTGCACTCGGAAGAAAACAAGCCTGTTGATCCTTCGGGCCGCCTGAAGATTGAAAAATGAGCGTGCGCCCGGTAGCTGAGAGGGAGGAGTATCGACGCAACAGGAATTTAGGCACGGTGTGCTCAACCGAAAAATCAATAACGCACCCTCTGTTACATTGCTAAACCTCTATACTCGCATCACTCCCAGGGACTCTGCCTGACAGACTCCACGTATGATTGTATTTCATCCCCAAACATCCCCACATTACATATTTACCACGAACTTTCAATTATAGATTACTCCAATAAGAGCGAAACTAGTTATATCAACCAAAAGTATTTGCTCAATACAATTTTTACATTTTTCTAGACTTTCATCCAAAACAAATTAATTTCTCAAAATATTAGTTATAAGTACCATTAAATTATATAAACGGATATTTTTATTAATGATTAAAAACCTTACATTGTTCATTTACACATTCATCCAAAAGTTCATTAACATACCTAAATATAGTTCAAGATTTCAAATTGGATTTTCATCAACAGATTATTGTTGAATTACGTTATTAATACTTATTGCAACAACAATTACACACAAAAAATGACGTAATATAATAAAAATTAAGAAAAATAAACTCAATTTCTGCAAAGAGAAATATTCAATACTTAAAATCAATATTATAATAAAATAATATTAATATTATTTTAAAAAAATGTGTTAAAATATAATAATTACATATTATTCAGTTTTGTGTAATCAGTTTTGTGAAACATCAGTATAATTATTACAAATACAAAAAAATGATTGTCAATGTTAGTTTTAATTTTTCATTATAAAATAGCCGTTCATTATTATTTATGTTAGACCACCCACTATACAAATAATTATATTTGGAACATCACATAGTGATTCGTATATAGTTCTTCCCCATAAAATATTAATTAGTAAAGTATTTGATTATGTACTGATATGCAAATATGAAAAGTAGATATAAATATGAATTAATCACGCATTGTGTTTATGTAGGCAACCCGTCGTACGAGTGCCATTTTATTTAATGTTTAACTTCCGCAACAAACATAAAATGGTAGTCAGAAAAGCTTAATTTATACATTTCTAATCAAATATCTATTGATAATTGATTGTTATAGATATTTGATTAATTAAAAATATTAGATTTTTACATTTTTCACTTAAAACTCTTCCATAATACCATAAAGCTTTACAATAAAAAGATTGAAATGTTAAGAATTCAAACTGCATTTGCGTTAAAAGATGGCTGTTGGTGAAATATATTTTTGATGTATTGATACGAAGTAATTGTTAATTTATGAAATAAAGTCCACTTCCAGTTAGAATAGTTGATTAGGGATTTTGAAAATAACGAAAGCAATGGGAAGGACACCAGTTTATTAAAAGTAATTTGTAGTAATAAAAACAACAATGAATAGTTTAAAGTAAAAGAATATACAATAAGTAAATTTTTCCTCTTTTTTTCGTGTATATATATATTTATATATGTGTGTGTGTGTGTGTGTATATATATAAACTGGAACAATATAACAAGACATTGTTGTATTTCTTATTAAATATACTTTCTCTAAATACACATACTATTTCCTAATATTGCTACACTTTAATTAAGTTCTTGTTTATAAATACACTAAATAATAAAATGATAAATACTTATATCAATCCAAAAATACTTAAAAATTCACAATTCAATAATAAAATTCATAAAATAACAGTCTTTTTTTGGTACTAATATGGAGATATTTAAAAAAAAAATCCTCAAAACACACACGAATCTATCAACTAACAATACTTATGTTAACATATATAGATATTTATAATATATACAGATGTAAGTAAAAGAAACATACTTTCATAGTCGAAGCAAGGTAGTTGCTGCAAACTATACGAACATACAAAGTAAAAAGGCCACCCGTACACGTAACAAGGATACTCTAGGGAACGGAGCGGGGTCCTTGGACAAAATACTGTCAATTTTGGAACAATAAAGATAACATCTCTCTCTCTTTCTCTTTCTGTCTCCCTCGGCTAATATAGATATAACAACTTACACAACTGGCAATAATATAATATCGATAATATTTTTGTAATTTGTCTCAATTAAAATGTAAATAAAAAAAAGAACTAGATTTTAGACAGACGAGACAGCTTTTTCCGTTAGTAGAAAGAGGGTTTTCTCCACTTAGCCTCTCAGAACACAAGACTTACAGATTATGCATAGTTGCTTAAATTAAAAAAGGACGCGCTCACTCTGCTCGTCGAAATCTACATTTGTATTATTATTATTATATAAGTTTAAATGAAAATATAAAATTATAGTTACAAGTCCGGCCTTTATAATGCCGAATTTACTATGGAAAAGCGTACATTAACTGTAATAAGATGTATATATCTCCTTAAACACTAAGTAATGGATTTATAATAAGTTCGCAGTACGATGACGTAACGCCGGCAGAAGGAGCCCAAATATTATGAATCAACACTAGTGAATGCAAATATACAAATTGACAGATACGAAATGCGATTTTAAAGTGATAATAATAATAAGATGATAAGAGCAGAGGGGAAGAACAATATCAATAGAAAAATATGATAATGGTCCTTTAAATATGAAAGTAATCTATAATATAATTGAATCTTCGAATTCTCTGCAGTTGCTCGCAGCAGATTTCCTAACATTTTACATCGGTTTACGCTATTGACGTATTCCCGGTCTGCGGGAAGAGGACGCCCTGATATGTGACGCCGTTCAGCTCCATACTGACCACTAAGGTATTATCACCGTTGCGAGAATCACCTGAAAAGAAGAGGTTTAGTTTGGGCGGACCAAGATGAGTGAGTTGCATACCTCGACTGTTAATTTTGATGTGCGAGCTGTTGCTGCCGGTGGGCCGCGTCCTGGAGGGTCCCCCGTCCCTCATGAACTTGTTGGGGATCGGGGGTGAGTCGCTGTGATCGGGATGCTCGCGTTTCACCATCGGCGGGGAACTGTCCGATAGATTGAGCGCCTCTTTCTGTGGCTCTGGGTCATTGTTGTTGTACCAGTTTCTGGGCTTCTCGCCATCGGCTTGCGGGTCCACAATGATGGTCGGTGGCGGCGGCAGCGGCAGCGGCATCGGCGGCGGCGTCGTCTCGACGTGATTTATTTCTTTGTTCAGCAACTTGACGTATTCCATCATTCGAATCTCGAACTCGGTAGGCACGTGGGTGGGTTGATCCATCGATGGCGGATGACTCTGATGATGAAGAGCACCATTGTGTAAGCCGATTCCGCCGCTCATCGCGGAATTGATCCTTGCGGCAATGTGCTGGTGTTGTTGGGAAACCAAGGATAACGGCGACATTTGCGAAGGGTTCGGAGAGCGCTGGTGCTCGTACTGACCGTAGCTGCTCCTTCTGCCTTCCCTGCGATTGCCGTCGATGGCGGCCTGCAGCTCCGCCGGAGTGCTCAGGCGACGCTTGTCGCATTCGTAGGGGTACAAATACTTCATGTATCTGCAAAGCAACAAATAGAAACATCAGACATCGCAAGATGTAACATATTAATAATAAGCAAAAACCTAGATTATATTTATATTTCGCACACACGCGCGCATTGGCATCGCAGGAAATACATAACGCGCGCGTATACATTATATTTAACGGTGGCTTGTGACTTCTCTAGATAAATGATCGGTGCTATATTAAGAAGACCTGAAGGCTTGACGGATTACTCCTCGGAATCTATAGATATCAAATACTCACTGTGTACGCAACGTGAAAGCTGCGGATGTTATCGACGACGGCAAATGCAGTCCTTTGATTATCTCCTGCCACAGCTTCTTGTTGATGACGTCCACCAATCCTCCTCTGGCGATTACCAAATTGTACAGCTCGTACAGATCCAGAACGGACTTTGCCATGATCGGTAGTCTGTTGATCGGAGTTCCTGCGGACACAGAGAAAGAGCAAACAATGAGTCAAACTACTTGGCCACGCTCCAACACCAAGCATGCATTATTTATATATATCAATACAATAATTTAATGGAGCTGCCTGATTGACGGCAGCAGGACTTTGCTGCGGATCATTCATCACGTGGTAATTTTAACAATCACACTTTGTACCGCGCGCGTTTTCGATGTATTTCGAATCTCAAGGATTGTTTGGGGTGATGCAAAATACTTTGATCGGACCGTGCGCGTCGTCCAGTTGTTGAAACAACAACAAATGATACATAAAGAACAAACAGTTCTTTTATGGTGATGAACATTCCAACGGGCGGGGGTCGTAAAATAACACTCTATTGCCAGTGGTGAGACGGCCACACTGAAACTATAACTTATACTCGGTGACATTTATTAATCAAACCAGTAATACACACGTCTAGCCGTTGCGAACAGACCACAAAACATAACTGCATACATTGTATTTCACTCTCGCCATTCGCTTACTCACCGCACAGACACACAAACACGCAACATTCGGATCTGCATCAGCGCGCTGCGTGCCAAGTAACTTGTCAAGTGTACGTATCGTGTGAGATATCAAATGAATCGAGAATAGCTTCTAAGAGAAAAGATAGATTTTTAATGAGGCTAAGTGACATTGGCTGAGAGAACGAGGTTGGTAGTAGTAGTCATTTAAGCAATGTTTGGAAAATAAATGGATTTCCTCACATTTTTAGAACTAGAAGTATCACAATTCATTTGTTTTTCTGCCAGCCTCGCGCAGTGACGTGTGATTTATTAATTGAGAGAAGAGGAATGAAGAAGAAGGAGCGAGAAAAAGAGGCATTGGAAGGAAGAAAAGCGTCGTAACAACAACACCTGCATTTATTTTTGGCCAGTTCCCCACCGGTTGATGGTTCAAACAAATTTATTGATTGTGTGTAAATAAATAAAGGGAAGAGGAGGTGGAGGTGGAGGATGTATCATTGTGGTTGTTTGGGGCGAGTAAATGGTTTGCGTCGTCTCCGGCTCGCTCGGAAACCAAATGCAATTATGAAAATGTGACTTAATGTTGCCGAGATTTATGGTCCGACTTAAATATATTAATTTATGGGCTTATCTGCGTGGCCCGAGGCGCGCACAGCACAACAGTTCGAAACAACTTTTATAATTCATTTTCATTCAAAACGCGTTTATAAATGTGTTATTATTTATCGTTGCGTTATTGGTTATTGGGTCCCGTCCCGTCCCATTCCTGAGCAACACGGGACGCTACACGGGACGAAATGGGACAGAGGAGGATGGGTGGATGGATGGAGGTGGCCGCACGACGACGAGGGCAATTATAATTTTACGCGTTATGTAAAAGCTAAACCGAGGCCGACGAATTCGGAGATCGAAAACATTTGTCTAGGGAACGCATATAATTACCAGTTCGAAAATAGAATACACACGAATCATAATAATCTGACTGACGAACCGACTAAAATTAAATCAATCAACTTCAACGTCGTCGTCGTCTTTTCCTCCACAACATTCCGTTTCTTTTTTGGCAAATCGTTTTATCACGCAATTCCCCTCTTCACAGGTAAACCAGATGACGGATGACGATTGCCACGTGACAAATAAAAATAATATATTTCTTCGCGTGGCCCACATCGCACTTATATAAATAGTCTCCTTCTCCTCTCTGATTTCAATTCTCACCCAGAACAACGCACGTGGTGGTTGATGTGTGTGTCCTCTTCCTGATATTATTTTCAGTCTGCATGATGTGCAATTACCGCCCCGGGGTCAAAGAGCACTTTGCTCAATTTTATCGGGAAAGGGTAATATTATAGCAAACGATTAGAAAGGCTCTGCTAAACCCCGTAAACTATCCGTATCGCATGTCGTCACGATATTCCATTCTTCCCAAGAATGCAGATTTTTCCTTCTCCGTCTTCTCTCCATTCCGCCATTACTCTGAACACAAAACATTTTCATTTAAATATTGTTCGGAGCAATATAAAACTTGCAACATGTTAAGATGCAATAAAACATTGCAAGTTGTAGTATTTGGAAATCATTGGCGTCATCACTTCCTAGTAAATCAACGAACGTGTGTATCAGATTTTTACAGATGCGAGCGTTAAGTTAAGTGTGGCTCGTTTCATAAGTCGCTAACAGTTAAATATAAACTAAATCGAAGATAATAAAATCCGTTTCGAAAAACATGTTCGAGTTAAAATAAACACTTTGATTCCGCTCACTGAACTCGATCTTCGACAGATTTGCTCGAGGATCGAGGGAAGCGCTTCCTTACTGAAAATATATATTTGGCTAAGGATTTTGTAAGGTACATGGAACATCCGGAGCAGATGTGCGCCGAACTTTGAGGATATTAATTACACATAGAGAGAGAGCATGTGTGTTGTACACGGTTTATAATATTAATAGAATTTGTTGAAGAGATTGATTTACATGCGCGTGGTCGAGCTTCTCGCTGGATGGACAAATGTCACATTCATTCATTCATGCAAATGGTTCGGGGAATCCCGGTCCCCATTCTATGTACGTGATCCGAGACAGTTCCAGCAATTGCCGAACAATTGTTTTTTCAATCGACTTCAGGGGGGGGGGG
>JAFMTC010001006.1:43511-103514 GCA_018845635.1 Nicrophorus orbicollis
ATTAGTTGTCACTAGGCAACGGTTTCGAACATATTTGCAGCCATCAAAATGAATTAGTTGTTACTAGGCAACGGTTTCCAACAAGTGTCTGAAATGACGTGGTGATTTGCTGAATGTCCGAATGTTTTGGATTGATTGCAAAAAGACCAAAACAAATAAATTCTTTGGAGATGCAATTCAGATCAAAGCTATTTTACGTTGATTGTAGTTTTGTGTCTTCGTTGTATGAAGTAGTTACAGAGAAAATGGTTTAATACAGTTTGCTACAAACTGGTAAAATGTAGCGAATGGCGAAAAGAAATGTGTAACAATCCTCGAGCGGCGGCAATTAGTGTGGCAATGTTTTTATGCAGATGGGCAGGCTGCGGGAGAGGTTTTTGTGTACAGCAATATTGCGGCGTGTTTACGCATTTCGTGGCAGAAAAGGCATTATAAAACACGGAATATATATTTATACACATACACAAATAGTGTGTGTGCAGCATGCACGAGAGTGCGAGATGCAAATCGAGACGTGCGAAAACAATAACTGAAGCCGAAATATAAACAGGCGATAAATGCATCGATTTGAATCGATTCGCTGAAACTGGTGGAACGTGCTGAAGTAGTCTGGACGAGCGCAAGGAGAAGGTGGACAATTGCATTCGATTACAATGTAGGTGATTTCGCAGAGTTGAATGGTGTGTCCCTTTCGAGTCGCAACGTCAACAATCAACCAGGCACGTACGGCAGGCAGGCCTCGTCGTCCTGGCAGGACTTGTCGTAATTGATCGATCCATTAATCCGGCAATTGCATTCCTGGCGGAGCAGTGTTTTGCAAACACACGGAGAGCGCGCTTAATAATTTCATTTTCCGTTTTCCATTTCTATTTTCCCATTGACAAATGTGTGAAGGCCGACAGGCTGCTACTATAATGCTGCTCTCTGTCCGTACGTAAGGTACGAATGCATGCAGCATGAATGTATGTAAGTATGTATGTATGTACATGCGTTATTAAAACGTGAACTCGGAGCTCGCAGCTCGCGGCAAGATGACCGTATGTTATGTGTGTGACAGACTGTAAATAAATGTTAACTCAACACACGTTGATGGATACGTCGAACTACCTTTTAACCCAACATAAACGTTTCTTTCGCTGCGACAATAACACCTGTGCACAATTAACTCGCCTTTTATAACTTCTACTTAATTATGAACAGACATAAAAGTGTTTTACACGTTTTATTCCTCGGAACGCTGCTATCCAAAACAACGTCGCCCCCGAAACAGCGTTCTTTCAGGATTATTTTGCTTAGCAAATCACCCAAGAAACTCGGTGGAGACGGCGAAACACTCGGGGGCCTCGGGAATGTAAATACGAGCATTTTCGGAGGACCAATTCGGGCTCCAATTAAGCACAACAATTTCCAAAAGAGGGAAACATATGCCGAGGTGGCCCCAGCAGCGCACACGCACCATTTAGCAATCGTTGGAAAGTCCGAAAGGCGATGCAAGTAAGATAGCTTTCTTCCCGTCCTAAAAGCTTGTAATTATCGATCGAAGTGTATACGTTTCGTGCAGTACAAAATTTTAAACAGTAATTAATAAAGGGATATTGTTTTTGACAGGTCGGCAATTATACCAAAGATCAAATTGATGAGGTACCTTGAAAACTTTGAACAAGATTTTAATATTTACTTGAATTTACTGAAAATGATAAAATGTCCAAATATTTTCAGAATCAAAGATCAAAGTAATGAGATTCCTTGAAAATTTGCACCCAGATTTGAAATTTGAATATGTACTTGAATCTACTGAAAACTATAAAATATCTCAATATTTTCAGAATCAAAGATCAAACTAATGAAATTCCTCGAAAACTTGGAACAAGATTTCTAATTTGAATATTTACTTGGATTTACTGAAAATTATGAAATGTCTCAATATTTTCAGATTCAAAGATCAAACTAATGAGATTCCTTGAAAACTTGGAACAAGATTTTAAATTTGAATATGTACTTGAATATGTTGAAAATTATAAAATGTCTCAATATTTTCAAAATGAAAAATCGTACTAATGAAATTCCTCGAAAACTTGGAACAAGATTTCAAATTTGAATATGTATTTCAATTTATTGAAAATTATAAAATGTCTCAATATTTTTAGAAACAAAGATCGAACTATTGAGATTCCTTGAAAATTTGGAACAAGGTTTCAAATTTGAATATGTACTTGCATTTACTGTAAATAATAAAATGTCTCAATATTTTCAGAATGAAAAATCGAACTAATGAAATTCCTCGAAAACTTGCAACAAAATTTCAAATTTGAATATGTACTTGAATTTACTGAAAATATAAAATCTCTCCATATTTTCAGAAGCAAAGCTCAAACTAATGAGATTCCTTGAAAACTTTGAACAAGATGTGAATATTTACTTGAATTTACCGAAAATTATAAAATGTCTCAATATTTTCAGAATCAAAGATCAAAGTAATGAGATGTCTTGAAAACTTGGAACAAAATTTCAAATTTGAATATGTACTAGAATTGACGGAAAATATAAAATCTCTCAATATTTTCAGAATAGAAGATCAAAATGATGAGATTTCTTGAAAACTTGCAACAAGAAGTCAAATTTGAATATGTACTTTAAAATTCATTAAATGTATTGATATATTAAACTAACTAAACATATAGTAGTTAAATGAGTAATGTTGAACATTACTTTATGTCTTTTTGTTGCAAAAAGTACAATCTATCCATTTGGATATACAGTAAATCACCACGTCGTTGAAGACACTTGTTTTTTGGAATCGTTCCCCATTGACAACCAATTTCTAGCCTACTGTTTTTTTTTAATTAGGAATCCATGGCTTCAGACCAGAAACACTGAAAGAGACTACAAAATTCTATGTTGAACTGAGAAGGAATGAAGGATGTAGATAAATGGAATAAATCGAAAAACAAGCAAGTGTTTTTTTTTTAGATAGCACATTCCGTGAAAATCAACGATGATTCCGTGCCAATAAAAAACGATGAGTTTCCCTTTGGTCGTGTCGAGGGGTCCTCCTTTTCCGGTTATCACGGAGGACACGGGAATTTCATTTGCCGTTGCGAAAAATCGCGTCACGATCGAGCGTTGCGCAAGCGGCGATGGCCGTGCTTTCAGCCAGTCTGATGTTCAGATGATGTTCTCGTATATTTTTCTAACGATACGCAAAGTATAATTAAAATGGTTCGCGAGATTGATTAATTACGTGAGGGTGCAGGGAACACATGTGTGATGTTGGCAAACGGAGGAGAAGAAGACGAAGAAGAAGAAGAGCACATAATGGCGGCGACGGTGAGTGACGGGAATGCGTACAAGGGCTGCCAACACAAACACACCGGAAGTGTCCGCTAATTATAAATATGTTGTCATCAATCACGGCGCGCGTCTGACATCAGACTGTATCATATGATGTCTCTCTGCTCTGTGTGTTATTAATTATATATATGCTGACTTTGTGGCGGCGGGCGCCTCACGAATATAAAATTTCAATTAGCCTCAAAACGAGATAAATGAAACGTGTCCTTTTCTTTTGCTTTGTTTCGTTGTCTCCTTGGGATCCGATGTGACAGTTCCGGCTATTTTCAAGATGCTAACACGGGATGAATGGTTGGGGCAGAGGATGATGATGATGGTGATGATGATACGCAGCTGAATCGATTACGAAAAGCGCTAAATCATTCGGGCTCGGGCCTCTCTCTATGTACATAGCCCGGTCCATAGCATAGAATTAAACAGTAGCCCCACTTCGAAGCATTATATATTACGTTCGATAATGGTATAATAGCCCGGTATTTTATCCGCATAACGGGGCGGCATTTAGTCCAGCAAATTGCTCGGTTATTTTCTTCCCGTCGCATCGTTATTATACGAATCTACCTGGCCCCACCAAACATAGGCGTTTGGGCGGTTGTATCGAAGAAATCGCAGAAAATGCAATTTGCAAATGCAACGAGAAGCTTAATGAATTAATCATCGAATTCGAGAATGGGTGTCGATGCGAACGGAAAATACCTGCAGATAATAATAGCAATAATAATAAATGGTAATAATAGTTCGATAATGATTTGCAACATATGTGTATACGTATATACAAATATCTAGCCGGCAAATTGTCCTAATTATATCGTGACCCAAAGGAATCGTGCCGTTATTAAAATTATTAAAATGCTAGTAATGTTATATTATTCGAGTTGTTTGCATTTCTCGGAAAAAGAGCGGATCCATCAGCGGCGGCGCCGTCGCTTCTTGCGTAACGACGAAGAGGAAAGCACACCTCCACCCATTAGACAAAAACTTACTAAACAACATCAAATTAATGAACTCCCAATTCTGAGATTCAAGACTTGAAGAAGATTCTATACAAGAATCACAGTCTAATAACGTTCACTTATTATTTCTTGAACTAATCTTCAGATTTTGATTTAGATGAACTTTCTCATTATGTATGTTTCATATCAAAGAATATTAAGAAGCATTATACAGTGGTACCTCGATATACAAGTGCCCTAATATACGAGTGTTTTGAGATACGAGCTAGCGATATTTTGCTTTGAGATGAGAGCAAGATTTGAGATACGAGGAATCACATACGACACCAATCTCCCACCTCAGACTTGACCTCAGCCTGTGTTGTTGTTTCGCTGGTTTTCGAAGCAATTTTTATAAGTTCGCGTTTTTTGCTTTTTGCTTTGAGATACGATCAATTGCACACTACAATGCTGCACACGACACCAACAGTTTCTTTGAGATACACCAATTGCTTTGAGATACGAGCAAGGTTACTGAACGAATGAGATGAGAGCTAGATTTGAGATACGAGGAATCGCACACTACACCAACAGTTTCTTTGAGATACACCAATTGCTTTTGAGATACGAGCAAGGTTACTGAACGAATGAGATACGAGCAAGGTTACTGAACGAATGAGATGAGAGCAAGATTTGAGATACGAGGAATCACACACAATCAAGACACCAACAGTTTCTCCCACCTCAGACTAATTGCTTTGAGATACGAGGAATCGCACACTACACCAATCTTTGAGATACACCAATTGCTTTGAGATACGAGCAAGTTTACGGAACGAATTAAACTCGAGGTACCACAGTATTCGTGACAACATCTCCTCTCTGTGGCTACGCTTTTCCACTTCTTAATTTCCATCCGTGGATGCGTCCACCTTTTTCATCTTTTTTTTTTAATTGATGAAAGCCATTTCTATGGTTACCTCGCTGCGCTATGTGTTCTCTCCGCTCGGTGATTAATGAGCTTTTGAAATGCCCGTTTGTAGAAATTATCGTTTCATTAAATATTGTAATAAGCAACGGAATTATTTCTTAATTACTCCAAATACCGTTGATTGATGTGTGCTTTTGGAAACGCATCTTCAACGATATTAAATTCCAATATCCGAAACGCAAAACTTTACTTTTCAATTATGAAAATAGTATTAATTGCTATGGAATGGAAATGTTCAGTTACAAACAATGTTGTTGTTTTTTTTTTGTTATAATTGGTGATACGATAGTAAACTTAACTAGTTTCATAATTAATGCCGTTTTAATCATATGAATATCTAAATATGAAGTCTTAAATGTAATTTACATAGAAGCATTTTCAATGTGATAAATAGTTAATATCGAATCGTTATTGACTTTTAATACGTACAAATGACATGAGCATTTGTACTCAACTCAGAACAATTCTGTTTAAACTCAATATTTTGTTGCCAAAAAGCATCAGTCGGTGGCAGAAAATGCTTTTTTTAGAAAAAGAATGATTAATTTATAGTTTTCAAATTGATTGAATGTGAAGAATGAATTGAAAAAATAAGTTTAGTTTATTAGTTTATTAATTAGTCACCGTCATTTATCAGTAAATAAAAGTGGGACATGAATATGTTTAATTAGAAATCAAATAATTTTGATTACTTTATATAGAAATGTTACTTTAGTAATATAATTGATCTATAGTCTTTAGTTTATAACTTTTGTTTGATTAATATTAATGTATATCAATTTGTTTAGAACTATTTTTGAATGTTACAATAAATCTAATTATTTGCAAATTAGTTCTGGAACATCATGTACACAAAAGCAAGTAGAGAAACAAGTAACGAATCTCGCAAAGACTACAGCATAGTCTACATGATACTTGTCAAGTAGCGTAGTGGTATGTGAGTAATTACTATAAATGTAAAATGGAAACAAATTTTAATAAAATGTCACGAAACTACAGCGTAGTCTACGCAATACTTGTCAAGTAGCTCAGCAGCATCATGTAAGTAATTACTTTAATGTGAAATGGAAACAAATTGTAAAAATAAAATGTGATGAATAATTTACAAAGACTACAGCGATATTTCTCAAGACTACAGTGTATTATACTTGTTACTTGTCAAGTAGCGTAGTAGCATGTGAGTAATTACTATAAATGTAAAATGAAAACAAATACAATATGATGAATATTTCACAAAGACTACAGCGTAGTCTCAGCGATATTTGTCAAGACTACAGTGTAATCTACTCGTTACTTGTCAAGTAGTTCGGTATCATCATGTGAATAATTACTTTAATGTGAAGTGGAAACAAATTATAAAAATACAATATGATGAATAATTTACAAAGACTACAGCGTAGTCTAAGCGATATTTGTCAAGACTACAGTGTAGTCTACTTGTTACTTGTCAAGTAGTTAGGTAACAGTATGTGAATAATTACTTTAATGAAAAATGGAAACAAATACAATATGAAGAATATTTTAGACTACAGCGTAGTCTAGGCGATATTTGTCAAGACTACAGCGTAGTCTTCTTGTTACTTGTCAAGTAGTTAGGTACCAGTATGTGAATAATTGCTTTAATGTAAAATGGACACAAATTGTAAAAATACAATTTGATGAATACTTTACAAAGACTACAGCGTAGTCTAAGCTGTCTTTGTCAAGACTACAGTGTAGTCTACTCGTTACTTGTCAAGTAGTTAGGTAGCAGCATGTGAATAATTACTTTAATGAAAAATGGAAGCAAATACAATATGATGAACATTTTAGATTACAGCGTAGTCTAGGCGATATTTGTCAAGACTACAGTGTAGTCTATTCGTTACTTGTCAAGTAGTTAGGTAACAGTATGTGAATAATTACTTTAATGTAAAATGGAAACAAATTGTAAAAATACAATTTGATGAATACTTTACAAAGACTACATCGTAGTCTAAGCTGTATTTGTCAAGACTACAGTGTAATCTACTCGTTACTTGTCAAGTAGTTCGGTAGCAGCATGTGAGTAATTACTTTAATGAGAAATGGAAACAAATACAATATGATGAATATTTTAGACTACAGCGTAGTCTAGGCGATATTTGTCAAGACTACAGCGTAGTATACTTGTCAAGTAGTTGGGTGAGTAATTACTTTATAGTAAAATGGAAACGAATCATTAAAAGTCGTTATTTTCAAAAGTCTGATGTTGTAATGAAAGGAAAGAGAAGGGAAATTGATTTGCAGTGTGTTGACGAACGTCACTGCATCGAATTTGCACCCTGCCAGCAAGCTGCAAGCGAATCTTGCACGCGAACTGACCGAGCACACATCACGAACGCTCTTTCGAGCCATGGGAGTGAACAGGCAGCCCCGACAATCGACTTTCATTAGATTAAATTACATTAAGCTGGCAATTAATTGGACTCACCTCTTTTCTGCATGAACGAGAATAGTTCATCGAGAAACTCCTTGCGTTTCGGATCGTCGTTGATCTCGTACAGCTGCAACGGAAGAACAAGAAATAACACATGAGATACGACGTAAACAGAGAGAGAGAGAGAGAGAGGATATTTGCACAGGGAATTGCGTTCTCCAGGATGCGAGTAAAGCCAGGGGAAGCGGCGTCTCGACCGTTAACTTTTATTTCCTCAGGAGCGAACGTGTATCGCACGATTCGAGGTGAGATAAACAAATGTAATTATTGCGCTGAGCCGATTCCAATGTGGTCGGAATAGATTAAGACTCATTTGCGAATGCCCTGAAAGCGGCTGAAGCCGTTGCGCGGGGGCGGCGCGAGGAGAGGACAGAGAGTCCACTCGAATGTAAATCGAAGCGAGAAGAGGAGGAGGATGAGGTGGATGAGGATGAGAAGGAGGACGACGCATCGTCTGCTCTCGCGCTCGGATGATTAATTACGATTTTAAATTACAGTTTTGTTTTGGTCGCTCTAAAACCTTATTATTAATTACTCCCCGCGCTTCGACCGTTCCTTCAGTTTCGTTGGCTGCATTCACCTCCTTTCCACGATCGCTCACCTCCTCGTAATTACACGCTTTTAATTCGAGAGTGTCGTACGCAAAAGGATTCGATTAATATTCGCTATAAATCAAAATCGTTTATTTGCGTAGGACGTATACACTCGAGGAGAAAGAGACAAATTAATGGGAAAATGGTTGGAGCTTTTGTATCTAACCGGGCATCAATCAAGCGGGTTGTTAACAGCTTGTGCACATCGATTGAATCAACCTTTTTTTTCCATCCTCTTCCTCTAGGTCTTCGTTGCGTTCATGCGGCTTTTTTTTGATGGAAAAGAAGAAATATACAAGAACAACAACAAAAAAAAACGAGTCGAAGATTAGCAGACCGTCTGTGATGGGCGTGGGTCCCATTAACAACATCAGTCTCCGGCTTAAATTGGTACAGGACGTATTGTTTCGTTGCAGTAGTCGCTGTTGGTTAGTTTGTTTGTAATTTCTGTAATTAGGTGCATTGACAAAGAGACCAGATCTGCTGGTCTCGGCCTTTGTGGATCGAAGAAGGCGTTCTCTCCTGTATTTGGTCCGAGGCTGATGATGATTTTGTGGGCAATTCATAAATTTGTTATTGTAGTAATCGAATGGTGCACTGAATGCGCGTCCCTCCGGGCTCGGCAAAGTAACTTGTAAAGATAGATGGCCGAGGCAGACAGATTAGTTAACCAGGGTTATTAATGACCGTGTTTAACCTCCGCAACCCCACCTCGCAACAATGGCCGATGTTTTAACACCACATTACAAACGATTACGACCACTCTGCTCCGCTGAACATCAACCAACACTACACATCCACACACACACAAGTAAGTATGTATGATGTTTTCCCTTGTTTCTTTTTTCCTGCCTGCTGCCCTCCTCTCTTCTTCTTCTATTGAGCAACATCCAACATGTTTGTATAACCATCAACAAAGATCCCCTCTTACACACACACACAATTCAATAGAGATGATATTTTAGAAATCACCGCAGCTTTGATAATCGAATAATCTGTTTCTAAATTAATAATACGACCGAGTTACGATTATTGGAGGGACGGATCAATCGAGGCAAGGTAATGAGTGTCATTTGAAGATCGTTTGAGATTGAAATATTGCATGGCATTTTGTGCTGCGTGCCTGCGATTGGGTAAGTAATTAATAGCAATTTGCTTGGGATCTGGGAGAGCGCAGATTGATTGTAGGAATTTCAAAGGTGAGGGCCGTAATTTATGCACTAGGAAGCGGAGGAGAGCAGAATTATGCACCAAAGTATGTATGTATATCATATTTATATTCGAGCCTCCGACGTGATCTCGGGAGGAGAGAAAAAGGTACAATCCGTGGCCGTGTCACGCAAAGCTAACAAGCAAGAGCGAGCTTTGATCTGGCGGTACGGTAAACCCAAACACCATTTTGGTGCGGTGATGAATTCCTTCATTAGGTGGCATCCAATCCCACTTGATCCGTGCGACATAAGTACTTGCAGTAGGCTTGTTGCATCATATGATTCTGTTGTAGTTTTTCTGACGAGATGAAGGGGTGCAGCGTGAAATGAAGTAGGGGGAAGAAGGGGGGCGCGTCGATGCATGATAATCGGTCTAATTATGGAAGGACTACCAACATGTCAGCCCATTGTACGGACTGTATCTCCATTGTTGAGGCGACAATGCATGTAAACATCGCACACTCAATGGAGTCATTGTGCGTTTTATTCTCCTGACTCTGGTGGGGTCTTCTGAACGCGCGCCACACATCTCTGCAGAGGGGTCCCAGGTCAGGTCATCTTCTTTCCGGATCCATATCTAATCCGATGCAAACACACGTATTCTCATTGATACAACCCCGTATCTCCCGTGTCATCACTGAATACAGCTAAATGGAATTAGATTCTGGATTCTGCTCGAAATAGAGCGATAATTGAATATTTAACATCAAGAAATCCCTGCACTCGATCACTTGTGTACTCAACGAAATTTAGTCCGAAATTTACATTGATAACATCATGTTGTTGTCAAGCTTTTCAAATTATTCTATGCATCAATACCAACAATTACCATAATATTCCCAAAGAATTAAAACCTAGTTTTTTTTTTGTTAACTTTTTCTTATAATAAATTCACGATTGCTATGGAAGCAGAACATTGTTATCAAGCGGGGGAAATGTTATACGTTTCTATTGTTAATTAAGCAAAGGCTTTTGGCTTCGTCGTCGTCGTCGTAATACAAACATTAGAAACAAAGTTATTTTTTCATTTTATAAAATAGATTGCGTTATCTGCGCAATAAGTTCCATATGCGGGCGGAAATAGCTCCGTAATGGACAATAAAAATTCTAGCATGACATAATTATGAAGAGTTCATAAACCTATTCTAATTATTTCGCCGGTGATAATTATCGGCCTGAATAGTTCTTCGCTTCGCTTTTTGTAGTTTTTCCTATTTCCTGCGCCCGTGGATGGTATCGTCTCGCCCACGTTTACATTGGAATCGATTAAAGAAAGAAACGGATTTTGATCGGATATTATGGAACTATAGCAGCACACCTCGAAAACAATTAATTCCCTTTCGAAGGATTCTCTCTGTCCTTCTCTCTGCTTTTTATATTCCATTCCTGTTATATTGAAGAGTGTGTGTGTGCGAGAGAGAGAGAGTGAAAAGAGGCGAAAGGCGATTGTAAAGCCTACACCAAATCATCTATCATACCTATCGTTGACACGTTCTAAATTAAAAACACTAACCCGTGTAGTGCTGGGCACGAAGATTGCGAGCGGTTTCCGAAGGATGCATTACAGTCAATTCTCCTATAACGCGGTCCTCTTAGAACGCGGTTTCCATAAAACACGAAGCTGCAATTGCAACAGCCCTCATATAACGCCGTACTCTTACAGCGCGGTTTCCGTTCAACAGTTCCAAATGTGAAAATTGTCTTCCTTCCTACTATCTGCACGTCATTAAAACAACTTTTGCAATCAAACTTAACAAATGTACTACACACGCCAACTTTTCCAAACAATTTTCGACAGATTAGAAAATAAAACCCTTACTCAAGTGTGGATGGAATTTTCTGTTTTAGATTCTATTAGAACCGTGTGCGGAAATTAAACCATCAACGCTTAATTCGTGTTGGAAACCTCTTTTTACCTCAAATGGTTCAAGCAGTACAAGATGATTCTACAATTTCACTCCCAGAACATTGCTTCTCGTTTAAGTGATGAAGAATTTGCAGTAAATCATTAGGATGTAAGAGAACTAGTACTTTAAGTAAGAAACTTTAGATGATGAAGAACTGATGGAATTAACCTCGAATGCATTGGTAAAGGAAAACGAATAGGTGCCAAATCTCGATTTACAAGATGTGAAAAAAGGGCTAAATTTGGATAAAGAATTACAACTTCGTTTCATTCAAACTGATCGTTCAACGGTGCGCAGCGCAAAGTTTAAAAGAGAGTTAAGAAATAGCTCAGCTCCCTATAGAGAGGTTTTCGTGGAGTTAGAAAAAAAAGCTACAATCGAAAACCAATGTGAAGATGAACTAAGTGATGAAGACATTTTGCCCATTAAAAGAAGACGAGTTAGGCGACTCATATCTGATAATTTTACAGAAGTCTTCATTGTTTTTGTTGAAAAGCAGTCTTTTAGTTTAGTTATTGTTTCATTTTTTTTATCAATCCTTATATGAACTCTTCAATTCAATTCAATAAAAATGATTTATAATTTATCTTGTCTTTTGTATTTATTAGTCTCCATATAACGCGGCACGAATGATGTGATTTGTACTAATTGTGAGTTTCTTATAGCGCGGATTCCATACAACGCGATAAACGGTTTCCATAGAATACGCTACAAATTAGCCTGGATTGTACGGTTAAATCAGAGTTTCTTATAGCGCGGTTTCCATACAACACTACGAATTAGCCTGGTTTGTACGGTTAAATCAAAATTTCTTATAGCGCGGTTTCAATTGTATTTGGATCCGAATGCCCGACGAAGGTGGTGTGCATTTTGTTATTATTTGGTATTGCTTGCACCGAAGAAGGAGGCAAGGAGCGTGTTTGTTGCGGAGGCACGTAACGTCCGATACAATGAAGATATTGTGCGGACGGCAAATTGTGTTAGTATTACGTGAAAATCACCGTATACGTGCGAAATATTCAAAACAAATGCAGTACGTAAGTAATTCATTAATTCCCCAGGACGACCGTCCATAATTGCATTTACGACAATGACGAAACGGTGTGGTATGGTGTGGTGTGTGTATTGACGGTGTTGCGCGTTTCCTTTGTGGAAATCTTTTCGGACCAGGAATGGTATTAATAAAGGCGGCCGTTAAACGTGAATATTAATTTTCCGAAATCGGACTTCTCGGAAACTCGCTGGGTTTTATATCAGGCCCATTGTGTGCGCGCTGTGGACAAAGGCTCCGAAACTGGACCTTATTTTTTCTCCACCGTCGACCTATTAAAAGGCACGGTTGTTCCGTTTCCACGTGGTTTAATATAGCAATAAATATCAGATTAACTCGGGGAAGAAAGGGACGACTCCGAGAGACGGCTATAAAACCGAATTCGCTCCGACTGTTAATTAATATTTTAATTAATAAATGGGAAATCGGGTCGAACTGCTTTTCTATTACAAAGTAAGCAACGAAACATCGATGAAAAGCGATGCATGATGGATGGTCATGTATCGGTCGGCTGTTTACAATAAATTTGCCAATAAAGTTTTAATGCCGTTGTTGTCTTATGGAGGCGAGTAATAACAGCTGAAAGCTGAAGGTTGTAATAACAACCATTTTCGATTTAACATTCCATTGTTCTTTTTATGCGATTACCGATAATGAGTTTCTATGGGTTTTTATTTTAATTGTGCGTACTCGAATTTATTGCTATTAAAATCCTCCGGCTTCGGCCATCCGCCATTCGAGGAAATGGTATAAATAATATTCACTGCAATAGCAACCTTCCCATCCGTTTTAATCCTCACCCGTAGATTAATATCACAATGGCATATAGATTCTTAAAATGGCATTAGTCGTCGTCGTCTAGACGAAAAAAGAGAGAAAGGTAGTAGCAGTAGTCTCGAAAACAATCTTTCAGGTAATAAAATTATGTTTTCTTTTATGTAAATACACCACGATAAAAACTAATGGCGAGTTTAAGTTACGAATTAAGGGGGGAAGAATACGTTATTTGAAAGCTAATAGGTTTGCTTGCTGCCGTATTGTCAATTAGAACTCGTATCTTCAAGGCCTACTGTTTGTTCAGTCTGTCTCTTCTTCTTCTGCTTCTGCTTCTCGTTTTTCTTTTATTTTTTTGGATTTCCGCGTGCGGCGGATAACGAAATTTTCACGTTCGACCATTTAATTCCTTTTTACATCTCCTCTTTTACTGCTGTTTGTGCTTTTCATTAAGATCTACGTGTGTGGCTCCGATACAAGTTTATGGATACACGCACGCACACGTAGTCACATTTGGCACTAAAAAAACCCTTTCCTTTCCTCCACCCAGTGATTTATCGGTTTCCATTTCCATCTTTCCACCCTCTAATGTTGTCGGTATTAATCGGTATTCAAATATTGAACAAAAAATGTAAATGCGTATTGTATACCTGACTCCTCAGGGGCGGCTAAAATAAAAGGAGAAAATTAAAAAATGAACAACACCCGAAGGGGCAGAAATGATGAGAGAGAGAGAGATGGATGGGAACGGAGAGGAAGAAGGATGATGGTAAAGGCGTTGAAGGGAGCGAGTGCAGATGAGAAGCGAGCATTTATTATTATATAAAAACCCATTTGTTATGCACCCAATAAATTACGGAATTCGATATCTCGTTTATCTGCGAGACGTATTAATTGTCAATTAATTTTGAACCCCCCTCCCAACCTCTAAACACACCAGCTCTTGGTGGCAAGGTGGCGATTTTATACGAGCTCCGCATGAATTATTATGTGACATGTTAGAAAAGCGTTGCGATGAATTATTATTTTTAATTAACACTAATGCATGCGACTCCCAGCGTATACACTCTTCGTCTTCTTCTTCTTCATCTGCACACCTTTTACTCGCACACAGCAATGCGTTTACTTCAGTTGCAAGACCACAAAAGGACAAAGAAAACGTAGGTACATAACCCAAACTTAAATTAACGGAATATTTTGCATGGGGCTTACAGCCTCCGAAACCCCAATCACGGTATGGTACAGCGTGAAATCAACTCAGTACCCAAAAAGGGCATTCCCCAAAGTACACAATGCAGTCGGTGCAAATGATACACGCAGTTACTTTTTACAGTGTTGCAATTTCACTTAACTTAAAACACATTGAATTGTGTGACAGTAACACTCCCGGATCTGCAATTCGTAGATTTAGGAATTTAAAACAAAACCCTTCATTTCTAGTACAACAATACGAAATTACAATCGCAATCTTCGTATTTCGTATTGTTCTACTTGAAATGAAGATTTTTCATTCAAATTTCTTATGATTAATGCTGAATTGTGACAGTAACACACCCGGATCTGCAATTCGTAGATTTACGAATTTAAAGCAAAACCCTTCATTTCTAGTAGAACAATACGAAATTACAATCACAATCTTCGTATTTCGTATTGTTCTACTAGAAATGAAGATTTTTCATTCAAATTTCTTATGATTAATGCGATCAATTTAATAAATAATAATAAAATTTATTGCAACAATTAAATAAATATAAAGAATACAATATAGTGCTGAACTTTCCGCGCTTTTTTTTTTAATTATTAGTTTAATACAATAAACTGAAGTAATAGAAAAGAAAGTTAAAAGAAATACAAATTAATAGTCATTATATTCTATTTAATAAAGTTGCATATTTAGTAATAATCATGTTGATCTAACTAATTAATTTAATGTAAAGTAAATGATGAAAGTATAAATATTTTCGATTGCGGTAATAACAGACTAATTACGATGATAATTGCGCAATGGTCGATGCCTGGAGACTTTGTAATTATGAATGTATTAAGTAAAGCAATAATTATGTTATTAGAATCGAAGTAGCAATGTTGCTTGATGATTTGATGACATTGTCCGGTTGATCGATGCGTTGAGAGAAAAGCGATGCTGCGTGTAAATGGACGGGTGCATCGTTGTTAACAAGTCGGTGCTAACAAGAGCCAGTTTCGTATCTTTTATAATCTGGAGAGGTGTTAAATCGTTGATTAAATTAAAACATCCACTGACCTCTTGCATCTCCGCTTTGGTAATCTTCATTATCACGTTCTAATTTTGTTCCGTCGCACGCAAACACAAGGAGAGATGCACTCACTGGAGAGGAGACGCACTCGATGATGTAAATATTGTGGCACGAATTGGGGGATAAAATGGGAAATTTCTTTGTACCACTTTGAAGGGATGCCCGATCGAGACTGGGGGTATGCGGATTGACTTTAGGGCAATAGGACTAATAGGACCCAGCAAAATGCGTGTGCGGGTGTGTGTGTAACAAGCAGGTATAGAGGAGATGAGGTTTTCTTGGGGGGGTGGTTTTTGTGTGTGTCGGGAGGGCACACGACAACATTGGCCTATTGAGGTCGAGCACACTTCGAGAGATGGCACCGCATTCCTGGCGCGGCTCTCGACCTAGGAGGAGCGCACAATGGGTCGCATTTTATTCCGCATAATATCGAGGGTTAAAGTTACTTAAACACCTATTAAAGCGTTCATTAGGGAACAGAATCAAAGCGGACCGGTGTATAATTATAAAGTATTTACCGAGCTAATGCGGAGGAGTGAGTCCCTGTAATACATCACATAGACAGCTCATTTGCTATTCGTATTATCATATTTTGAAGCGCGAACGCAACAACCCCTTCTCCTTCGCCCATGGTCGAAGACGCCCATCCTCGGAATATCATCGCTCCGACGAAATTAACACTCAATCAACGAAAACGAAACGGTATTTATTTATACACGATGAAACGAAACCCTTCCATTTCCCCCCCTGGTCAAAGCACTTAATCACGGCGGCCGCCCCAATCGCGATCCCGCATCTTTTAATCAAAACCCGAATGGATGCCCATCTGGAACTTCTTCCAATTAGCATTATTTCAAACAGAGAGAGAGATGCGAACTGCACCAGAAATCGTAAAGTTATTCCGAGGAACAACTGAGGAAGTATCTCAATCGCAAGGACTCGAGGCATCAGGAGGCAACGAGGACTGTAATTAAATGCAACTTATAGCAACTGAAATTAATTACGAAATTTGTCTGTGCGAGGCTAAAATGGTTGCCTTCGGCCGGACGTTAATTACACGAAACTATGCGCGCCGGCAATTATTCAATTACACGAAAACAACGTGCTGCTTGATTTGACTATTCACAAAATCCACAATGATTAATCGATTCCGATCATTCATCCGTTCCTATCAGAACTGTTTATTATTAGATCCACGAGGCCCGATTACGCGTCGCAGGTAGACGAGAAAAACATATTAATTGCTGATTCCTGATCAAATATTCATCATTGAATATCTGAACTAAATAAACGCAAGTTCCGTCATCTACTTAATTTCAACATCTTTTCTGCTTTTTCTGTATAAAATTTGTAACTTACATAAAGAAAAGCATAGAATAGAAAGAGTGCCCTCCATAAAGCCAATTAATTGAAAGAGAAAATTAAGAAAATTTGAAACGCAATTAACAATGTAAATTAGCAAATTCGGATGCAGATCTTGGCCTTAATTATGTTATTACATAAGATTCGTAACAACACAACGAAATGTAACAGAACTGAAGTAAGTTTTACTGGTCAAATAGCACAAATCTACTTCGCTTTACGGCCTAGATACGTTCCACGAAACTTGGCCGCAAAGCGAAAAGCCGTATAAGGAATCAATTATTACGCTTGCGCAAGATTGGCAACATGTAGTAGATAGATAATCGACAAAGAAAAAGAAAGTTTTGTTTGCCGTTATAGTGAAACATTTTAGGCCGTAAATCGAAAACTGTATGTCTTAATTGAAGAGGGCCGTTATAGCGAAATGCCGTATAAAGAAGCGCCCTTATAGCGAGGTATTGATAATTACATATAGTAGTTACAAATTAGAAAGAAATATGAAAAGAAATCTTTACATTTAATGTGTATATACAATGATTTTCTGAAAAGAATGAAAAAATTCGGAAAGAAAATGAAGTATATAAACTTATGAAACTCGGAATGAAACCGTATGTAATGTATAATATAATGTAAAATTTATGCATATAATTTGAAATTCTATGTTATATAGATAACGTTGTCCAAAAATAGAATAAAGTACACGCATTTAGAATTACTTTATAATTATTTCCATAATTCATGTTTGAAATTGATAGCGATATTTAAATGTTTATGTCGTATTATGAAAAAAATGAAAGAGAGCAAAAATGTGCTAAAAGTTGATGTTAATTTGTTTGCAATCTCATTCTAAATCGAAAAAATGAAATATAGCAAATGATGTAATTGTTGTGGAAATGTGTGAGATGATAGGCAATTCGCCTAATTGTCTATAATAATGATTGCAGGAAACCAGTCCGCCATTTTATGTTATCTTTGTGTTGTGTTGTCTTGCGATTACTTTTCCTGTTCCTCGTCGTTTTCCGAATGGTACATGACACGTTAAGCGTGTGCATCTCCAATAAACATTCGGTGTCGCGTGCTGGCACCTAACTGTAATGCAACGTGTACACACAACTCAACATGAAAGCGGTTTGCACTAAGAAACATCAGGCAGGACCTTAAATGAAATTCCGCAAAACTGACTTTCTGTGATCGATATTACAATGTAGGATATACGAATTGAAGAATGTATTGTGAGCGATGAATAATAGGGTGGAAATGGCTGAAGTGAGAGATCACGTGTCGTGGCCGCGCGTGAATTCTAGGGGATAAAAGGTAAACGTGCGGAGCAGATGTCTTGATCTCATAATCCCGGCAGCATTGACAGGGGTTAGAGGTTAAATTTAGCTTCACTCCACGATGGCCAGAGAGATCGTGATATGCCTCTCCATCCGCTGGATCCTACATACAAATCACTCCTCCTTCATTAGGTGCCAACAAAACGAAACGAAAAATGTAGACGTGGCAACGAAAAACCATGTTTGCCACCTCGTATATGCAAACAACCTCACGAATAAATCATATTTGCGCGTCGGCCTAATCGTAATTTATTAATTAATCGTTATCAGTTTCACCTTCTAAGCTTTTGTGTGCCATTTGCGAAGCGAATACGTGATTACGAAATGTGCCACACGTGCCCCCTCAACGAATAATTCAAATTTTATATACAATTTTTATCTTTTATAAATATTTACTTGTTTTCTACCACAATTTAAATATTCATTATCCTGTCAATTTTTTGTAACATACTAAATTTGTAATAGATTTAATTGCAATAAATGTTACTAAAAGATATATAAATAATAAATATACACAATTCTACCTTAATTAATCAATTCTATCATTAAATCTACATTATTTGAATAATCAATTTTTGAAAAGTTAAATCATGTAATTGGAAATTCTATAATATAACATTTCTATTGTACTATTTTTTTCTAAAATTGATTCCAAATTGTTCGAAAATCATAATTGACGTCTCAATTGTTGATTGTAATGAAAAATTAAGAATGACAACGGTATCTTCGTTCAGATTGTACTCTATTTTAATTGCTAACTGAATTGCTACCTCTAATTATTGCTTGTTCCTACGATGATTTTATAAGAATTTTTTGATTAAATTGTCGAATAATCAACATCTTAATTGGTGATGGATATACACCAAAAAAGTTGTGAATGGAATAATGAAAGAATTAAGAATGACAACAGTATCTTCGTTCAGACTGTTTTAATTGCTAACTGAATTGCTACCTCTAATTATTGCTTGTTCCTACGATGATTTTATAAGAATATATTGATTAAATTGTCGAAAATCGCTTAATTGATGATGGAAATACACCAAAAAAGTTGTGAATGGAATAATGAAAAAAATTAAGAATGACAACAGTATCTTCGTTCAGACTGTTTTAATTGCTAACTGAATTGCTACCTCTAATTACTGCTTTTATTGCTACGATGATTTTATAAGAATATATTGATTAAATTGTCGAAAATCGCTTAATTGGTGATGGAAATATACAAATTCTATTTATGTTTATTGTGAATGAAATAATGAAAAAAATGAAGTATGACAACAGTATCTTCGTTCAGACTGTTTTAATTGCTAACTGAATTGCTACCTCTCGTTATTGCTCTTGTTCCCACGATGATTTTATAAGAATAGTAGTAGTAGTATGTTGGCTGTGTGTGTTTGTTTGTGTGTGGTTGTTTGTGTGCAATTCGATGATGAGTGTATCGTGCTTTTGTGTTGGGGGTGTTGTGGATTTAAAGGTGGACGGGAATATAATTAATTTGATTAAGGGATGTTCGGAAGGGACTCTCGCTCGGTGTGCGGGATGAGAGGCAATCCACTGTGAATAACTCCGCAATAAAGAGAGTTGTTAGTGTTCTCCCCCAGAAAATACCAAACACATGTATTAATCTCATACGAGGGATGTTGAATGACTCAATCGAGGAGATAATGAAGTGGTCAGCGCGAGCGATTTACTCCATCCATGGCGGAGGAGGAGATTGTGGAGGAGGAGGAGGAGGAATAGCGCTGGAAATAAGCGGGTCGTTTAAGATGGTTCTTCTTCTGGTGTTGCTGATTGATTTCGCCGAAGGATTCAATCATTTATCCGGGGATTTCCGTTGCCGCTGCATCCTCGACAAATCGATTCCCTTTGTGGATGGGAACGGAAGGAAGGAAGGAAGGGTGTGAGGGAGAGAGAAGAGCGGTGTCCATCTCTTCGGATTTTACAGTCGCAGTGGCTGTTGCATTCACACGCTCGTAAACAAAAGGAAATATCATTTAAGAGCGATGCCTTAATTGGATCCCGGTTGCCAAAATCGGTTAAGCAGTTCTAATTAAATGAGGCCTTTAATGATATGTACGGGAGATGGAGGGAATGCAATAAAGGCCTGTGCCGTACTCACGAAACGAATTTTCAAAACAACCGACCACTCTTTTTTACGACCTTCCTCCTTCCTCCTCCTCCACAGCGCTCCCTTGACCCGAAACTCCGTTGGCATCTCCAGCCATCGCCTATGAGGAGTCTTTTCTGCACAGCTCATCCGGCCGAGCACGTGCGTCCAAATATTGTTATGATTTCATTCCCGAATTTATGCCTTTCCCAGAGCGGTAATTACCGGCACCATATGTCGCCGCCGCTGCACACACCCTCCAAGAACCACATCTATGCAGCCTGCATCCACACGAAATCAATTTCGCGCATTTCCAAACTCCCCCAGCACCTTCCAAAAATAAGTGAGAATCCAACGGGCCTTCCTTATTTCGAGAAACGCCTCTGACAGTTCTGATAGATTGCATGGGGATCGCTACTAATGCAACCATTTCCTCTAAATTTACCCCGTTTTATTATGGCATTCCCTCTATTTTCGGAATATTTCCAATAACTACAACTATACTCAAAACTTCTTTAAAATTGAAGAAAACTGAGTTTTTTTTAGCATTTTGCAGATTTATCTAATACTACATTTAACGTTTTTGCACCAAGATTTCTGATATTGAATGGATGATTATTGAATTCAGAGTGATTAGTAAATTAAATTAATTATTAATTAAGAAATACTATTGGAAGTTAATGCTTTTGGATGTTAGATGTTTCTGTTGGATTCAAGTTTGAAGTATGAAGCAGATGTGTATCTATTTCGGAGCAGATACAAAGGCTGTCCCGAAAATAAGATTTGCCGAAAGTGAGGCGAAAGAAGTCGTGTGTGTGAGGGGGGGGGGGATTCCGAAAAGGAAATAGTGTTTAATATTTGGATTCAAACAAATCAAAATGTTATTAAACACGCTGTTTGTGCGAGGCGAGACAAGAGACAACTGTATCCGGAATAGTAAAAGAAGTCCCGATTCATTAATGATAGTTCGTTCCTTTGATTCCAGATTAATGAGGCCGATCTTTGATGTCGGCGTAAACAAATTCGCCGCCTCCTAAATACACTTAAAATACGACCGGGAGGAGAGAGAAAGAAGGAGAGAGAGAGGAAGGAGCAGCGCTCGAGATAACAAAAGATTTAATTACACAAACGATGTGCGCGATGTGTCGGTCGGCCGCGGTGTATCCTCCTCCTCCTTCCTCCGCCACCACGGAATCCGAATCTCCTAGGAGGACAGGAAAAAAGGAAGGTGCTGCCGAGAAGAGTTGGAAATAACCGGCGGTAATTAATAATTGTATTTATGGACGCCGCACGTGCAAGTATTAAATTGAGATCAAACATTTCCAATATAATTAAATATCTAAATCCTGCGCGACGAGTCGCAGGAGGATGATGGTTGGTTGGTTAGTTAGAGTCAAATCACGGGAACAGGCTCTGATTTACCTCTGGTTGATGGCCGACCGACTGGATGCGAATGATGTACAAGTGAGAGATAATCGGGGAGGTTTAAGAATCAATTTCACCTCCAACTGGACGCGATAAATAAAAGCGATTATATTTTTAGTTTATGGCCCCGACTGAGAATGAGTCTTTTGAGCTGCGGGAACGTCTCGGCTCTTGGCCGATTTGCACATTGATGATTTCACCGGGTGGAAAAACATTTAAATTTTATTCATACGGGACGAATTAAATCGCAGACTCTCCACTCGATTCATTTATTTAAATGCGACGGTCGTACATCTCTCGGAAAGCCGCACATTAAAGGTGGCTTGATATTAAAATATAATAACACCTACGTTGGGACGATTCAATGGGTCCGCGCGCTGCCTCCTCTCGGACCCAAACGCGGGACATATCCGAAAACTGTTTTATTACCATTATTAAAGCTGCTATCGTCGCTTATAGTCGAATGATGAAATAGTATATCGCATCTACCTAGAACCCATTTGCATTCAATGGGAGGATTCCACTACTTGTAATATTTGTTATTATTGTGCACCACAAGATACACATCGTTCGGACCTTCGAAACAAATGAGGTGCGAGCCGAAAACACCCATTCCATTCAATTCGATATTCACAGGCAAAACTGTAACATTGTTAAAGACAATGATAAGTACAACTATTTTAGTCCATTTTGACACGTTGAAATTCAAAGAAACTAACCAAACGTCGACAGTTTTAGCTGAAACAATTTCTTCAGCACATGAAATTGGTGGGGAAGGTTTTGAAACGTATACCCAGAACGATTTAGACGAATTACTCGAGGATAATGTCATGAATGACAATGATATCATTGGTATAACTCTTGATACCGTTGAAGAACAAGAAAACGAAAATGAATCGGAAGAAGATGAAACTCCAGTCACACTCACTGCAAGTGCAATTCGAGAAGGTCTTCAACTTTCCAGTAAATTGGCAAACCATTTCTTCGAAAAAGATGATAATTCTGAACAAGTATTCAAGTTTTAACGCGAGCTTCAGAATTGCATTTCTGGATATCAGGAATTATACAAAACAATAGCAAAGTCATCGCAAAGTTTAATTACTGATTATATTGTCAAAGGGAAGAAATCAACATGCGAAGTTGAGACTAATTTTACTTGTGAAGAATCGTCATCTTCAGGACATAGATCTGATATGCTGACTATCTCTTCTAGGAATCAAGTGATTTCGAACCAGTTGTGAAGAAAGATTAACTTTCATCAAAATTTTCCGTATTTGTTTTTGTAAAAATTTTCCGTATAAATTTAGGAGGAATATGTTAAGATTATATTTTTCTGAAATTTAATAAACTTGTCTATGATTGTTAACGTTTTTATAAAATTATGAATAAACTTTTCAGAAAGAATACAGTAAGACTAATTATTTTTCTGAAATTTAATAAACCCTTTTTTATGCGATTTTCGGTACATTGTAACTCATTGATGCGATTTTAAAAAATTATGGAACGTACCCTTCATTTTTTGTGCGATTTATATGCGTTTTCCTGTACCGTATAAAAGAGAACCAAGTGTATAAGCCTTTAAGAGTTCTTCATTAAATTGCAATTAGTGGATCGCAATCAGCGACAACGTTTTCAGCATAATAATAGGAGGTGATTAATATTAGCGCAAGAAGCGTAGCATTCGGGTTTTAATTGTTGCCATTCAATTTCAGAAAACTTGAAACACGAAAAAAAAAAGGGACGGCATGACGATATTATAGTAATAATAGCGAAAGGGTAATTAAGAGCGCGGCGGAAATGGGCTCGACATTAAAGGGCGAGCTTTCCTTATACAATATTTTTTTTTTCGAACGTTGGGTGGGTCACGCATACCTTGTTTTGTATGTGTTTTTTTTGTTGTTGAGCTTTCTGCTGGTCTTTGCGTCGGTGGTTGGATAGGATAGGGTTCGGGGTTTCGCTTTGTCAGGAGATTTTGAAATGATCATAAAAATGGCTCCTCGTCGGCCCGACTTGATTCAATTTGTAATAGCGTTGCGGATGGAGGAGGAGGAGGTGGTGGTGGTCCGGCAGAAGGGGAGGAAACGAAGCGGCAGAAAGAATAGAAGAAAACTATTGGAGGAAGGAAGATGAAGAAGAATCGTACGTAATATTCGCGCCAATTTGAAAATAACTATAAATCATGCGGCGAGGCTGTAAAATATCAAATTATATTATGCCAAATTATTAATAGTACTCGGAACAGAAATACACTTTTGCATTTAGGTACAAATTAAGTATATGTAATCATGTCCGTCCTTATTTATTATAATGACCGGTAATAATAGAGACAAGGACGCGTATAGTCGACTTTTATGATTAAATAAATTTAAAATGCACAGTAATTCCTTAGCCTGATGAAATTATGCGCCATAAAACTGGCGAATAGTGGACGTGTATTGAGGTCCGTGCATATATGCATGCATATACATATACACCGGGTTCGACCAGTTCGATAGTTGGGCGGAGGTTGGCCGCGACCAAAGGGCGATCCGTCCATTTGGACCGCTGCCCGAGCTCGACTCGTAAATGTTCAATAACTCCAAAACGTTAAAAGCCGTTCGCTACAAAATTGCACCTTTCGTGCACACACACACACACGCACACACTAGCTACACACACCCACCCAGAACCAAAATCGGATAGAGCAAGCAAATAGGAGTAGCGGACAGTAGCAAATAGAAACAATCAATCACGACATACCTGACGCACCTGTTTGAATTGCTCCTCGAACGACCAGGTGTGCTGCGAAGAAGCGCTTCCCTCGGAGGAGTGCGAACTCCCGGAGGACGGGGCCTGCTGCTGAGGCGCCAGCGGGGGCAGGAACGCAGCCGGATGCGGGAACGGGAACGGCACCGGCAACTGGAAGCCCTCGTTCGGTCTGCTGGTCATCGGGAACGGCAAGTGGCGGTTCTCGAAGTCCTCCTGCAAATTTGGTTTAATCCAAACTCTCATCATATTACTTCCCGGCTGGTTTGCTTACCCCTACCTTGATGTCCCGTACCTGCATCTTGAGCTTCGCGAGAACGTCCCCGTGGTCGGCCAACATGCTGTTGTGGCGACGAATCTCGTCGCCGCTGTCCACATCTTCCTGATTTCCACCGGAATCTATCTCGCTCAATTCCTCATCGTGGTGAGACTACAACACACAAACAACAAACAATTATCAACCAACAACTAATAAGTCCAAAACGTAATACCTATACCGTAAAAATAATATGTAATTTAAATGATTATACATAAAGTTAGAAGTTGTAAGAAGAAGATTATCAACTGTGGGATGACCGGACTTTTCCATCTGCAAGAAACGTGACTTTCGAAGGATATTCCTGACATTCAATAGGGTATTGTACATAATAGGAGGCTGTTGCACATCGAAGCAAAAGAAAAGAAAACTGTGCGAAATGGTTTTCCGGTGACATAAACGGTTGGAATCGTTGGTAGGGCCAATTTGTACCTAATATAAAATTGTTTTTGGGCCTGTTCCGCCTCCCAGAAGCGGTCGGCGTCCTATCGGCTAGTAAATCTCGAGTTTATGCCCGTAAATAAGGTAAACGTGTTTTTAAATAGAGTCAACTTCGATAGTTTTACGATACGATAAATTGGTAGCGAGCGGCCGTAAAAAACGAGGATGGCTCTTATTTTTAGAGGTGTTGATACTTCCGAAATACGGCCGTTTAAAGAGCGAATTAATCATCGAATTATTTCCTCCGACGAACCGATTATGCACCAAGTTGATCGACCAATGGGAAAGTTATCGCATCCGGATAATTACTCAATGCATGATGTGGTTATTTAAAATATGAAGAATATAGGAGAAGTGTTTGTTTGATTGTAATTGTGTGCATGAGTTTGTAAGAGGGTGAGTCAATGGATGTTTTCTTGGTTGAAATAGGGGTCTTGCGGAATGGTTTTCCAAGAATGATATCGGCACTTGAAAGGGCGCTTTTCATTGACTCCAGCCGAACCACCCTGCCTGATTGATTTCGGGAGAGAAGGGACGACGCATTTCCTGTATGAAAAGAGAGGCGCCAGCGTCCGGGGGTGTTGGTGCCCTTTTTATTATGCGAAACACTGGATTTCGGACGTACTTGAGACTAATTTATGGTTATCCATGATGACGATGATGATGGTGTGTGAGTGTGCTTCGTCTCCGAGGACAGGGGCAGGCAGCAGCTCTTGCACTTGCCTTGCATTTTGGATATTTATACATTCGGTTGGACAATGTTGTTCTATCAAAAATAACTCGCGCAAACGGTCCGTGCTATATGGTGAACATGTGAACCCGTTTTTGATGGCTCTTTGACTCGAGCTGTTTATGTATAACCCATTAAGTATTTTCAACATATATAATCCTAAAACGTTTAAGTAGTTATAATAAAATAGTTTCCATGTCGTTAATGACTAAAAATACGATGAATCGAGGTTTCGCGCCGCATCAAGGTTAAGATGCATCTACCACCCCAGTCACCCATCGGACGGTTATTATTTTAATAGAGAGACAGTGTGGGCCCCGCCGCCGTGGCCGCCGACGTGACGTCACTTCCGACCTACCCTAACTGCGGGGGCACGTGACAAATCCAAAAATAAGAACCGCACTCGGAACGTGCGTCGAACGGAGACGGAGGAATTCGAGATGCAGATGAAACTGGAGGGTCTCTCTCTCTCTCTGTCTGCGCCCTTCCGAGAGGGTTTTATTGGATTGCACATCTTGCCCCCTTGCAAGGAAATCATTTCGAGAATATTTTAAGTCTTCGGCCCCCAAGTTGGTGTCGTCTTACATTCAGACACCCACACACGCACACGCACACACACATCACGGATCGATTATAAAGAAATGTGTAAATATGCTATTTATTCCGAAATGGTTCTACGGTTTCCATATGCATGTCTACACAGCCATCAAAAGGACGAAATAATGCAATTTCATCAAATTGGATTACACGCGAATCAGTGCTCGATGTAAGATTTCTTGGGAGACTACGACTCAATTGAATGCCGATAAGTGCAAATGTTCGCCTTCCTTCCTTCCTTTCTTCCATCCAAGACATCTGATATCTGGTCAGGCCGCATTAGCATTGCGGGGGTGTCTTGGGATTAGAAAATAAACACAATATGAAATGAGATGACGAACAAAGAGAGAAGAAACGCAAGAAAAAGGGAAACCCTTTTCATATAACTGATAAACACCAAATGGAAACGGAGGCTGATGCTGCATCTCTCTCTCTCTCTCCCTCTCTCAAGGACGCCTCCGATTTGGGGTGGTCCATGATTTTTACATAAACACACCCCGGATTTCTGTACACAATGACTATTTTAAAAAGCCTATTTAAATAAAACAAATATCTGATCGACAGATCTTCGGACCCGAACGGAAACTCCTACAAACAATAATGCGATTTAAGATATTCGATTTCGAATAAAATAAACGAAAACAACAACGACCTTTTCCCTCTGCCTCGCCCATCCTTCTTCTGCCCAACCATTATACTTATTCGATCGGCTTTTTAACAATAATTCCTTACAATTAATAACGAAGTCGTGAAGGTCGTCCATCAATCCAGACACTCAATTCATTATTAATGACCGCATCAAAATGTGTATTTATATAAATGTGCCTTTTTTCTTTGTTTCACTCCTTTTCTTTCTTCTTCCCTTCTTGCCTTTGTATATCTCTACATCAAAAAAAAACAAAACATTAATAATACATTTCGTAATTAATAAAAGTAGACGAAAAACAAAAGAACACATAACGTTTTTATTTGCTACGACCTCGATGAGAAGTTATTCCGATTTGCGCAACACCATCCATGACAACCGCAACAACAGAAACGAATCGAATAAATGTCATTGGAATAGAAATGCCCTCATCCGTTGCATAATTTCATATCAAACATTTACGTTTTATTAATTGCAATTACGTTTTATTATTGTCTTATTTCTAAATTAAAGTAAATAAATATGTTAAAAGTAAATATAGTTAAGATACAGTAACAACAATCAACTGTTAAAATGGCTATTGGCATATGTTTTTGTTTTGTTTTGCTAGTTATAATAACTAATGAGTTTCATAAGTGATTTGATTTTTTAATTAAAATCATAATTAGGTGCAATTAATGCGTTTGGGTGAATTGAAAGCTAATTGCAGAACATTGGAATTTCTCTTTTTGGTGTTATATCACGAGGAGAGATGAGGCAAATGCAAAAGAGTGTGGTTCGGTCGAGAATGCAAGAGGAGAACCCCTTTAGGTGGTGGTGTACTTATACAGAGCCGATGCACTCTACTAACTCGTGTGATACAATTATTTTAATATTAGAAAATTATTATAATTGAAGGTATACCACCTCGAGCATAGAATTTCAAGAAACGGCAGCGAAAAAATCCGAGAATTCCGATCGCATGGGAAATTTACATTCATTTAAATTACAAAGTACGAGCAGCACTCGAATGGCTCGGCTCTCGCACATTATTATCACAAAAAGAAGCGGAAAATTTGGGAGAAATCTCGGTTTTTCGTTTCCGCAAATGCCTCTCCCCATGTGGCCACCATCCGCACACCCGAAGTGACAGAGGGGGGTGTTGGTTTTCTTCTTCCAACAGACGTGTTTTTCCATGCAAACATTCGGACTTTCCATGAATGCTATAAATAAGTTTTTTTTTGATGAGAGACTGGACGGACGGGTCAGCTGCTGCATCTTGCTCTGGATGACCCTATCATTAGGGTATCGCGTTTATGCCATTCCGAGGAGGCCTCGTTTTTTGACATTTGCTTCCACTGGCCGAAAACGCGAGGAATATGCGGAGAAGACACTGGAAAACCAAAAGGAAGAAAACGAAAAAACGCTACTGGTGTTGTGGTGAATCGCGTGTTCGCCTCTTGTCCCGTCGTTCCTTTTGCTCTCGTTTCTGCTCCTTTCCTAACCGTCTGCCCGGGTTGGCACCATATAATCATCGTTATTAACTTCCCAAGACTCTGTTCTTATAATAATAAAATGTTTATATATAAAAAAAGAGCAAGAGGAATGTTAATATATAATTGTTTTAATAGCGATACGCCGCAGTTTGGAGGATTGAAATAAAATATTTTTGCAGTTTATCATTATAGCCCCCCCGGAAAAAAAAGGAGAAGAGGAGAAGAAGAAATTATGTATTATACACACGTATTTGGAAGGCGAAACGGAAAAAAATATCACTGGACGCAGCAAGATTACATATAATTATTACCAACAACAATCCGGGAATACAGATCTTTCAAATTACCACCGATTTATGTTTCTTATTTATTTCTTCGTCTTTTTACATATATTTATATACATCTCAGAATGAAGGGGAGGCGAAAAAAACGCTGAGCCACGTGCGACTGATATTTATGTGATACAGATTACATAACAAATGCGCGTTTAGCAGTTCACCATTGCTTAAGACTTTACGAAGAAGTTGGTAGAGAGAGTCTAATGACCGTATGATTTATTCATGTGGAAGCGGTTGCGGTCCAGATAAATCCTCCGAAAATAACGTCTTTTCGCAAATTATTTCGCAGCTAACAAATCACATTGTCGTAATTCAGTTCGACCGACGGAATTTTGCCAATCAATTAATTCCACGGTGATAAATAACTCAGCGCGAGTTATTAATCGCAGATATAAAGTTCGTATTTCCTAATATTATAAATACCTCGGTGCAGCCTCTTTAGACGACCCGTTGCTTAGCCAAGAGAATATTCATCTACTTATTATTAAATTTCATATTATATAACTCGTGCATTTCGGATGTTGCATTCAATTCAAATCATATGAATTGTTATATCAACTTTTGCAATATTTATTAAGTATAAAGTTAATATTTGGGTAGAAAGATATAGCTTTTTGCAGCAATAGAATCAATGCAGTTAGTTTATTTCTTGTAATTATTGCAATAAATGTTATTACTATTATTGTTAATATTATATAATTTGTTGTGCATCAAACAAAATAATACGATGGGAAATAGAATCGTTGCGAAATATGACTAAAAAAATCATAATTTATATTGTATGTAGTGCCAAAATTGCAAATGATATAAATTCAAACAACTTTGTGTTACAATCAAGATTCATTTAGATTTGAAATATCTATTGAGAAACATGATATAATTAAAATTTTGATTATTTTATAAGTTATTGACGTTAATTTATATAATATAAACTGTCGAAATTGATAATGCTATATAAAATCATGGATAAATTAATTGAGAAACTTTACTATATCCTAATTGGAACTTTGATTATTTTCTAATTAAATAAGTATATTGACACGAAATATGTTTAGAACTATATGCAATTGTCTCAGACTTAATAGTAAAACTGTAAATTCAAGCAACTTTGTGTTATAATCACGATTAATTTAGATTCGAAATATCTATTGAGAAACATGAAATAATTAGAATTTTGATTACTTTATAAGTAAATGAATATATTAACGATAATTTATATAATGTAAACTGTCGAAATTGCAAATGCTATATAAAATCAAGCATGAATTCATTAAGAAACATTACTATATCCTAATTAGAACTTTGATTATTTTCTAATTAAATGAGTATGTTGACACGAAATATGTGTAGAACTGTATGTAATTGTCTCAGTCTTAATAATACAACTGTAAATTTAAGCTATTTTGTGTTATAATCACGATTAATTTAGATTCGAAATATCTATTGGGAAACATGAAATAATTAGAATTTTGATTACTTTATAAGTAAATGAATATATTGACGTTAATTTTTATAATTTGAACTGTCGAAATTACAAATGATAGAAATTCAAGCATGAATTCATTGAGAAACTTTACTATATCCTAATTAGAACTTTGATTAATTTGTAATTAAATGAGTATGTTGATACGAAATATGTGTAGAACTGTATGCAATTGTCTCAGACTTAATAGTAAAACTGTAAAGTCAAGCAACTTTGTGTTATAATCACGATTAATTTAGATTCGAAATATCTATTGAGAAACATGAAATAATTAAAATTTTGATTACTTTATAAGTAAATGAATATATTGTCGTTATTTTATATAATATGAACTGCCAAAATAGCAAATGACATAAATTCAAGCAAGAATTCATTGAGAAACTTTACTATATTCTAATTAGAACTTTGATTATTTTCTAATTAAATGAGTATGTTGATATGACCTATGTGTAGAACTGTATGTAATTGTCTCAAGTCTTATTCATAATAAAACTGTGTATAGCAATGCAATAAATATCAATCGTAATGCTTATTAGAGCACAATAATGAATGGGTGAAATGAGAATTGAAATTGGATATAGCTGGGTGGACGAAAATGAAATGTAGACCGTACGTGTGCGTTGGCACCGTGAATCGTGGAATGCGCTGGAAGGTGACATTGGAGGTGTTTCCACTGCAGCAGCACGCGCTGCCCGACGATAAATAAATCATCAATTTGCCATTTCGAATTAATAACAACATTTTCATTTTCATTGGAACCGCACTGTGCGGTGTATGAGAAGTACGCACGTTTGAAATAAATCCCGAGTACTCGTGTGTTGTTACATCACAATATGGGGGGACTTTATTGCAGCAGGTCCGACTTTATTTTTGCGAAATGCATAAAACGCAAATAAATAAGAGGCGGAATAATGCGAAGGCGAAAGAGAAGCAATAATGATATTTCGAGCTATTAAAATGCTGCATTTTAACGGTCGCACAGTCCCCGGTTGCGCAACCACACTCCGACGACAACGAGTTATTATTAGTGTTTGAGATGTAATCGAATTATTCAGATATCGAATCCACTTCTCGGACAATGAGTAAACTTATCTCAGAATTTAAATCTATTAAAAACACTAATATTAACAAGATTTAGGGTTATAGACCATATAAACCATTAGGGTTATAGACCATATAGACCATTAGGGTTTTAGACTATATAGACTATTAGGATTTTAGACTATATAAACTATTAGGATTTTAGACCATATAAACTATTAGGGTTATAGATCATATAGACCATTAGGGTTTTAGACCATATAGACCATTAGGGTTATAGACCATATAGACCATTAGGGTTTTAGACCATATAAACTATTAGGGTTGTAAACCATATAAACCATTAGGCCCCCTCAAGCAAAAGTAACAATTTTATTTTCTTTCTATTTCCATATTCAGTTTATATTCTTCTTATAGTTCTATTTGCAATAATTGTTACTTTAATAATGAAATTTATTAACGCTCGAAATTTAATTAGGAGTTATTTTTTTCGTGTTATTTATTGCTACATACTAAGTAAAAGGTTTGTTAATGAAAAAAGAGAGAGAAAAATCAGTATAATTTCAAAGTTAAAGAGATGTGCAGTTTGGAACTTACAAACAGTTGATATTTTAAGTCAATTGTTTGGTTGATAATGTCAATTAACATTTCTGCAAATTAATTTGAATTGGAGTAATGAATTAATTAATTAATCTTCGCATCAGGAAAAGCCTTTAATGTAAATCACTTTGTTACTAACTAGTTTGTATTACTGATGTTTTTTTTTGTAATAATTGAGTGGAAATAAAAGTTAATACCTGAAGACCAACGGTTGTAACAGGAGCACACTCGTCACCAGTTTTCAGTTTGAATTTAGTACCAGAAGCAGCAGTTGCTCTCAGTACAACATTTCCTCAAGTTTTTTTTGGAATAAGTGCATATTTAAAACCTAATTGTAGTTATATGCACTAAGTTAGTTGATTTGACAAGATCAGTGTACTTTCAAGAAAAAAATAGAAGTATTATACAAAATGAAGCAACTTAACAACAATACCAATACAAGTGATAAAATCGAATTATTGAGATGAGGTTATGACCGAGACACAAAGTCACCACCTCCTCCTTCTTCTTCATCTTCTTACTTCACCTCTCTCGGATGGTGCGTTGGTATTCGAAAAGCAAACACCTCTCGTATTCCTTTCTTTTCCCCGAGTGCAGGAATATACACTACATGTTTTCTTTTTCATTAAATAAAACGAGTCTCGGCGCTATTTGATTATTTAATTTGTACGTGGTGGAGAAATAAAAGCCGGTTAATATAAAAGGGATATATAGGTGCGTCTCGATTTGCTGCATCGAGATACCTGTGTGTGTGTGTGTGTCTGTATGTGACTGGTATTAACTTAGGACAAGTGTGTGCTCAAAGCTAATTCAGTTCCCCCCTCTTCCCGCCACCAGATTTGAGTGTCTTCAGAGACACTATTTGGTTTTTCGAAAAATAAATTACAATTTTCGGGAGGGTTGACCAACAACACACGTGCATCAATATTTGAAGAACAATTCTTATTAATTGAAAAAGTAACCGGAGACAACGATTTCTTCCCTTTCATCTTCATAGCTGCTGTTTAATTATTCATTCGCATGTCTCTCTCGTTGCGTTGCCCTGTTTTCCCACTTCCCACTTAACAAATTAAAATACAAAGAATTTATAAATCATTTAATGCATCTGACTAAATATCAGCATTATCATTCGTCTGCATAATTATCGTTAGATCATTTACTCGTCTTGCTTATATCATAATTCAATAGTCTGATCACATTTCTAATTATATGGAATAATCTGTAATAAGCCTAACGACCACAGTTATTAACATTTTCATCTAAAAAAGTGCGGTCAATAATAAGTTTCTTGTTTTTTCATAATTTGTTTTTCTTTACATTCATATAAGAATGATAGGTTATTAAATCAAAACATCTTCTACTGAATAACAGTGTATATAAATGTCAATTAATCAAACAAATTAACTCAAAATGATAAATCAATTAAGTTTTCCATTTACATTATTGCGTAATTAACGCAATTACGATTACAAACGAGGATCCGCTGGAAGTAGTTTTCTTTGAATTTCTCCTTTCATATTTTATATGAACGCCTGTAAATTTATTGAAATTTATTCCATAAATTTATCGTGCCTTGAATTCCAGACGCTGTTTATAACGCACTTAACATCTTAATTAATGAAAATTTGTAAATTATGGGTATCAGCTGATTTGCATATGTCCACGCAAAGAATAATTGAATAAACGATATAAATTTTCCTGTGAATTCATGGGAGTTTTGTCTAAATCTGCTGCGTAATTATTTCCTAAGTATAGAAAAAAAACAAAGTGATCTAATCACGTGCTTGATATGCCTATCAACGCTTTTATCCTTTTTTTTGAGTGTGTTTGTTTGTTGTTTTGTGCAATTACTCGTTCTGAAATGAAGTGAACATGCTTGAGCATAATGAAAGAGAAGCAGGAGAGGAAGCATTGTTATAGAATTATATAACGTAATGAGAAAACAACAGTATATACGTGTGTATAATAAAATAATTGCAACGGAAAATGGTTGGAAACGGCGAAAAATGACGACAGTAATAGTATTGAGCGTACGTACGTGAATGCAGAATTTCACCGCAGATGTCAATATAATAAAAATAACTCGCCGAGGCAATTATAAACAATGTACACGTTGTTGTTGTTGTTGCTGTTCCTTTACGATTGCAAATGTTGCCATTTAACAAGAACAATTTTATTGCCGAACGGGTCGCATTATATTCACTCAATCACGTATGCAGAGGAGAAGATTCCTGGCTAGAAAGTTCACCTCTGGAAAACCGATATGAAGCTGATGTTGATGATGATGATCCGATCAACCGTTTGCCATGCGTTTGCGGAGAAGACTACTCAAGACGACTCAACCTATCTCAGGTTTACGAATAAATTAACGTCGATAGGCTGCAAATGCCGATCCATCCACGAAATGTGTGCGAAGAAGGAAGGTGAACACATTGCGTTGGTAGCATGAAACGATCATTAAATTAATTTGGCGGAAGAAATTATGACAACATTAATTGTATCACGAGAAGGGAGGAACGGAAAAGTGGAAAGCTGCATACGCACACGACTCGAGGGGGATTGGTATGTTTCAATAAGAACAAATGGAAACGGGACCATTCGTCGTGTCTTTGGGCAAGTTCTCATTATGTTAAGTATACAATTAAGCGACGTTTTCTTCAGTTTCGTTCCTTTCGGGCCAAGCAACAACAAAAGCGATCGACAATCATAATAATGATAAAGAGGGAGAAGCGAGCGAACGAAGGAAAGCGAAGGATGGAGGAACATCACGTGTGTGTATTATTACTTTAATATCTACCGCAGATATCTGCAAGTAGAATGTCGGCCATCTTGAATATTTGAGGTAATTGCAATTGTAAGTACTCATGATATTCAAATTTGACGTGCACACACACACACACACACACCTCATGCTTATTTATCGAATTTAATCTCGCTATTCTTTTTCACATAATTTATTGCACGCAACTCCAAGTTCACCATATTAATGACCACCGGCAGCTTGCCATCATCAATGCGTTACCAACAAATCTCTTGCAACGCAAAGCAAACGGCCCAACAATTGTTTCTTGTGTTGCAACAATTAGATTCTCGAATCAACTTTTAGGCCGACCGGAATATTGAAATTATCCAAGCTCAACGCTCACGTCAGGAGAGGCACGAAAGGCATGGTTCGAAGTGGGGCAAAGGGATCTGCGCTTCCCAGTCCCTCTCTAATTCTCCACACACACACGCACTAATTACGTCAATTTAGTTGCATTTTTAACATTATTAACAGCTGTCATTTCGAGGCAACAAACGAATACACAAATTGATAGTTCCACCGCGCGATATTCGATGTCGATTCTCGGAATTTGTAATATGTTATATGCACGATGATGTCGCATCATCGAGGCACCTTTCGAGCACGAGGAAATCGCCAATTTCCATTATCGCGCTAATTACACTTTCTTGTACGCGAAACAATTAACTATGTTCATCACTTGCTTCTTCTTCTTCGTCTTCCACGGACATCGTCCATGTTCTCATCTGATGATCGGAGTGTGCGGCGGCAGCAGCACGGCATTATTTTATTAGCTCCGCACTTTCGTCATTAATTGCTGGTTAATGAGTAACGGCTCAAATTGCGTACGCAAAAGCGAAATCAATCGATCTGCACCAATTTTCCGGTGTTTCCAGCGCTCAACAATCAAGAGTATGATGCGGTAACTGGAATCGTCTTGGAATCGTCAAGAATGTTCAAGAAATGAAAGAAGTCGAGAGGAAGGAAGGCCATATGCTCTTCATAAAAGATTCCTTTTATTGCCAATTTAGGTATGTTATAATAGCATAATGTCGCATGAATATCGTTTTAGCGGCCATCTGTCGACGTGGACTCCTTCGTTTCAGCCGTTTGCATTCGGTGCAGCTCACGTATGGAAAGTACGAATTAACATTAAACGTAATTATTTAAATTGTACTTTGATATCTTAAATGGATAATTTGCATAATCATGCATTTTTTTCCATAGCAGCATAATTACGGTTGAAATACATTAATTACAGCGGTAATTTGTCTCAGGCATCACAATCTAACGAGATTTATCGAAATTGTTACTGAAAAATTTCATTTCCAACGCGGCTTTTCGCTGGATTAAAACTTGACGCGTGCTCGACTAAGCTTACATAATCGAATTACCTGTCACCAACTTATAAAGACTCGTCATAGGATGAGTCTGATCCCGATCATGATACGTAAATAACATCGCTGTGTGTAAACGTTTTTTCCCCGTTTCCTAGTATTCAATGTGCGCAAATATATTATATATTTATAATAAATAATCGACCATGACATACATTGCAATAACAAGACGTTATTTCGATGACTTTAAGTCGTCGTCCGCAAAACTTGGGGGGTCCCGGGTTCAAACCCTGGTACTTCCAAATATTTGCAGCCATCAAAATGAATTAGTTGTCACTAGGCAACGGTTTCGAACATATTTTCAGCCATCAAAATGAATTAGTTGTCACTAGGCAACGGTTTCCAACAAGTGTCTGGAATGACGTGGTGATTTGCTGAATATCCGATCTGGATAGATTGCAAATATCGTTGCAAAAAGACCAAAAAACAAAAACATTCGATGACTATTCACATGTTATTAAAGTTAGATTTTTTTGCGAAAAATTGTATTTGTTCCTGTTGTTATTAGTTGAAGAGAAATTGGAAATATCATTGAATTAGACTGGAAAACTGGTGTATAAATATAATATAATAGAGAAATCGGTTTAGTGAGAATGTCAGTTCATTGTTGCAATGAGTTGGAAACGCGCGATTTGCGTTACCGGGAATGCAAGTAATTGTGTCCTGTTGGAGATGGACGAACGCGAGCAAAAAGTGTCGTGGCGCACACATCCTGGGAAGGAAGGATCTAACGTCAGGTTATCAATAAATTCCCAGGCGTTTAGTGCGTAATGAGTATGAGAAAGTGATACGGGATAAAAAGCGGATTGTCCCCTCGTTATGGCGGATTTCTCCGCGATCCGCTCTCTACGGTTCGTGCATTTATTCTATTTTGGTATTGCGCTTGCATATTAAACAGTCATGTAAACTAGAGTATAAGTAGTGATGGTCATTTGTCAGGTGTGATTACCGTCACGAGGAGGAAGCGGGGCTTCGTGGGAAAACAGCGGGACATTCTGAAGCAGACTGCGGGGGTACGGACGATACACATACATTCGAACCCATACCCTGCACACAATGAATGTATAAGGATGATGATGATGTGGTCATGTTGACTCGACCCCGAGGAGCAGAAAAAGAGGAAAGTAATCCACTTAATCTCTTCATTTATTGGCAAGAAGAATGGAGTCCGCAACAGTTGTAGCGGCGGCGGCGGCAGCATTAATCTGGTCAAATGTACCGTGCTAAATGGTACAAGTCTAACAATAGTAACCCGTTAAAAATAAGTGGGCGCGCAATCCGTTTTTTGATATAAAAGACCCGGGCTCTTTTATAATTCTGTACCGGCGCCAACGCCGACTAATTTCGAATTAACTGAACTAAGACAGAACAACTGCGGAGGAGACAGATCAAAAGAACACCGGGCTAAAATTAAAACTAGACTCTGTTGGATTAATTTCTCGGAATTACTCATTTTGATACGACGACGTCGCATCTTCTGTCCGACGGAGACGGGAGGAGACTCGAACCGGGAGGCAGGAGGAGGCGCATAAAAATAATCGAGAAAATGAGCAAACTAAAAAACAACAACAACAAAGGAAAAGGAAAAATGAGAGAGGAAGAGGAGCAGGGGGCAGGCCGCGGCGGCAAACACAAACTCTGCATGTAATTATAAATATAAATTCACTTTCTAAGAATAATAATAATCTATTTTTGCACCCGCCCGACGCAATGGGTGGAGGAGGAGAAGGAGGAGGACGAGGAGGACTCCCCCGTCCCGGCTCCGCCGCCCAAGACACCAAAACGAGACGGATTCATCGGACGTAGGTGTATTCCTGATTAATATCACCGCACTTTATTAACCGCATAAAGTCTGGGTGGACGTTATTTTCGGATTTATTAATAAGACACCGAATGCTCTTGTCTATCAAGAGACGTGCAGACACATCTGCTGCGAGTTGCACGGAGAGTTCACGTGTCGTCATCCACACACGACGACGTCAAACAATCAATCCAATTTCGGGTCCCTAAACACATTTCGATTTATTTACAGAGGATTACGTTAATCTACAAAAACTATACGCAAGACCGTTCGGGCGCGCCCGATGCTGCTTCCTGTACGACCGGAAATATAAAATAAATACTGATTACTCGGTACCAAGCGAAAACCCGAATTCACCGAAACCTATCAACGACGACAAAAGAATAGAAGTAAAAGAAAAAAAGAACAGAACGCTTGAATCTACTATCGAAGATTTCGGCTTTGACGGAAATCTGGGACCTCAATAAAGACGCGTCACAATAAAGATCCTACAATTACAAGTTTCGGAGCTATAAACTATCGACATCATAAATTTCCAACTGACTGTGACGAATTTTCGAAAGCTGCTCCTTTCATCCCAGAAGCGTTACGACAAGCAAGACGAGTCGGATGAGGAGAAGAAAGAGGAGGAGGAGGAGGAGGAAAGGAAGAACGCCATTGTGTGCCGAAACGCAAGAACGAACGAAAGAGAAGTAAATGTTGAGAGAGGAGAATAATAACCGCGGGCCCTGTGATTAAATTAATTAACGCGAAATAATGGTTTTCCATTTTAATTTAGCCGTCTGCGATTTTATGAATCGTAAAATCGCATGATGAGAGTGCAACAATGGTCTGGGGGAACCGTTTCGAAAAAGGCCGTTTAATAATAAATGGAACTCACTGCTCCCTTCGCACCGTTGCATAAATCCCAACGTTTCGCATCAGTTTTTCATCAGACAGGATCTGCGAGGACGTTGTTGAGGAGGAGAAGAGAGTGCTTGCTGCTCGCAACGCGTACCGAAACCACACTGATCCATCGCCTTTATGAATACGTACATGCATATACACACACTCAAGGCGACTCACTACTCTCTGAGGTGATTATCATGTTCATTGCCAAAGTAGAGAGAAAGAAATGCATATTAATCTCATTGGTAAATTGACTTGCTCTACCGAACCAGTTACTCCCTACCAAACGCCAACGGAAAACCAATGCACTTGCTAACAGCAATTATATGAAAAATGGACTGTTTTTCAAAGATCTCATGATTTTGAAAGATGAGGAAAATAAATTCCAAAATTCTATTATTGGGCAAACCTCTGTCAAAATCCCTTTGTCCAATAAAAAAAAGTGCACTTTAAAATCGTTATGCTTCAATATCTGATTAAGAAGTTACTGGGTAATTCCAGATGTTTTGGTTCAAAACGAACAATTACTTTCTACGGGGTAGAAAGACCCTTTGCTTTGTACTCGTTTTTCTTTGTATTTTTTACTTTTGTATTGAGTTTATATACTACAGTTGTTGCAATTATTGCGTGAAGCTTTTAACTAAAAAACATATTGATTAATGTAAATATTATCATCTTGAAAGAAATGAAACTGTTATTCAAATTGTACGGTTGTAAATAATGAGAGTCGAACTATTTTCGAAACGTAATGCGTCCACAATCTGGAGCGGAATCTCGATATCGATTCCGATAATTACGGGGGACTTGGGGGACCGACGTGGATGGATGTCTTCAATGTGATGGGCGAATTGAAATTTAATTTATATGGGAACCTAAACTCTCTCTTTTTCTCTCTTTATCATCTGCGTCCTCTTTTTATTCGTTCTTCTTCACTTTATTTTCCAAATTCGAACAGTGGTCATCCTTTGTGTGACTTATAAATCTTTGGATCCCACATGCGGCGAGATCCTGTTTCCTCTCTGTGTGTTTTTACAGTTTCGCTTCTTCTTGGCCCCTTGTTTTCCTCTTTTCTTTTTTGTATTTGTAATCAAATCATTTATTCGAGAGGTGTATGAAAACAACGGAGAGTCGAAAAAAAAAAGGAAGAGAAGAGCGCTATAAATACTTTGGTGACAATATTAAAATGGAACGGCATATTAATATGAATGTAATGTTGCTGGGGAACCCCCCGCGGCTCACCATGATAAATCAATTCCCTACATCGCAGTACTAATAGTGTCCCCGGTGCCCCACAGGGCCGTACCATTATTTATGACAAATTTATAAATCTCTGCCCACACCCGTGATTCAACTATATCATACAATAAACTCCTTGCACACCGTACGTGTTCACTCGCACTCGTGTGCGCTGCCAGCAGACAGCAACATACCTACAACGACCTGAACAGAAACCAATTCCGAATTGCCATTATGAGCACACTTACATTAATGCTTGCTTATTTATTGCGGCATTGTTTCGCCCAGCTTTCTATGCCTCAAATCTGGTGCGCAAATATCAACCGCACTATAAACCATCCAATGCGAATTTGATCCGTTCTAATGCCTTTATTGGACGATCACCAACGTTTGATCAAGCGTGCACCAGCTTCCACAGACTTTCAGATTTTATCCGACAAACAATTAAATCCGATCACCATAATTTACAAATACGCATTCACTTCTTGAAAGCAACAGAAAGAAAAACACGCAACATCAATCAAGAAGTTCTATTAATCAAAATCGGGTCCTCTCATAAACAATTTCTAACTTTATATTTGAACAACAACCATTTATTATTGATTATTTCATAATGCGTTCGATTTTTGATTAAGAGCATGTTTCCATAACTACTGAAACTCTCAGATTTACCATTTGTGATGAAACAAGAATCTAGTGATCTGCCCAACATTTTGAATAAACATATGAACTCGAGAGATCGTCATTAAAATAGTGCTAATTTTGACATAATAAATTAGGTTGACACCTAGAATCAGAATGTTTTTTTTTCTTCTTCCAAATTTCATAATAATATATTTGAATATCCGTTGAAACAAGATTGTTATTCATACAAACAACAATCATTTATTATTGATTATTTCATAATGCGTTATTTTTACTTATTTATAGAAGAAAATAATCTAATTTTTGATTAAGAGCACGTTTCCATAACTACTGAAACTCTCAATTTTACCATCATCGTTGAAACAAAAACTTAGTGACCTGCCCAACATTTTGAATAAACATATGAACTCGAGAGATCGTCATTAAAATAATGACATAATAAATTAGGTTGACACCTAGAATCAGAATATGTTTTTTTTTCTTCTTCCAAATTTCATATTAATATATTTGAATATCCGTTGAAACAAGATTGTTATTCATACATTCAACTAATTATTAATTGCGTAGGGTTGTTCCTTTTATAATTATTGCTTCTAAAAACCGGTCGTAAATAAATTTAAGTGATTGCATTTTTGACGTTTACGTTCCGGAAAGTATAAATAGATCCATAAAAATAATATTAAAGTTTCAAATGCATACGTAAACCCATAGGTCACTATTCAAATATTCTTTCACAGTCCTCTTTCTCTTTGCATTTAGTAACGACTTAAGTTCAAGGATATAAGAAATGTAATAGATTTCATTAACATTCACATAAATTAAAGAGGTTTTCTGAATTTAGTTTGTTAATATAATAATTTAATTAGATTTACTATTAATTGCGAACTGTTAATAGCTAAAATGACGAGTGATGTGGTGTTGTGATAAATGGGTTTAATAAAAATTAATTGGATATCCATTGTGAATTTCACAAATGTAAATTGAATGTAATTAGGTCAGAGGAGCGCTTGGTGTCCCTGGTCGTTAATTGGAGTAGATTTTCGGAAATCCAGTAATGTTACGAAACCAGCAGAAAGCACCCTTAAACAGATTGAAATCAATTGGATCTAATTGCGCTGTGATTTTTCAAACAAGCGAGCGATTTTCAATTGGACCAATTAGAGAGATTGTCATCTTCGGATTTGTTTTTAATGGTTACCAGCCATGTTTCTGGACTTTTGGTCTTAATCAACCTTCCTGAGGGAATGTGATTCGAACCAGCACCATTTCGCACCAGATTTTGAGGTGCAGGGGTTCTTAACCTCTCGGCTAAGGGTTTGATTTGATGATGGTTTTGTTTTTGTTCAAAAAAAGTCAAGAAGTGTGTCATGCGGTATCGTCGAGCTTATTGCGTATTATTAAACGGTACATTGAATTCGCCGCAATTAATAACGTGCAGCGATGGCGTAATGGTCGATTAAATTCGAAATTACTGTTAATTAATAGTGCACCGGCAATAAATAGTCGGCGCGCCATTGGCCAACGGACGCCAGTCGCTCAACCAATCGTATCACCGCTTACGCCGATCCATATTTTATCATGTTTATCATGTTTCAAATAAAACCTATTTACCTGCCGCTATAAATCAAGTACGCTGTGCGGAACAAACGAAGCAATGTTTAAACAATATTGCACTCACTCATTATAAAGCTATTGTTTACCTTGCACGTAACGCTTGATCAAGTTCGTAACATCAGTTAAAAGGAAACCATATAGAATATATTGCAAGTTTTTTTCATAAACAAATGAAATAACAAATTAGGGCGGAAAACAACTGTTTCTCTTAAATTCATTGCATCTGTTTATAAAAGTTTCATTATGAATGTTTTTTGTTACATTTTCTGTTCTGTCACGTTCGTTATCAGAAATAAATGGCAAATACACGACATAATCTCTATCGCCCCCCTCCCCCCTTACATATTTATGCAATCATTGTTACCGAGAAAACGACAAAATAACTACGAACAGATAACATTGCTTTATCTCCATATTCCAGATATTATTCTATCAATTTACATATTAATCTACGAAAATACGTAATTTTAATATTTTTCGAAATGAAAATTACGAAGCGAATTACATAAGCTGTACGCATCATGAAATCGGTTTACATTTTAGAAGTACAGTTTTTTTAATATTATCGTATAAAACGTGTTTAAAACTTGCAAATAAGTTGAAAATATTGTGTGAAATACAATAAATTTATAATATCTTCAATTAGTTATATAAAAACATGAAACATATGACATGAAAATAATGATTTCGAGTGATAATCAAAAAGGCAATGGAAATCTAAATTGTATTAGTAAAGAAAAAACAAGTAATTTTTACATGTAATTTTAAGAATTATTTCTATTTCATTCACTTTCTATTCGCACGTAATAAAAAAATTTCATCGAAATTTTGTTTAAGATCAGTTAATTGTAAATGTTTGATCAATAATTAACTATTGAAACTTCTGTCTGCAGAAACAAAGAAGAAAGTGGTTTGTCTAACATAAGTAATTTTATTTCTCGAAACGAAGTAAAAAGTTAAATATTTTGATTGTAATTGTGAAAAAAATATTGTCTGCTTTTATTGTAACCAATTGATTGGCAACAATTAAATGTTGCATAAATATTTATACTAAATATAACTGTTTACTTGAGATTGCTTGGATATACAGATAATTAAGGAATTAATGATGAAATCTTATGAAATCACCAGTTTTTCATCGTTTCACTTATAATAAAGTTTCAATTTGTAACAGTTGATTTTCAATTATTATTGTATTTCTTTAATATATTTATAACTGTTATGGTAAAAATGAGAATTATTGTCATGAATAATATTCTAGTATTGTTACAAAACCGATATATTTAATACAAAAACCAAAAATATTTCGTAATGATAAGATAGCTGATACTCAGACTACATGAATTTCTGTAATAAATGAAACAGGTTATTCAAAGTGTGCACTATCACTTGTTTGAAGCGATAGTCAAAGGCAAACACGATATGGTTTTAATTGCATTGCAATGTTGATGGTTAATTGAATCAAATTTAAATAACGAAAGAAGTTTAATTGTAAATGGTAGTTTCGTGTAATAATCTATAGAATTATTCAGTTGTATGAAAATGTAATTCTATGATGAATCCATATTAAAGTGTAGAATATCCATTTTAAAGCAAAATATACTTGATAATGCTTTAATTTATGTATTTATGGTGGAATACGTTAATTGAATCAAATTTAATGAATAGAAGAATTTTAATTGTAAATGATTTAATTCTAGCTTTTAAACAATGATATTTTCAATGATGAATCAATTATAAATTTAAAAAAAAATGCACTTTATCAAAGCTTACATGATCGTGCTTTAATTATCTGTAATGTTGATGGTTTAGTATGTTAATTTAATAAAGTTTAAATAATGAAAGAATTTTGATTGTAAATAGTGTAATTCCTTAGAATTTAAATATATTGTTTAAAAAGGAAACGCATTTTCAATGATGAATCAACAATAAATGTAAAGTATAAAATATATACTTTTTCAAGTAACAGAGCAAAGGTTACATGATCATGCTTTATCTGTAATGTTGATGGTTATTTATGTCAATTTTAATAATGAAAGATGCTTAATTGTAAATGACATAGAATTTGAATAGATTGTATAAAAAGGGAACGCATTTCAACTGTAGAATTTTCAATGATGAATTTAAAATATGTATACTTTTTCAAGTAAGTGTAATGCTTACATGTTCATGTTTTAATTATTAGTAATGTTGATGGTTAAGTAAGTCAATTGAATAAAATGTAATTAATGAAAGAATTTTAATTGTAAATGGTGTAATTCCATAGAATTTGAATATATTGTATAAAAAGGGAACGCATTTTCAATGATGAATCAACAATGAATTTTAAAATATGTACACTTTTTCAAGTAATTGTAATGCTTACATGATCAAGCTTTAATTATTTGTAATGTTGATGGTGTAGTATGTTAATTGAATTAAGTTTAAATAATGAAAGAATTTTCATTCTAAATGGTGTAATTCTTTAGAATTTGAATATATTGTATAAAAAGGGAACGCATTTCAAGTGTGGAATTTTCAATGATGAATCAACAATACATATTAAAATATGTGTAATTTTTCAAGTAAGTATAATGCTTACATGATCATGCTTCAATTATCTGTAATGTTGATGGTTTAGTATGTTAATTGAATAAAGTTTAATTAATGAAAGAATGTTCATTGTAAATGGTGTAATTCCTTAGAATTTGAATAGATTATATAAAAAGGGAACGCATTTTCAATCATGAATCAACAATAAATTTTAAAATATGTACACTTTTTCAAGTAAGTTTAATGCTTACATGATCAAGCTTTAATTATTTGTAATGTTGATGGTTTAGTATGTTAATTGAATAAAGTTTAAATAATGAAAGAATTTTCATTGTAAATGATGTAATTCCTTAGAATTTGAATATATTGTATAAAAAGGGAAAGCATTTTCAATGATGAATCAACAATAAATTTTAAAATATGTACACTTTTTCAAGTAAGTGTAATGCTTACATGATCATGCTTTAATTATCTGTAATGTTGATGCTTATATATGTCATTTTAAATAATGAAAGAAGCTTAATTGTAAATGGTGTAATTCCATAGAATTTGAATAGATTGAATAAAAACGCATTTCAACTGTGGAAATTTCAATGATGAATTAACAATACATTTTAAAATATGTATACTTTATCAAGTAGCAGTGCAAAGCTTACATGATCATGCTTTAATTATATGTTAAGTTAATTGAATAAAATTTAAATAATGAAAGAATTTTAATTGTAAAAAGGGAAAGCATTTTCAATGATGAATCAACAATAAATGTAAAGTATACTTTTTCAAGTAGCAATGCAAAGCTTACATGATCATGCTTTAATTATATGTAATGTTGATGGTTATGTATGTCAATTTAGATAATGAAAGAAAGCCTAATTGCAAATGCTGTAATTCTATTCGATTGTGCAGGAAGGGGTTGCTCTTTGGTATTGGTCCACGGATGGAAATGTTCTTTTCCGGTGGCGGCAACGTAGAGGGTGTGGTGTAGGGGTTATGCATGTCATTAGGGAGAGATCCGGGGGCCTTGGGGGCGGCTCCGGCGCAGTTGCGCGCTTTTTGATATCATTTTATTAGGTCCGCGGCTCGAGCGACGAGATGCCGCAACGCCATTGGCGGACGGTGCGGCGCGCAGACACGCCCCGTCCATCTCCATTGGAACACGCGTCCTCTGATTAATCAACACACTGTATAATTGAATGATTTTATCGGCTCTCGGGGACGGCCCCGTCCGTCCTCGTCCTCGTCCTCTTCTGCCCACGGTACCACTCTTCTTCCACTCTTTATAGCCCTGCTTCACGGCTATTCCCATAATCCGGTTCGCGGTCTCGGCTCTTAATGCCCCGGTAATTGCCTCCCGATTTATTCCTGATCCGCCGGTTCATGGGTTGATTGGGTTGACTCACCGAGTCGGGTGGGAGGGGCGGGGGCCGCGCGTTTTTCGGTGCCCCGACCAATCGGCGGGCGCCGTTCCGTCGTTATTGTTATTGCTACGCTGGTCGAAAATCGAATCGATCAACCGGATCGGAGGATGCAATAATTGGCATTCGAGTCAGCCGGTTGGGCGGGGGGAGGGTGGCGGAGTAGGCGCGCATCCGATTCCGCGGAATCATAAATCCCATTTGGCGACAGTCCAATCACGCTCTGTATGCCCGCTCTTTTTTATAAATCATTTTATTTGTGAACATTTAATTACTTGGAGAGAGGCCAAATTGGTGGGATTCTTTGGGGGGGAGGTGGGGGGGCTCTCTCTCGACTCGTGTTCCGCCGTCGTCCACCTTTGTCTTCTCTTCTTGCGATCACGCTGCTTGGCTGCCTTTGATCGCTCTATGAAGGATGCCACTCCGATTATTTATAGACTCCAGCGGGAGCATCTAGATAAGCCGCAATCGCATCTGGGAATCGCGAGCCGTCCCATTGCGATCGATACCGATCAGCATTCAATATTGTCCGTCTTAACTAATCGATTCTATTTCCACGGTTGACATCCGAATAGATGATCCCAAATAGGCGGAGGAGGTCCGTGCACCGTGGACCTCGGTAACAGCCTCCGCACCCCGCGTTGATTTCTCTGCACCGATTCTATATTTAAATCCGCCTTCTTTACGACCCCATATATTAATTAATTACACTGTATCATCATCATCATGTGCGATCCATATGCTCGCAAGATTGAACCGTTCTTCATCATTCCTCCTCGACTCCTTTCAGCGAAATTCTCAACCCAGGCAGCTCCACTAATTCTTCAGCAGCTTGTCATTAAATGCGTATACCTGCATGTACCTACACTTCCTGCCGAGGGGAGCATTACACAGCAAATAACTACGCAAGTGCCTTCTAAAATACATTCATTTCGGTGCGCATCGACAACAATGACCCAATGCAACCACCATTTACTTGTTACCGCAGAAAACCCCTTTTCGCATTAATTCCACCTCCAATCACAGCACAAAAACTGTATTTCAGTACATTTCCTTACATATTTGAACGCATTTAAAGTTTTTAAACTGTAATCAATTTGCAGATTTTTATGTAAATTAAAATCGAAAATACAATATTTATTACAAATAAAGAGATAATACGGCTTACGTAGTAAAAAAACTAATATTTCAGTGTAATTCGAACAAATGTTAGTAACAAAATATTAACTACATTTAACAGTAAGTACAGCAGATAAAAAGTAAGTTTCATATTGTTCATAAGCTAAAATCCAAATAAGTTTGTTTAATTTGAAACTACAATATCATACAACATCAGGCAGATAGAAACTACTTTACAAAATTTTACTAAAACAATTAAGAAAATGAACTTGATTCGAATAAATCACTTATTAAAGACATTGTAATTAGACGGCAATGGCAAACTATTTCGCAAGAGTGCAATGAAGGTAACTTGGTGGTCCAATGAAGGCAACTTAGTAGTTCAATGAAGGTAACTTAATGGTTGAATGAAGGCAACTTAATGGTTCAATAAAGGCAAGTCAGAAGTCCAATAAAGACAACTTAAAAGTCCAATAAAGGCAACTTAGAAGTTCAACGATGGAAACAATTTAGAAATTCGTTATTATTGAATTGTTAATTAATATATCAAAATTAAAGTTCGGAATACATGCAAATTACTTTTTTAATAAGTTAAGTGGCTTAACTAATAAGCGTATTTTTTAGATATTTTCAAAATTTAATAATTTTTGAGTTAAAAAACTGCCTAAATCAAAACCTAAATACGTTCTTTATTAAAAATGAATACTATTTGAAATACATTGACAATAGTTCACTCAAACAAAGTGTAAATTTATTAAACAAACGTTTGCAAAAACTTGCAAAATTTCTGAAACATAGTTGGCTTCTATCTCAACTTTTTTTCCCGCGTTTCTTACGGAAAAACTAATATAATAATAAGACGTATTACTGACAACTCTTTTTTACCATTTTTTATGACAATGTGGATCGAAATGATGATTTGCTATAATGTATATTTACTTTTTATCAATGTTTTTCCATTCAAATTTCTTATAAAAACTGTAGTTAATATTTTCCAACGAAAGTGACCGTCTGCGATGGAATGCCCAAACGATAGACGATAGTCTATCTTTATTATTGTCAAGGGTTTGTGTTTCCTTGTCGCAACGTAAGTACTTGACGGACACGTTTCCAAACGGAAATCAATGCATTTCGGGGGAACCAGATAGCGAGTGTTGCGATAGATTCTCTACCACGAACATTCTTCGAATTTCCTGCCTCGCATGTTGAAAAACAGATCGAGATCTCGCATTGGGAATTGATTAATCGCTTTATTCAAATGCATCGCTCTCATTTAGATATGCAGATAATATGTACATTGAGAAAACAAACACTCTGTTCTCTAGTCTAGTCGAGTAATTGCAAGTTATTAATCTGTATTTTTAATGAAGTTTGATCGAAAACTTAATTCAATGACGTGTGAAGGATTAAGTTTTTGGGGAATCGTGTTTGTTGGAAAAAGGTCACCCATTATGTGGGAACAGGTGATGATGTTTCACTTTTGTCAGCGGCGCTAAAAGTTGCATAACGGACTAGAGTCAAGGATGCACCCGGTGCAGGAATGCACTCACCGTCTATTTATACGTGTCTACTACTCGAATTTGCATAAATTCAGCACGCATTTTATTCCTGGTTTATTGATGTATGGGAAAGGACGAACGTTGTTAAAAGTAATCGTAAATTGAAATGACTGATCGATCGTATACACCGCAACAGACTACAGCGAAAGTTGCGGTCGATTAAAAGCGTTCGTGATTGAAAAATAACTTCTTCGAAAGAGTGGACATCGCCCGAGGCACGCCATTTCCACCCAAATCCAATAATAATGCTCGTTTTCCATTTGAAAATAATCCCACTTGTGAGCAACTTTGCTGGTGCGTCCGTTACGTGCCTTTGCGAACGCAGTAAATATCGCAAATTGTCTAATTGTCAAACAAATGTAGTTTATGATTAGTAAATTATATGCAAATGCATTCGGGATGTATAAGACTGGAAGTGCATTTAATAAATAATGATTACACTGTAATACTCCGGGCTTGTCAACACGCATGTATATCTATAAATTTCAGTACGCAGACAGGTACATAACGTGCATGAATTCTAAATATAAAACTTTCAGTCTTCTGCTTATAAAGATTTTAATCGAATCCAACGTTTTTTCCTTTTCAAGGTACACTTATTTCTGCACGAAAAAACGGTCATTTCGTGTATGCGAGTTTAGAGGAAATTCAATTGAATTGGATTAATAGAAAAAGTGGAAAGTGGGAAGACGACGCCGAAATGGACGGCAAGAAGTAGCTAATTTTTAACATGCGGAAAATGAGCTATTAATTTAAAGAGCACTTTTTGACCATCGACCGGCTTTAACGATGACGCTCAAAGCTGCTCTTAATTACAGCATTAACGGCAACCGAATCTTCATCAAACTTTTATAATTATTGCATAAATTCAAGACAATTTTCCGTTCGAGTTGTTAACAAGTTATTATCACTGTTAATCTGATTAATTGCAAAAAAAAACTACAATTACATTTAGTTAATTTAGCAGACTTTTCACCAGTTTTCAGTTGAATTTAGTGTCAGAAGCAGCAGTTGCTCTCAGTACAACATTTCCTCAAGTTTTTTGAGCAAGTGCATATTTCAAACTTAATGGAAGTTATATACACGTTAAGTTAGTGTAGTTGTATCGGTTGATTTGGGAATTAATTACTTAGTAACATTTATAATCAATTATTTTATGAATATTAAATTGATTAAATAACTTGATTTTATATGAATTAATGAATAATACAAATTTTGTTACAAAATTATTTAAAAAAATTAATAAATTGTTGTCGAAAATCCTAATATACATACATATCTACAATTAAAGTTACTTACAAATTAATTATCAAAAAATTGGCGATTATAAAATGATTAATGATGATTGAATGTTAATGAATTCATTTATCACAAAATCGCAAACAAAAAACTAACTATTGTTGTAATTGTTAAATTAATTAATTTCCGAATTAAATTATTGAATAAATTAGACGCAATGTTTATTGAATGCTATTAAATGTATTCAACATTTATCAAAATGATTCGATAAAACAAAGAGTGTTTGTTGTGGTTTTATTATACAAAATAATAGTAAGTGAAACAAGAAATAGCAGTAATAGTAAGTGAAATAAGATGTAGCATTAGTTAAGTATGACATTTAGAAAGTCCTTTATAAGCATGGAATCTTTTTGTGTGTACAGATCTTGAGTGCCGGGTTTCGGGGAACGGTCCGCAATTGGGGGAGGGTTGCAGATTTTGCATACCACCAGATGGTTGAAATTAATGCGCACCGTTTCTCGGAACCAGTACCCGGGATTATAAACCCATGCCGAAAATAGCTTAATTGTTATCAGTTACCAGGAATTCGAGAGCAATACAATGGGTTTCCACAGTAATTTGGATTATTATTAATTGAATTGTTGACGTTGACATCGAGTGCCAAGACAAACAGCAAGAAGGGAGGACCATTTGAATGATTAGCTATTTATAATACGTTGCGATTGAGGAAAGCCCGAGTGAATTGAATTCGCAATTACATTAACATTGTTTGCTAGTTTTGTACTTACCACCGGACTGTCATCGCCGATGTCGCTGTCCCGTTCTTGCGGTTCCATTTCCATTGCGTAAACGGGAACGGGTTCTCTGTTTTTGACACGAATCTTGCCGCCTGTCTATTGCAGAATGCCAGAAGCACCCCGCACACAACTACACGAATATAAAAAAATAAAGGGTTGGTTTGATGGGCACCGGGGGTTGCGCGACTTTGCGCAAATCTGAGGGAGGAACGAACACGATGCACTACTGGTCGTCAAAGGAAATTGTTTTTCAATGGTCCGATCACTGTACAGCCTTCTCCCAGGGTGGTGAGATCAGTACTTTATTGGCGTCCGTCGCTGTTTCGGATAACACTGATACCGCGTCTCTTCTCCAATCAAACGGAGTTGATTGGTGTCGTAAGGGGGCTTCTTGTCGAAGATTGTTTGTTTGTTGATGTGTGTGTGTACAAATACGCGCGACGTTTACCCAACTACCGTCGACACAAGTCTCTTCTGGTTTCTGGCGGTGATACCGGCCTGTGCCGTGCAAAGCGTGGATCTCTCGTCCCCCACCAATGGACATTCCTACCTAGGAGGGGCTTACGAAATGGGGAGGCGGCAACCAGCGTCCCATGCGCCGATCTTTTCAATGTAATGATATGTTTTTATTGTGCATGTTATCCAATCACACCTAGCATCGTAACAACGTACACATATTAATAACAACGCGGCCTTCATCATTATTATTAAACATATTCCCTCTTCTCTCAGCCGTCCTCTTTCCTTCATCCTTCTCTCTCTCTCTCTCTCTTCCATTCGCTTCGTTCCTTCCCCCTTGCCACATCGGCCGTTTCCTCTAAACGCTCATTGTTTCCCTCTCGCCTCGCATCATAATTTTCAATTCCACATTAATTGCACAAAATGGTTGCCTACGGCGCAATCAAAATGGCACGCATCTTCGATGCATCGCAATTCCCGAATCAATTAACATTTGCAATCAATCATTTGTCACAACTTAACACTGCAAGTTTTTAGCAAATATTGTCTGAAGACGATTCTTTTTTGTCGCCCGATAAGATACTTCCATATCGCACTTCCATATGCACTTCATTTCAATACAAGCACATTGTGAATACGAAATTCAAGATCTAAATCACAGCAACATCCATACTTTACAGCAGCGTTTTCCAAACTGGGAGCCGCGAAAATTAGTCACAGTGAACAATTTTGCAAATTACTGCTAAAGTTTTATGATTTTATTAAATGAATTAGGGGCCAAATGGTTAAATAGTTTTAAGGGAGGCGTAGTAACATCTGCATTACAGTAATTATGACATAAGAACTTAATTTACGTCATAATTTCCATTGTATTTCATTGGCCAAAACCGAACCACTAGATCAAAAAAACAAAACAAAATCTCCGATCCTAATTGGTACACAAATGATTACCTAATTTGCAAACTTTTTTATAATAACGATATTACAAGTAAAAATTAAATAGTTTTAAGGGAGGCGTAGTAACATCAAGTTTGGAAACCTTACTGCATTACAGAAATTATGACATAAGAACTTAATTTACGTCATAATTTCCATTATATTTCATTGGCCAAAACCGAACCACTAGATCAAAAAAACAAAATCTCCGATCCTAATTGGTACACAAATTGTTACCTAATTAACAAATTTGCAAACTTTTTTTATAATAACGATATTATAAGTAAAAACTAAATAGTTTTAAGGGAGGCGTAGTAACATCAAGTTTGGAAACCTTACTGCATTACAGTAATTATGACATAAGAACTTAATTTACGTCATAATTTCCATTATATTTCATTTTCCAAAACCGAACCACTAGATCAAAAAAAACAAAACCTCCGATCCTAATTGGTACACAAATGATTACCTAATTTGCAAACTTTTTTATAATAACGATATTATAAGTAAAAACAACTTTTTACTTTTCTACATTTTCTCCATTGATTTCGTGTTTCTTTCATCATTACTAAAACAGCTGAAACCGTCGATTTTGCGAAACGAAACATTTACAATTACAAATCTAGTCACAGTGAACAATTTTGCAAATTACTGCTAAAGTTTTATTATTTTATTAAATGGATTAAATGGATAAATAGTTTTAAGGGAGGCGTAGTAACATCTGCATTACAGTAATTATGACATAAGAACTTAATTTACGTCATAATTTTCATTATATTTCATTGGCCAAAACCGAACCACTAGATCAAAAAAACAAAACCTCCGATCCTAATTGGTACACAAACGGTTAACTAATTAACAAATTTGCAAACTTTCTTATTTATAATAAGGATACTATAAGTAAAAATAACTTTTTATTTTTCTACATTTTCTCTATTGATTTTGTGTTTCTTTCATCATTACTAAAACCGTCGATTTTGCGAAACGAAACATTTACAATTACAAATCTATTATTCTAAAAAACATAAACGTATATTTGATTTATGCGTCATATAAATTTTCCACGAAATAATCGAATTGAAAACACCTGTAACTTTAGTGTTCTCTTTTTCCCATAGAAATAGGTAGAAATCCATTTGAAGCCCTGCAATAAAACGTCGGTCAATACGTATGAAATTTTCAAGAAGATTAAATATTTGCAATTCTTCGAATTGAACCAAAGTGATATTTGGAGGTAAGAAAATCTTATGGTCAACTTTTATTCTATTTAATTATTTTTTTTTGTGAAATTAATGTTATTTTTATTAATAATTATATATTTAATCCATTTATATTAAAAAATTAAATAAATATCTATGATTCTAAAAGAAAAACACATAAAAAAACGTATATTTGACTTATACGTTATATAAATTTTCCACGAAGTATGAAATTTCTTTATTGAATTGCGTGCACCTGAAATTTTAGACCTTTTTTCACGGAAATTGTCGTACAAATTTGTATGAAACGCCGGTTAATTCGTATGAAATTTTCAAGAAGATTTTTATATTTCTATACACAATTCTTTGAATTGAGCCAAAAAAAAGGTACGAAACTGCTATGGTCAATAACAGTATTCCTTATTGTATTGAGTTTTTTTTTTGTAATTAATATTATTGTTATTAATTATTATATTTATCCCATTTATATTAAAAACAATATAATAAATACGATTTTGAAATTGAAATATTTGAATAAGTATTTGTATTTATTATCTACAAGTCAGTTAAATACTATTTTTATGCATGCGAACTTCATATTTGTATTTATCTGATAATTAAAATAAAATTAATATTGGTTTTTCGAAATTATAATAAAGTTTTATTATGTTATAATCGTAAATAATACCAAGTCCGATAAGATAAGTATATTGTAAATATAAAGCAAGATCTTATCCAAAACAATGTGCAATATTGTGTTGAATTTAGATTGAAGCGTTTATCGTTAGAATAATTCTCTTTGAAAATGCGTATTTATCAGTGAAATAATTCTATTTACTATTTTGCAAAAAAAAACCGCTTTCTGAAACATTTGTTTTCTTAACAACCATTACGAAAGCTGTGTTTCAGTGATCTGGGTTATTTTCAGTACCAATTGAAATCATTCGCATTCCTTTGTTCTCCTCTCACTCGCAGACCACTGCCATCTATCTTTTTCAGCAAAATCACGATCAAAATCAACAACAAGAAGGAGATTCTATTTCGGGGCCACGTTATCTAACACGCAAAGTAAGTGAATGAATTAATAGAAACAATAAATGATCGTCGAATGTAGCGGAGCTAAATTTGTAACGTGATTTCTAGTTCCTTGTTCCGAGAAGTAAGGAATGTCCCAGAGCGGTCCGTGACGAATCTGTTTCGTGTTTATACAGAATATAATAGCATTGGCACCATAAACGAATCGCATTAGGCCAGGAAACCCGATCCCGTATTTACTGCAACAAGGGTAGTAGTAGATACATTCGAGTTTACGAATTGAAATTATAAAATATATATACGTGTTTTAACGGCGTTTTAATGACCTCGAACAGGGAATTCTTTGTGAGAAGAATTCAAGAGTGGTCGCCTTGTGCCCATCAGGAAATATGCTTGTTTGTGGAAGCAATTCACAGTTTATTTCTTGCCTCGAACCTCGAACCTCTTTACGATACAGCAACCAATTTCAAATCAAGCGCTCCTCTTTCCGTCGATCTTTCCCGCAGCATTAATTGCGATGACGCCAATCAACTTGTTTGATTAAAAATTACGAAAGTATTACATTGCGACTTTTCGCACAGATTTTGGCGTTAACGAATTCTTTCTCAATAGTCAAACACGATTGTAAGTTCAAGTCAAATATTGGAGAGTTGACTTTAGGAAAGTTCATTGTGGGTTCGTTAAGTGTTACTAATCCGGTGTTGTAGTGTGCAACGATTGAGACGATTGTAAGAAAAAATTAGAATCGTGGATCTTGCTTTATTTTTCGTGCATTTTATTGACAATTTTCTCAATGTTTGCAATAGTTTAATACCAATTTAATTACATTGATTTTTGTATGCTACTATGTATCATCATTCGAATTATAATGTTGATGTTTTGAAGATGGAATCTTTTTTTGTAATTGCATTATAATTGGAATTCAAATAGAATGAATTAATACGAAAATTTCTGGAAACAACAATTATTACGAATAAACACGAATAATGGTTAAGTTCATTTCTCTAAAGTGATCGGAAACAATTTATTCCTCATCCAGGAAAATATGCTGTTACGAAACATCTTTGTTCTAATTTCATTTTTCAAATTAATTAATTTCGAAAATTTAGATAAAACCCAATAAAAAGTTATACTTTCAGTTCATTTATTGAGCTCCTCCCATTTAGTCAGTTAGTGTAAATTATTTAGTACACCCATACCTCGCTTTACGGCCTAGTAACGTTCCTTGGCCGCAAAGCGAAAAGCCGTATAAGGAATCAATTACTGCGCTTGCGCAAGATTGGCAACATGTAGATATATCGACTTGGAAAAAAACGTTATAGCAAAAAAGAGAGCCGTTATAACGAAATGCCGTATAAAGAGCGAAGCATGGGTGTACTTAAATTTTTAAAAAAGCTTTGAAATTAAGAATTAATCATAAATATTTAAGGATTATATAATCTCTAGTCTTATAATCTTTGTAAAAAAAGCTTTGAATATACAAAATACAGATCCGATTCGAATAATTTATAAGAAAACCGAAGAAATATAAATATAAAAAAGCAAATTATTTCTTTCGAAAATCTTAGAAAAGTTTACTATTTGTATGCAATCAACATAAACATACTATAAAACTATGGATGGTTTATATCAGAAGAATTTAAGAGGAAAACCGAAGAAATGTAAATATGAAATAACATCTATTTCCAAAATCTTATCAATTTTATGAACAAACAAAAATAAACATTCAATTAAACTGTGGGCGGACGTTTGGTCAATAGCCCTTTGTAATATTTACTTTGATTATGTGATTATTGTATGAATATCTATCTATGTTTGTGTTTCAATAAATTCGATTATTCTCAATGTTGTAATATCATGAGTAAACAGATTTGTGAGTCATTTTCGAAAATGAAGAAACTCGTATAAATAAATAAATGCGTATTCCCATTACTCGATATAAAAATAGTGAAATCGTCATGTGAAAGTTTAACATCCGATTATAAATGTCGTGAAAAGCGGATGACAAACATTGTATCGAAACAAGGAACTTCACGATACTTACGCTTCGACAAAGAGCGTTAATGTTCCGTAAGCAAACATCACCAATGTGAAGACATCGAAAAGGCATCTGCGTTTCCCAACCGCAATTAATCGCCGGACGCTGCTGTCTTTGCCGCATTTCCTTCTTGCGTTATGGTTTCTCATGGGTTGCTTAGGTATGCGGGCGAAACCCATATGACGATGTTTGATAACTTCGAGAACGTTTTTCAATTGCCACTTTAAAAGATATCTGTTATGCAATATTTCACATCGTTTATAAAGACGACAGCGTTTAATGGGATAAACCACCCCGAAGATTCGTTTGAGACAACGAAAAGGATCAATTCCTTGGGATTGTAAATCATCGTTTTGTGTAATTCAATTCACGTATTCGTAAGCGTATAATCATCGAGACGTACAATGCCGTGCAGTACAATAGGAGACTTTGGAGTAACCGTTTCTAATTACTATTTATTTGTGTCATTAATTAATACTAGTAGGCTATAGGCCGAAGTCCTCTATCCTGCTGCTTAATTACAATGATTACGAGCCGAGGAAATAAAGAAATATTTCATTAGCTCAAGAATTGCTTCCACTTCTCGATTCTCGTGTATACGTTTTCGCCCTAAACACGATACTCCATATGTTCAGTGGGAACTAATTAAATTATTCTTTGGCTTTCGTCCAACAGCAATCGTCTCAATCACAACGTCTGATAAACTTAAAGAAACACGTGTATCAATTAAGAAATCATCAAAATAAAGCTTTAGGTAGATAACACGAATTTGTAATTATGAATTTAATTAATGATGGTAATACTGTAGGTACAAAGTATTAAAGTACTGCAACCTATATTCAATTTGTGATGATTTGCACTTTGTATTTCCATTGGAAATAAAAAGGGACGTATGACGATAAGGAGTAATGCAGCCCTGCGTGGGCGCTAATGGTGTTTTGATTAAATAAGTGCTTGTTCATGGCCTTCGGTAATCGGGTAACTGATGATAAGCTCGACTGGTTAGTGTATTTGGCGTCATCGAAAATCGCCGGTGAGAGGATGAAAACGTAACCAATTAGATGTTGGATGGAATCCATAGGAAAGTATGCGTACGGAGACGCATTTATAAACGTACGTGTATAAAAACGATGTGTGTGTGTGTACCTGATGGTAAAACAAAGTTAATATTTATAATTTGAACTCTTGGAGCGATTCTCAGGAAAGCTTTGTTCAATATTGACTCAACATTTATAGGCTGGGCGTTCAGACTTCATAAATAGGTTCATACAAACCTGTTAATTACTCAGATATGTTGTTAATGCACACACATACACATTCACGCATACATAAGCTCGGCCCCGTCCAACATGTACACAATAATCATTTAACTTGATAGAATACCTACCTCGTTTTCACGTTACAAATCACAATTTGTTTATATTATATATAAATGAAAGGCAGGAATCATCTCTCTCTCTCTCTCTCTTGGTTTTTTGTTTGTGTTGGCAGTTGCTCATTAAAAACGAATCGCTCTGGATTTTATTCGCATGTTGGTTTCGGTTCTTCTGCATGCAATAAAACTGTCCGGGTGGGAATCATTATTATGGATGGCCGATGAACCGGACAGAAGGGATTAACGCCGGAATAGGGGTGCACGAACAAGAGCGGCCGAACGCATTTATAAAACACTAAATAATTGTCCGTTTTCTCAGATTCATCCCCTAACGATTTATTTTCCATTGCAACCGTATTTCACGGAAACCAGTCTCTCTCATTCTTGTTCATATAAAGTGTCAATTTTTATATATACTTATATTCGTTTTTGTACTGTTCGAAAGTATTCGAAAATAACGGGAAATAAGTAGGAGCTATTAAAGAATTGACTTGTTACAGTAGCTTTGATAATGTCGATGCATCAACTGCCACTGGTTTTTCATAGAGTTCGATGACTTCGAAATTAAATTTACCTTTGTATTATACAATGTGTTTGTTAGTAATTGACAGACGTTTATGTGTCCAGTCATGATCACAAAGTTTCAATACATTTCATACATATCAGATAAAACGGTCTAAAGTCGTGATTCGTTCTATAGACCAAATTTGCCAGTATAATTCTATTGTTATATAAGTAATGAAAGATGAGAAAGTTTTACAAAATTATTATCATGAATTCTCTATTTTTAATAATATTTCATTACTTTTCATATCACAAAAAACGGTCTAAAGTTATGCTGTATTCTATAGACCAAATTTGATTGTATATTTCTAATATCGTATAAGTAATGAAAGATGAGAAACTTTTACACAATTATTATCATGAATTCTCTATTTTTATTAATGTTTCAATACATTTCAAACATGTAAAAACGGTCTAAAATTATGCTTCTTTCTATAGACCAAATTTGCTAGTATATTTCTAATGATGTATAAGTAATGAAAGATGAGAAACTTTTACACAATTATTTTCATGAATTCTCAGTTTTTATTCATGTTTCAATACATTTCAAACATGTAAAAACGGTCTAAAGTTGTGCTTCTTTTTATAGACCAAATTTGCTTGTATACTTCTAGTGTGGTATAGGTAATGAAAGATGAGAAAGTTTAACAAAATTATTTTCATGAATTCTCTATTTTTATTAATATTTCATTACATTTCAAACATAGAAAAACGGTCTAAAGTTGTGCTTCTTTCTATAGACCTAATTTGCTTGTATATTTCTAATGTCGTATAAGTAATGACAGATGAGAAACTTTTACAGAATTATTATCATGAATTCTCTATTTTTATTAATGTTTCAATAAATTTCAAACATAGAAAAACGGTCTAAACTTGTGCTTCTTTCTATAGACCAAATTTGATAGTATATTTCTAATTTCTTATAAGTAATTAAAGATGAGAAACTTTTACAAAATTATTTTCATGAATTCTCTATTTTTATTAATATTTCAATAGATTTCAAACACAGAAAAACGGTCTAAAGTTGTGATTCTTTCTATAGACCAAATTTGCTTGTATACTTCTAATATCGTATAAGTAATGAAAGATGAGAAACTTTTACAAAATTATTATCATAAATGTTCAGTTTTTATTAATGTTTCAATACATTTCAAACATAGGAAAACGGTCTAAAGTTGTGCTTCTTTCT